>CM040125.1:240618869-241045035 GCA_022559845.1 Amorphophallus konjac
AGAATAGATGAAAGGTCTAAGCTGAGTAGGGTTTCATCATTGATCGGGCGAGGTGCCAATCGATCAACAGTTGATTTCATCATCGATATTGGATTTATATCGATGCAAGAAGGATTTATAAGTTTCCTCAGAATAGATGAAAGGTCTAAGCTGAGTAGGGTTTATCGCAGGTGGGAGTGCCAAGAATGTATAGGTTTCATCAGAACAGTGATGGATTTCATTATTTGTGGGACATGCGAATGGGGTATGTGGATTTCACCAGGGCAAACGTAAGGTCTGTCCCAGAAAGGCTTTATCATCGGTGGGGCATGGAGCCATATGACCGACGGAAGGTTTTACCAATGAAGGCAGATGAAGGTATCGTGCCGGTTGGCACGGGACTTTTTGGATTAGCATATTACTGACCCAAGTGCCCTTTCGGGTTTTCACCAGAGCCAGCCCCCTCTTGCTTTTACCCACGCGTCCTTTCGGATTTTCACGTGGCGGGGTACCCGATTTTACCTGCAGTGCCCTTTCGGGTTTTCACCACAGCTGGGTTTTAGCCATTTTTGCCCTTGTTCAGAGTGCCTGAACAAGACTGGCGGGGTATCTCTATTTTTAACCCCATTTTGTCTCTTCTCTCTTTTTTTTTATTGAAACTTTGATTCTATAACTGATAGGCGCAGCTTGTGCATATATCATCATTGACGTGGGTGCTAACATCAATGCAAGGATTTTTATAGGTTTTATCAGGATAGACGTAAGGTCTAAACTGGATGGATTTCATCGCTGATCGGGCAATGCGCCAATCAATCAGCAACGGGTTGCATCATCGGTATTGGGTTCATACCAATGCAAGGATTTTTATAGGTTTCATCAGGATAGACGTAAGGTCTAAACTGGATGGATTTCATCGCTGATTGGGCAGCGCGCCAATCAATCAGCAACGGGTTGCATCATCGGTATTGGGTTTATACCAATGCAAGGATTTTTATAGGTTTTATCAGGATAGACGTAAGGTCTAAACTGGATGGATTTCATCGCTGATCGGGCAATGCGCCAATCAATCAGCAACGGGTTGCATCATCGGTATTGGGTTCATACCAATGCAAGGATTTTTATAGGTTTGATCAGGATAGACGTAAGGTCTAAACTGGATGGATTTCATCGCTGATCGGGCAATGCGCCAATCGATCGGCAACGGGTTTCATCATTGGTATTGGGTTCATACCAATGCAAGGATTTTTATACGTTTTATCAGGATAGACATAAGGTCTAAACTGGATGGATTTCATCGCTGATCGGGCAATGCGCCAATCAATCAGCAACGGGTTTCATCATTGGTATTGGGTTTATACCAATGCAAGGAAATTTTTTTATAAATTTCACCAGGAGAGACGTAAGGTCCAAACTGGGTGGGTTTTATCACGGCGGGACATAAAGAGATACGCGGGTTTCTTCGTGGTTACCACATTACCGACCCAAGTGCCCTTTCGGGTTTTCACCAGAGTCAGCCCCCTCTTGCTTTTGCCCATGCGCCCTTTCGGGTTTTCGCACGGCGGGGTACCCGATTTTACCTACAGTGCCCTTTCGGGCTTTCACCATAGCTGGGTTTTAGCCATTTTTCCCCTTGTTCAGAATGCCTGAACAAGACTGGCGGGGTATCTCTATTTTTAACCCCATTTATATATATATATATATATATATATTTATTTATTTATTTATTTTCTTCTATTCCCCCCCTACTTGTTTAGAGGGTGTCAGACCGTGACGGCACAGGACCACGATGAGTGGTAGCTTGGTTAGGACGGAATGTCACTATACCAAGGAAAGGATATCTCGGCTAGGGCGGAGTGCCATTAGACCAAGGAAGGGTAGTTCGGCTAGGGCGGAGTGCCACTAGGCCAAGGAAGAGGTATCTTGACTAGGGCGGGGTGCCGCTAGACCAAGGAAGGGTAGTTCGGCTAGGGCGGGGTGCCGCTAGGCCAAGGAAAGGATATCTCGGCTAGGGCGGAGTGCCACTGGGCCAAGGAAGAGGTATCTTGACTAGGGCGGGGTGCCGCTAGACCAAGGAAAGGATATCTCGACTAGGGCGGAGTGCCACTAGACCAAGGAAGGGTAGTTCGGCTAGGGCGGAGTGCCACTAGGCCAAGAAAAGGGTATCTCTTGCCCGATTACTCGGGGAATATCAGCTGTGCAGCATGATACAGCTTCAGGTGTTTACCGTTGAGTGGTGAGAATTGGATTTCCCCTCGATGATTAACAACTATGTAGGCCCCTTCTTCGTAGACCCTCTGTATCACATATGGACCTTCCCAATTGGGATTTAGCTTTCCCTTTGGGTTGGACGCCATGACTTCTTTTTTCTTGACCATGACGAGGTCACCTTTCTTAAATTCTCGTCCTTTTACGAGTTTGTTAAATGCAGTGGCCATGCGGACCTGATACATTTGGATGTTCTTCTGAGCTTGGAGGTGCTTCCCTTCCAATTCAGCCAATTCTTCTAATCTTCTTTCTGCATTGGTTTGTTCACCATGGGCCAGCTCATATTGGACTGCCACTCTGAGTGACGGGACTTCCAGCTCTATTGGGACTACTACCTCTGAGCCGTATACCAAGGAATATGGTGAGCACCCTGTAGGTGTTTTGAAGACGGTGCGGTACGCCCACAGAGCTTCATACATCTTTTCTTCCCAATCCTTCTTATTGGCACTGACGACTTTGGCTAGCAGGGTGCACAAAGTCTTATTGAAAGCTTTTGCCAATCCATTTGCCTGTGGATTGTAAGGAGTGGAAGTCCTCCATTCGATCTTATATTTCTCGGCAAGCCGATAGACTTTCTGATTTCTGAAATGACTCCCATTGTCAGATATTATTCGGCTGGGGATCCCAAACCGGAAGATGATGTTTTGCTTGATGAATCTGGTGACCAACTCACTAGTGACTTCTCTTAGTGCTATAGCCTCTGCCCATCGGGAGAAGTAATCTGTTATGGCCAGTATATACTTATGCCAGGCCGAGGAAGTCGGTAGTGGACCGACTACATCAGTTCCCCATTGTGCAAACGGCCAGCTAGGGACTGTAGGGTGCAGAATCGTAGGTGGCCTTCTAGGCACAACAACATGCTCCTGACACTTCTGGCATGACTTTGCAAATGTGTAGCAGTCTTCAAACATAGTGGGCCAATAGTAGCCCAGCTTCTTGATTTCTATCTTCATCTTGGGGCCAGCCTGGTGAGCACCTGCTGTCCCAGCATGTACTTCTTTCATCGCTTGCCAAGCTTCCTCAATGGACAGGCAGCGGAGCAGAATCTTCTTGCGTGCATCTGCCATTATTCGGAACAGAGTCCCATTTCTGAATTCATAAGAATCTTTGATCCTTAGAAGTTTCATCTTTTCTTCTCTTTTCTGCGGCAGCTGTTGATGTGAAAACCACTGTAGCAGGTGTTGTCTCCAATCAGATGCCTGTTCTGTACTGATCGTGGCGACTTCATTTTCTTCGGGGCAGCCTTCTAGCATGCTGGGGACCTGCCGCCGATTTATAACAACAATGTTCAGTGTTTCATCTGGTGGGACTGCTATTGAGCTGGCTAGTTTTGCCAATGCATCAGCCTGGGCATTATGTGCACGGCCCACATGCTTGAGCTCAATATGATAGAATTTCGCCATGAGGCGCACAGCTTTTTGGTGGTAGGGGTTCAACTCCGGCTTCCGCACTTCGAACTCCCCTTGAATTTGTTTTATTATCAACATCGAATCCCCGAATACCTGAAGCATCTGGATACCCATGTTGAGGCTTATATGCAGTCCGATTATCAGAGCTTCATACTCGGCTTCATTATTAGTGCAGGGCTTGTTTATAGAACAGGAAGTGTGCACAACCTCCCCTTCTGGCGATTTCAGCACAATACCGGCTCCGGCCCGCATTCTATTTTTTCCATCGGAGTCTGTCTCTGTTCTAGATGCTCCGTCAAAGAATAGCTGCCACATAGTTGACTGAGCTTGGCAGGCTTCTAGTGTCTCATCATCGGGTAACTCAGTCCCCAACATATCATTCTCTGGCACAGGATGTTCTGCGAAGAAATCGGCCACAGCTTGTCCTTTTATTGCCCTCTGGGGTATATATGTGATATCGAATTCCATCAGAATTACTGCCCATTTGCCCAACCGGCCTTTCAGTACTGGTTGAGTCAGTATGTATTTGAGTGGATCTGCCGCAGATATCAATCTGATTTCATGTGACAGCATATAGTGCCGGAGCTTTTTAACGGCAAAGACTAGTGCCAAGCATGTCTTCTCTATATAGGTGTAACTTTCTTCAGTTCTGATCAGCCTCCTACTCAGGTAGTATAGAGCCTGCTCTTTGCCCTCTTCATTTATCTGTGCCAGCATTGCCCCCAGGGAACAGTGTGTGGCTGCAATGTATAGTATCAGGGGTTTGCCCTTAATAGGTGCCCCCAGCACTGGAGGGGTTTTGAGATATTCTTTCAGCTTCTCAAAGGCTTCCTGACAGCCATCGTCCCAGAGGAACGAAACATCTTTCATCATGAGCTTGTGAAAAGGGTGGCATTTCCCCGACAGATTTGATATGAATCGTCGGATGTAGGCCAAACGCCCTTGTAGAGATCTTAGCTCGTGGAGATTCCTTGGTGGAGGGAGCTCCTGGATAGCTTTAATCTTGGATGGGTCAATCTCAATGCCCCTATGACGGACAATGAACCCAAGGAATTTTCCACTGGACACGCCGAAGGCACATTTCATAGGGTTCATTTTGAGCTCATATTTGCGCAGCCTCTGGAATACTACTCTCAGATCCTGCAAATGGTCTTCTTTTCTGCTGGTTTTCACCACCAGGTCATCAATGTAGCACTCTACCTTCTTGAGAGCAAATCATCAAAGATCTTTGTCATAGCTCTTTGATAGGTAGCGCCGGCATTCTTGAGGCCGAACGGCATCCTTTTATAGTGGAATATCCCCTTCGGGGTGCGGAATGCAGTGTGCACTCTGTCTTCTTCAGCGATCCAGATCTGGTTATATCCAGATGACCCATCCATGAATGACAGGGCTTCATGGCCAGTGGTTGCATCGATCATTACTTCAGTGATTGGCACTGGGAAATCATCCTTCGGGCAAGCCTTATTCAGGTCCCTGAAATCCACACATATTCTGATCTGCCCATTTTTCTTCTTCACGGGCACTATATTGGCCAGCCATGTAGTATACTGGTTTTCTTCAACAAAGCCTACATCAATCAGCTTGTCGACTTCTTTGTTGATCTGATTTATCAGTTCAGGACGCATTCTCCTGGAAGGCTGCTTTATAGGGCTTGCCTCTGGGTTTATCGCCAATCGGTGCTGTGCCACATCAGAGCTCAGTCCCGGCATTTCATCATATGTCCATGCAAAGCAGTCTCGGAACTCTTTCAGAAACTGTATGTACTGTTCTCTGGCAGCTGGTTCTAGCAGTGCACTGAGGAATGTCGGCCTTGGCTCATCTGCTGACCCCAGGTTCACTTCTATCAGCTCATCGACGGTGGCTTGGCCTCCGTCCTCAACTTCGGGTGGGGCTTCTTGCAAATCAATAAAGCCTCCCGGGATATAATTCTCTTCAGTTTCATGTTCTTCTGTATCGTCATCCTGCTCATCAGCGGATGTCGGCTTATCATATAAGGCCGATACCATCGGATTCTGTTCAGTCTGCCCCGAGGACGAGACTGGTTCAGAAGAGAATTCAAAAGTGGAATCTTCTGCTCTTAGGGATCTTTCTATTGCAGGCTCCCCTGAAAGGTCATCTTTCTGTAGGGCCCGGACTTCTTCCAGAATGCGCTCAAATTCCAGGCATTCTCTCAGTTCTTTGGCCATCTGGTCTTCATCCGGGGTTTCCGTATCAAATTGTGCTTCGGCCTGGAATAGATCCTCCTTGCAGGACGGGTCCTTCCAGCACCGACCCCTCTCAGTTTTATCAGACATCCCTGCTCCTGGCTGGTCATCTTGGGCTTCATTGTCTGTTATGGTTTGATACATGATCTCTTCATCCTCAAAGGGATATTGATCATATCCTATCCCAGGGGAGTCTCCATGCTGGTAGAAGGTAGAGATGACATCCACCTCGGCTTCATAATATTCTTGAAGGGTATAACCCAATCCCGGATGCTGTGTGATCTTCCTCAATTCCTTATTATCTCGAGGCGGATCCCATAGCTCCCTGAATGCTTTCTTCTGGGCTGCAGATTGTAGTGATGGCATTTGCATCTTGGAGAACATCTGCGAAACCCGCTGGGTAGTATACTCCAGGCCTGTAATCGGCACCATCTGGTTTGCGGCTTCTTCAGGGACCATGCAGTCTTGATCATCTTCTTCGACTGCCTCCCCGGTGTAGAATATGGTAGGTGGCTCGCAAAAGCGAGGGATTTCCATAGTCTTCAGTGGCAGCACTGTTTGGTATTCTAGGCTGGCGACGGGTTTGATTAAACCTCGTGGGACCTTCACCTGTATGCACCTTTCTTTCATTTCTTGATCAGTGCTATCTGGATGGATGCTAGGAGGGGTGATCCGAGCAAAATCATCAGCATAAGAGATGTGAGCTACTTCATGCTTTTCAACATAACCCCTGGGTGGCGGTGGAGACCAAGCTTTTGCCTTCGTCGCCGGCTTCTTCTGGCTGATCACAGCCTCTTTCTTTTCATCCTTTTGTGACACCTCGGTGTAGTAGGAGGCATCGAGCATATGGCATTCGAACACTTCAAAGGGATGTAGGTCCGCAAACACCCTTTCTTCCTTTCCTTCATGGCAGTATTTTATGCATTGGTGTAGCGTGGATGGCACTATCTGATATTCATGCAGCCACGGTCTCCCCAACAGGGCCTTATACGTGGTGTTGGAGTCGATCACATAGAATCGTACCACGGTAGTGAGATCGCCCAATGTGAGGTTGAAATCAGCCACCCCGAGAGGTGTTTCACATTTCTGGTTGAACCCAGCAATCTTCATGTCTCTGACCTTGGTAAGCTGCAGATCAAAGTAGTATTTCTGATAGATGCGATACGGGAGAATATTTACAGCAGCCCCGGGATCTATCAGTATCCTGCTCAGCGACTGACAGTTCAGGGAGCCCCTCATATACAACGGTCTGTTGTGACTGGCATTTGGGATCAGCATATCATCTTCTGTGAACGTGACTGATGGTCCAGCATTCACTTCTGCCAAGAGTGCTTCACATTGTGCCGACGACTGCAGGGCATCCACAATTGCTTGGCGGGCCTCTTCACTCAGAGAGAGTATTTCCCAGATGGAGAATCTGGTGGGGAGCTTCTTCAACATTTTCATGATTCGACTGCCAACCCGAACATTAGACAGCCTCATCTCCTCTGCCCACCGGGGTCTTGGAGGTTCATGTGGTGCCTGTGGCCTTTGCTGCCCAGTCCCAGTTTCATTTTCTTCATCGGTCTCCCGGAGGGCTTCTTCTATAATGACCGCCCCTGGCTTTCCTAGAGGGCTATTTTCTTCATTTTCCTCATGCTGTTTATGCTTTCCAGTTGCTGTCTGCTGGCATTTATTGCTTTTAGCTGGAGCAGTATGAGATGGCTGCTCGTTTTCTAAGCTGGACAGGAACTCCAGGAATGAAGGGGCTCCTTCTGCTTTATCTTTTCCTTGGTACAAGCTGGCAGGGGGAGGAACCTGGACACCGCGCACCTCTGGTTTTGGGATTTGATAGGGTTGCTCCCCTCTGAACATAATATTATGGTTAGCTGGTGGCGGACGCCCCCATTTTCTCCCAGAACGTGTTGCATGGGCTGAGGTAGAGGCCTCAGCATGATTGGCTTCTAGCGGGACATCTGATGCTTCTTGTTCATCATCCTCCCCGGGCAGAGAAAAGAGTACCGACAGAGTATTGCATTGTACTGTCGTGACCTTCTTTCCCTTTTTGGCCTTAGGCCGTCTCTTCTTTTTCTGGGAAGTTGGCTTTGCTAGTTCCTGCCCCCAGAAGGACTCAGTCTCATCTTTTCTTTGTTCTGCCTCCGGCTGCTCTTCAATTTTCAATTCTTCGAGCTGCTCCCAGAGTATACAGTCTTTCACCAACAGGTGTTTCGGCTTTTTCTGCTCATACTCATCAAGCTCATTAATATATTGCTGCAGACGCCTGGTCGCAGGGCTTTCTTCTTTATGTGCAGGGAGGGGAGTTTGTCTCCTCCGGTTGCGAGTATGGATCCGGATGACTGGTCCGGTCTCAACTGTAGGCCATATTGGCTTTATTGGAGGCGACTCAGGCCTTGGGGTGACACCCCGGATAACTGCTCCGTTGGTTTTGACTGCGGGAGTCTTCTTTCTATTTTTTGCGGGTACCGTCTGCCATCCTTCCTGATCTCTCAATGGGGTGAGGAGGCAGGCTTCATAGGTGTGCCTGGTGCATTCTTCAATGGCTTCCTTAGGCAGTTGTTGATAGATTGAGATCATATTAGCGGCCACCCTCCAGGGCGGAAGCTCATGTGGCCGAGGCGGCTTCACCTGGTAATCTCCCAGCTGCAGTTCACCCTTCTTGACCATTCCTTCCATGATATCTTTGAAGACATAACAGTCCTCAATTGGGTGCCCCAACACCCGGTGAAATGGACAGAACATCGGATCATCTTTCTTTTCTGCATCTTCGGGCTTCTTCGGTTCAGGCAATGTTACCTTATTGAACTTATACGCCCAGTTAAATAATGCTGCAGTCTTATCCTTGGGAAAAGAGTAAGCCCTTCTCATCCTGTCCCTTAGAGAGACCTTGTCTCTTCTTTCTGCTGTATCTGCCATCGGGGGAGCTTCATCTGCCCCTTTCTTCCCTTTTTGTTGCTCAAAGGTTCTAAAATCGACGGTGTTGGCCTCAGAGTGTGACGGCCGCCGATCGTTGGATTTACCTTTTGGCATGGCGGGAGTATTGACGGTCGGACGTTTGGACAAGAACGTCTCGACCTCCGCCACTATATTGTTCAGTCGGTCAAATGTTTTGACATCTGCACCGATCATTTTTTCCAGTACCTCCCTCCTGAGGTTCTGCTTGCATATCTGCACTGCATCCTCCTGATGAGGAGGTCTTCTGCATCTCATGGCTAGATTTCTCCATCTTTTGATGTACTCCAGCGCAGTTTCATCCTGTTTCTGTCTGGTAGCATACAGTTCTGCTATTGTGATTTCCCTCTCCGTGACATGAAACCTGTCGCGGAATTTTCTCTGCATATCGGGCCAATCAACCACTGATCCTGCTGACAAGCTTGAATACCATTCAAAGGCTAACCCAGTGAGGGACGAGCCAAAGAACTTGAGCAGATAGGCTTCATCGACTGCTAGGTCGCCCATGATTGTAGTATAGTAGGCTATATGCTCCCTGGGGGAGCCCTGGCCATTGAACTTCTCAAACTTTGGCGGCTTGCTGACGCCTGGAGGTAGTCTTTTGGCAGCATGCTGGGGGGGATACGGCACCTTGTACACATCATAGGCACTAGTATCATCTCCAGTCTTCTCTGACAGCTTCATTTCCACAATTCTTTCAATCATCTGCTTGTGGGCTACAGCTGGATCTATCTCTTCCGGGAAGAAGTGAGCTTGTTGCTGGCTGTGAGGAGTTGTCATCACAGTGGCGCGCAAGATGGGCGCGGTAGGCTGCGTCTGAGACACAGAGGGCTGAGCTACTGTTTGCTGTGGAACAGGTTGGCTTGGTGCTTTGCCCTTATCAGCTAAGAGAGGATTAGCCAGGCTAGTTGTTTCTGTGGAGCTGGATGTCTGCCCCGCAGGTTCAGCTTGTTTCGAGACTGATGTAGCTTCCTGTCTCTCATTGAGCTGTCTTCGGAGAGCATTGATCTCCTGTTGGTATCTTCTGAACATCATCTGGATCATGGGATCCATGGTTGATGGAATTTGTATATCTTCAGAAGTCCCTTCAGCATCATCAACGAAGGGGTTATCTCCATCTTCCGCTGTTACCACATTAACTGTCATAGTGGTAACCCTGCGGGCTTCGTCATCAATTTTGATTTTATCTTTTGCTGCCTGGCCTCTTCTGGTGACAGGACCAGGTCTAGCTGCCAGCCTGAGCAATTCATCTGGCTGAGTTGGTAATATATCTTGCCCCCTGGCCAGTCCAGCCATATTGCAGGCGAAGATTTGCATCTTTCCTTTCCGCCTGTAGACCTTTCTTTTTATTTGGCTAGGATATCTGAGCCGGTCAAAGACCGATATTCTTTCTTTGGCTTCTTCCCCGTGCAGGTCTTCTTCATCATGTCCGGCCCTGAGGCCTTCTTCATAATCATTTGAATCGGAGGGAGAGACTCCGTACATCATTTCTTGAGGGATATCTTCTTCTTCCTCATCCACGGTACCCAAGGCACGGGATAATCTTTGTTGACCGAGGGCGGAGTTCCCAAGGTAGTGGAAGTAGTCCTGGACCACTTGCTTCATCTCTTCAGAGTTGTGCCTCTGCGGCTCAGGTTGGAACATCAGTCTTTCCTGGCTTCTTTGCTGATAGGCCAGTCTTGTTATCTGAGCATTCAAATGCTCGGTCTTGGAATATCTGAAGATGTCGGCTTGTCTGGCACAGGCCCTCGATCTTCTTGGGACGGCAACCATGGCTGGTTCACACATTCCCGCATCGCCATTCTGGCAGCAGTTGGCAGCAACATCATGGTTCTTTCTCTGCCATCTTCTGCCCCCGGCCCTGGGGTGGGTGACAGCAAGGTCTTCTTTCTTTTCAGGTCTTCTACCCCTCGTCATGGGGCGAGCAGCAATAGTATTTCCTGTTTCTTTTCCCTTTCTTCTTCGGCTTCCCGCCCTGAAGTGGGCAACAGCATCATTGGTAGCCTTCTCCTCATCTTGAGCTGGAGCCCAGCTCTGCATCTTCTTCGGTTGCCATATCTGCTTATATCTTGCTGGCTTGGGCGCCAGTGGCTTCCTCCCATCAGCTTCCCAGTTGGCCTTCTTGGTGGCCAGAACTTGGAACTTGTTGTCAATCTGGATGGTCGGGACAATCCTGTCCGGCCGGACTTCTCGGGGGCGACCGTCGAGGTTCACCCTAACATCGCCCATCATCATTGTCTTCCCAGAATTTGAAAGACGACGGTCAGCAGCAGCATACCGGCTCCTCTGGTTGGTTCTTTTTCCCTTCTGGGCAGCAGTGGAGACCACGTCCCTCCTTTGAACATGGTGCACATAGCAGGCGACGGCTGTCGAGGCCGTCTTCTCCGGTAAGCTAGCCTTCTCATCAGCAGCCCTTATCGGGGCACTTGCAGCGGCGCCTTGCTTGTTGTTGTCGACCTGCAGCAGGTCGGTGAAGATAAGGCCCAGACAGTTGGGCAGCCCGACGGCGGGCAGCATTGATCCGAACGCGAGGGGTACCGCCAGGTAGCCTTCTCGCACATGCATGTCAATCGGCTGCTTGCCGAAGCAAATGGACATGATTCCGGCTGTCATTGTAGATTCCTAGAAATAAGGAAAGTACACAGAATCAGAAATTGAGGGGGGGCCCGCTGGGCCTCCTACCTTAGCGCAAAGATGAAGGGAGACAAAGTCCCACCGGGCGTGCCAGACTTGTTTGACGCGGATTTTTTTATCTCTTTTTATCTTGTTTATTGTTTTTATTTATTTATTTATGTTTATGGGTTTATTGGCGTGCCAGTCACCGTGGTGACGATTCTTATTGTGCGCTTGATCTAACTTGGTCAGTCGATTGTGAGTGATTGTGTCTGGACTAGTAGTCCGTCATACCCTGAACGCTATGACGTTAATTACGTCCTCCCTAAGGAAGACAACCCTTGATTAAACGCTAGAGGTAGGAGGAAGACAGCGGTAAAGCCGTATGCTCAAAGGAGACAAAGTTTATCTGCTTGCAAGACGTTAAACGTATTTGAACAGAGCAGGGGTTTATTAATTACGGGAGAAACCCGACGGCATATTCCCACCATCTTGGATGATGCCAAGTGGGGAATAGGAAACCACCCATGCAGCGGCAGGGTAGGCTCCGTAAAATATCGGGTATATAGACATAACCCGGAATCCGGATGGGGACCGGCCTGATGTAACACACCCGGTACGAGTGCGATGTCTTATTAATATCCCCCTTCGGAGGGCCATCAGAGATCACGCAAGGGCATAGCTCCGTGGGCCAGCGGGGTTAGAGGAGAATACCACACTCGATTGGTGGGGATATGTAAATCTCGGCAGCATGTCCCCTGAACTTGGATTATGCCAAGGAAGAATAGGTCATCATCCACGGAGAGCCGGGACAACGACCGAACAAAGACGGGCACCAGGCCCAGGGACATCTCTTGCCTTCATATCATTGATCAATATTCCCTTGGAACCCATCAGAACACATATAATGACATGGTTCTTTAGGTTCATAAGGCATTGGTGAAATCCGGATTCGGGACGAAAGCTGTAGGGGAGATCTTCCCCATTTATTGTATCTCATCAAGACACAAGTGATGGTCTATGAGTATCTCCTTAAACAGATGTAGGGGAGCTTAAGAAGTTTATAGAAGAATGGTGCAGAGGTGGGCCTCGGAGTGGGTTTCATCTGACTGAAGGGGGGATCTCGGCCTGGCCTTTGGCTTGGACAAAATGGGGCTCTCGGCCTGGGTTTTGGTGGATGGAGAGGGGCTCTCGGCCTGGTCATTGGGCTGGCCGAAGAGCTTCTCGGCGGCCAAGGGAAGGCTCTCGGCCGAGGGTTCTCGGCGGCCAACAGAAGGAGGGAAAACCCTCTCGGCTGGAGACTTTCGGCGGGCACCTGGGCGCGCCGGAAAGGGGGGGGGGGCGTCGAGAGGGGCAGCATCAAGGTTGGGCATAAGAAAGGGGGGGTGTGAACAGCTATAGGCAGAGGGTCTCGGCCTGGTCATTGGGCTGGCCAAACGGAAAGAGGGCCTCTCGGCCTGGAGCTTCTCGGCGGGCTCATGGGCGCGCCGGAAAGGGGGGGGCGCCGAGAGGGGTGTCATCAGGATTGGGCAAAAGGGTGTATGGGTGGTTGTGAAGGCAGAAGGGTTCTCGGCAGAGGGCTTCCCGGCGCGCTCCTGGCCGCGCCGGGAGTCTACACGCCGGGAGCCTTGCATATATGGCCTCACGAGGAAAGCGTTGGTAACCGACTGGGTTGTCATTTAGCCAAAAGAAGGGGGGAGGCCTCTCGGCCTTATGGTTCTCGGCGGGGAAACTCGCATGCCGAGAAGGTGAAATGCAGAAGAATTTCAGGGTTTCCAGAGCTCAGAAACGATGCTCTGTTTGTGTGTTTTCTGGGGATTTCAAGCTCGAATCAATGTCGGGCTAGAGATGTAAGAGAGGGATTTCATGGAGGCTTCTATTAGAAGGGTGCCAAGGGATTTGGATGAAGGAATCAAATGGAGGAGATCAGCCCATCACCTGATCCTGTGGAGAGTTTTGCCCGTCTGTTGCAGGCCATTTGGCCATTTGGGGGAGTCAGGAGATGACTGTCCTCCGACCCCTCCAGATGAGCCCAGTGATATTAAACCAACGGAGAAGGAGAGGCTATCGATCGTATAAACTTCAGGTCCTAAACATTCAATATTTAGGATGGAGGACCTGAGATCCGATCATTATTTATGAGAGCTGGGCAGCCCAGGAAACCAAGAGACTGATATCTCTGGTTCCTGAACCGCCAAAAGGGGGGCTCCTCAGAAAAACCCAGATTATATATGTATGGAAAAACAGGCATTGAGATCGGAGAGGGAAGAAGAGAACGAAACTCAGTAACCCATTGGATGGGGTTAGGAGTCTTATCCTCATCCCTCTTCGAAGAACAAACCCACGCGATCGGCTTCGAAACCCAAAGAATCTAATCTATATTCCTTTAGACGAAGGCTATATACATAGAGAGACAGACAGAGATCGATGTCTTAATCTATCAACACCCAAACGGGCCATCTTGACGTTTCATTGCATTGCATAAAGGAAATATTACACTGATCATGAAAGAAAAATGTAAGGCAGAAATCAAAAGAGAAGACCGGAACTCCGGCTACAGTTGAGAAATCGAGAGAGAACTCGATATATTGCATCAGATAAGGAAAGAAAACATGGAGGGGAGGGTGGAGCATTGACTCCTCTCCCTCCCCAGTGCCCACCTGGAGCTTTCCTTCTTCTTCTCTTCTATTTCCTCTCTGTTGATCGAAAGGGGGGGGGTGGCTCTTTCTCTCCGAACGATCCCCTTTTTCTATCTGGCTTTCTCTCTTTTTCTCTTCAGCTTTTTTCTCTTTAGCCCTCACCGAGTCTCTCCGTGTTCGGGTTTTATAATCCCTTTCTTCTTTCTTCTCGGCAGGCTTCTGGGCACGCCGGAAAGGGGGGCGCCGAGAGGGGCCTGAAGCTCCTGGGCGCGCCAGAAAGGGGGGCGCCGAGAGGTGCCTCATCTTCATATAGGCCCACTTGGGGTTTCTTCAAATGCATCATCATCCCAAAGGGTCTATCATCTCTGAAAATATCTTGTATTGACATCATGATTGCAATTTTCATCAGTCCGTAGACAGGGTTCTATCAGTCCGTAGACAGGGTTTTATCAGTCCGTAGATAGGGTTCTATCAGTCCGTAGACAGGGTTTTATCAGTCCGTAGATAGGGTTTTATCAGTCCGTAGATAGGGTTCTATCAGTCCGTAGATAGGGTTTTATCAGTCCGTAGACAGGGTTTTATCAGTCCCTAGACAGGGTTTTCATCTTATCAATATCGCCACTCGAATGGCGACGAGCTCGGACATTAGCCTTAGTCTTTCGCTGTTGGTCAGATCTTCTTTTCAATCATGCTTCCACCCTTGTTCATTTTCCGGGTGTCAACACTCTCACAATGAATGAAGGTGATCATTTACACCTCCAAGATTTCCAAATGTGGGACAGTGAATTGTGGAAGCCAAGTCCGAGGGGTCATACCTTCTATGATCCCTTCGACCCATTCTCTTGTGGACCCCGTGACCCACCATATTTACTCCACCTTTTCGAGAGAGTCCACCATCATACCCCCACCGTCTCATCTCCCTTCACGCATGAAGGTGACCATCAACACCTTCTAGAATTCCACACATGGGACCTTGAAATGAGGGAATCCATATCGAGGGGTCACACATTCTTTGATCCCTTCGATCCCTTTCTTCATGGGCCCTTTGGCCCACAACCTCCATTCCACCTCTTTAAGGAAGTCCACTATCACACCCCTCCTACTCGGGCCTGGCAACCTTTACATGGCAATAGGTCCGAACCGTCATTTGGGGGTAATGAAGACTTTGGTTTCCCCGGCCCACCTAAACCTCCCGGATTTCCCACATCCAAACCCAATGTCCATGATTGGTGCATCGTAGGATGTCTAGGAGTCCACCATGACATTAACCTCCGGTTATGTCAAATGCATGCATGGCACACATTCGGATGTCCTGGACCACCTTGCATATGATTGGGTCGGACTAACTGTAGGGTTGTTTACGGTTGTGTGTGCATCCGTGTGTTTTTATTTTGATAAGCATTTTAGGAGTGCATAGTGAGTCTGCCGAGTCTAGCGCTAGGCATGTTAGGCGTCTGCATGAGTGAGGCCAGCAATGCACGGTACAATGAGTTAGCCGGTGCCCTTAGACACCACCGAGAGTTCCAAGAGGGTGAATATGTCATGATCAGGGTAAGACCTGGACGGTTTCCCTCTGGAACCGTTAAGAAGTTGCAAGCTCGCGGAGCCGGTCCATTTAGAGTGTTGAAACGCGTTGGATCCAATGCGTATGTTGTGGACCTGCCTGAGGAATAGGGTATAAGCTCTACCTTCAATGTATCGGATCTTGTTGCATATAGGGACCCAGTGGTGATCCCTAGTGAGCCTTTTGAGCCATCTCCTCCCCATAAGAGTGATCCCACACCTGAGTGTCCACTTCCACCTCCAGCCCCTTTTTCACGGCAGCGTGAGCATATAGATCGTATACTGGACGAGCAAGTGACAGTTACCAGGAGTGGATCTTACCCGCGCTACCTAGTGCGATGGAGAGGACGGCCCGCTACTGAGGACACATGGATCACACATGGTGAGTTGCAGCAGATCGATCCGGACCTTCTGGAGTGATATAGGAGCGATGCCGACCCTTACTCGACAGGGTCGAGTTTCTCCCACCCTGGGAGAATTGGTGCGGACACCCGAGCAGTTGAGCGGCGCGACACGCCGAGCCACCGGTACCGCACACGGAGCACGACTCGAGCCACCTCAGCGTCCATCTGGCTCGGAGACAGCCTGGAGACTCCGCCTTGAGCCTCCCCATTTTTCATATTTAATTAGACTTTATTTGTATGTAAGGTGTGTTTATTTCATTTTATACGGTTTACAATTATGAGTGTACGAGGGGCTTATTTGTAAAATGGGACCCCTGCGCCCCATGGGACCCCCAGGCCCCCTCCCATTGGTCCATATCAGCCTTGTGGGGTTGGTCAACATCCAAGGTGGACATCTAGAAGCCTTGACTAGTCAATTGTCCACATGGGGGACAAGGGACCAAAATGGTCAACAATTCCAACCAAACCCACCTACCATGTTCCCCCCTTGGTCAAGGTGCGCCCCCCTCTCACCATCAAGGTTTTAATTTTTGAAAAATGTGAGTAGAACTAATTAGTTCTACTCCATTTTTATATTCCCACAAAACCTAGGTCCAAGGGTAGTTTATGTCTTTTGCCAATTCATACATATACCTTGTATTTTCATTTGATGAGATTTAATGCCATTTGAATTGGAAAAAAGCTTGAAGCTCCAACCTTGGTGCGCCCCCTTCTCCTCTCCCTCTCCCCCTTGAAGCTGTGAAGGCTTCCTTCTGGTGGTGAGACTCCACCCTATCAGTTCCGGTCGCCGCCGCCGCCGCCACGAGCCGCCACCGCACCGCCTTCGCCATCAACAGAGTTCTGCCCGCGCAGTACCACAGAAGCTTCCACGAATTTCCTGTCTCAGCCCCGAGCTCAGATAGATCTGGGAATTTTATCGGGTGTTTTAGAGGTGTTAAGGACATCCCACAAATTTTGGTTTGCCATTCAGATCTCATTTCATATTTTTTGATTTTCATCCACTCTTCCATTTCGGTTCTGCCAGAGTTTTGTCCAGATTCATCCCCGCCCTGAGTTTCATGTCTTATGTCCACTTTTTGATTTATTTTGGTTCGCCCAATTTTACTGGAGGTTCCACCCCTTCATCCACAATTTTTCTCAATTTTTAGTTCGTCCATTTCATATTTTCTAAAAATCATTCTCAGTCCCAGCTACAGTTCTGTCCCCCTGTTCCCAGATCCGACCACTAGTCACCCCAAAACTCATAGTAAATCACTACCACCTCCAAATCAAATTCAAAAATAGTCACAGTTTCGTGGTTTGATCCCCTACAATGTTTAAAAAGAGCGCAAGAGCTGAATCAGAGGTTTACTAGGCGGTCAACAGAGGTTCTCAGACAAGTACCCTGCAGATCAGAGATTTCAGTTACTGTACAACAGGGGCTTGTAAATTCATTAAAGTTCTGATCCGACCAGATACAGCAGATGTCTAAGGGTCTAGATTGAAGCATTTGAAGAGAGCTTTCCAACGATAGCTCATGCGTCCCTATCCGACGTCGGGATTGATTGCAGCGGCCGTTTTCGCCGGAGCGCACGCCTGAAAACAGCAACTAAAAATCCGTGGGCAGCAACTTCAAAGCTTGGGAATCGGGACCGATCGACCCCCGATCGGTGTTCCCGGCCGACCGCCGTCCGTGGAGGCGCGCCACCAGGGTTCCCCATCATAGTGGGTCCCACCCCCGTAGATTCGGAGGACAGCGCCATCCGTGGGCCCCGCGGGCCCGCAGAACCCGCGGTTCGGAAAGCACGAAAATGCGGAGTTCGGCACCGCCGGGTGACATCAAGATGCTGCCCGTCAACCCGAGTTGCGTGATTGCCAGGCTCTACATGTGACCTTTTACCTCCCTACGTGGAGTGGGTCAAATTATTGTATTGCTGTAATATTGTTTAACCGGGAGTCCGTGATTCGGCCGGGGTTGTCTTCGCCACGCCGGGTGCGTGGAGGTAATGGTCCGAACCTCTTGGCGTTCATTTGCTTAGCTAGTATACGGTCTTTTGCCGCTGCCGAGAGTGTAGGTACTAGCCCGTGTGTCCATGTCACCGCTGCGAGAGTGAGTGTGACCCGTCCCGTGACTCGATCCGAGTCCGGAAGTTGAGTCGGACTACCCTTGACCTCCGCCGGTTCCTTAACCGCGCATGGTCCGCGCTTTCCCTCGCTTGGGACGACAAGTGAGCTTCCACTTCTGTTAGCGACGTTTTGCCACTAGGAGCTCGTAGTGTCGGGCTTAGTGTCTCCCTGGTGTGTGCTGCTGGTCGCGTCATCATCTAGAGTCCGAGGGTGGCACCTAATAGTGTCGTCTCCCGTGTCCGTCCCGCATCATGTCCTATAGACGAAGGGGAAGCTAAGGAATGCACAGGAAAAGACCCCTCAGCGGAGGGGTAAAGAAGGTCTCTCAAGGGACCTTGAATGAGGGGTGTAGACACGCCAAAATTGATGCTTTGTTGATTAAATCTCATGTCACTATGTTAATGCCCCAAAGTGAACTTCAATATTTCTATAGTATAAAGTTTTTCTATTTTTGTGTGTTTTTATGATTTATTCTTGCATTTTCGGTGATTCACGACTTGAAAAAGGGCGTGTTTTAAATAGCGACCTAATCTGAGGCGTGTTCTTAAGAAAGGACGACCACAGATACGGGCATCAATTCCTGATATTTTATGAGTCCCACAACGATTAAAATCAGTGATTAACGTCCTTCCTCAGGGCATGTTCTTAATCAACGCCTTTGCTTCAGGCATCTTTTTGTAATTTTCAAATAAAGAAGGTTTTGTTACCAAAATTGAATCCAGGAAGTGACGTCTTAATCCTGGTCGTATTTTGATTTAACGTCCTTGGGCAGGTCGTCAATTGTTGAATTGACGCCCTTCGGTAGGTCGTGTCTCACCCTTTTTGTGTCCTTCTTAAACTCATCTTTCCTGAAGAGTTCCCTGCCTTTCTTGGTCACCTTGCTCGATCTGGGAACTAGAGTACTTGCCGTTGATAACCACTGCCTGTTCTTATCTTCCCGAATCTGTGTCTATCTTTGATCGAAACCTTATAAAAGGACTCCCTGGTCGATCTCGCGCGAGTTTATAGAACACGGAGAGCACACAGCGAGGAAAGGTAAGGTTAGATAGACATACAGAAAGAAGAGAAAAGAGAGAGCGGTTGTTATTGTCACAGAAGTTTTGCGCAGAGAAGAGTTTCTCTTCATCCGTGTGATTCTTCATCATCTTCCTCTGCTTCCTGCTGCTCCGGTGGTTCTCCCTTTACTGTTTACAGGAACAGCAAGGGTTTCTCTCCTTTGTTTATATTTGTCTTCATCGTATCATTGTCTATCATCACCATTTTTTTCCTGTTGCATTAGTATTGCATCCCTCTTCACCCTAATTCTCTAGGGGTTTTAAAACCAAACAAAAGGTGCACATGCTATATTCTTATTTCACCATCATGTTGTTTATTTGGATCGATACTACACTCACTCTTGGCTGATCCACTTTTCTTTTATTTGTTTGTTCTTCGTTTCAAGGTAATCAACAAGGAAAACCCCCTTCATCGGCCGGCCGATAGAAGGTGGAGGAAGGAATTCACATCCATCCCGCATCCTATTATCACCAGGTATTCGCGATCATGTTTCTTCTTATTGAGGTAACCCCTCTGGCGATCACTCTCCTTCCTAGCACCACGTGCTTTTTTACCCCTTTTTTCATTATTCTTCTTATTATTCTTCATATTCTTATTATCACTCTTATTATTATTTCTCCTTTAAGAGTGGATTTTCCATGATCCATAAATTGGCGATCACGGTGGGACATCCACTATTTTTCTTTTGATTACCATCTCCTTTTGGCACCCACGTGTGCCCTTTCCCCTTTGGCACCCACGCGTGCCCTTTCCCTTTGGTACCCACGGTACCCCTCCTTTGTGCCCCACGGGCACCCTCCACTGTGCACACTGCACACTCCCCGGGATCAGCCAGTTTGTGTTTAAGTCTACTGCTGTTGTTGAATTAAAGCCTTTCACAAGGGCGCCTTTTTATTTAACGCCTTTCATCCAGGGCATCTTTTCTCTATTTAACGCCTTCCACGAAGGCGTCTTTTATCATATCTGCTGCTTCTGTGAATTTGCGCCCTCCTCTCGGGCGTCTTTTTATTTGGCAGCGCCTCACACCAAGGCGCGTTTTTCTTCGATCGTGCGCACCACTTATATTTGACGCCCTCTGTCAGAGGCGTCTTTATCATATTTAGCGCCCCACATCAAGGCGTGTTTTTGCATTGTCTGAGAGCCCCTGCCAAAATTCACGACAGCTACGCTGTCGTCTCTTTTGTTAGTAGCGACGGCCTCCAGGTCGCCTCTTTCCTGTGTGTTTGCAGAGCCTTACTGATTCTGTCTATTCATGCTGGATTCATATTCACATTGAGCATTTGATTATATTGTTGTGATTGGCTTATCTTATACTGCATTTTGTGGCATTTGGTTGAGAGACCTTCTCTCTCTACACTAGGATTCCACACACCTTTCTTGGAATCGGGACAACCCTCCATTGAGCATTCCATCTCTTTGGACCGGAAATCCCTTTTCCAAGACCTCTGTAAGTCCCCGCACCCGTGGATTCCCTCACGGACGCTGGGCCGGTTGTACCCTTGAAGTACCCGGAGTTTAGAGAACCTATCGTTGGTGAGAAAAGAGAAAGAACCTAGTTGACACGGAGGCTACACTTGGATCCAAACTAGGTTTCACTTTGCAAAAAGGAGTCTACAATTTAACTCACTCTAATCTCAAACATAACACTAAAATCTTGCCTTCATCTTAACTTGTTGGCATAAATTTGGTTGGGTTGATTTGCTTAAGCTTGTTTCAATTGGGTGATTGATTGTGTGATAATTCATTCATAAAGCTTTCTCTCTTTTTAAGCATGCAACTCCGTTCAGGTAAGATTATCAACATGGCAAGCTACGGATATTCCTATGATGATGTGGAGGAGAACGTTTTTGGTCAATCATATGAGGTTCCCCAAGATTCTATCTACCATGAAGGGAATTACCCCCTACTCATTCTCATTATCCTCAAGTTCATGTGGTTGATACCACTACTCAAGAGGTTGTGCCCTCTTCTCAGGCTTTACCCTCCACCACTCCGGGGAACCCCTCCCCATCTTTCAATGTTACTGATTTGATTAATGCTCTATCTCAATTAGATGACTCCCAGCGGTAGGCAGTTCAGGCCGCTTTGAAAGGGAAGTCCGTTCCCTCTTCATCCTCCAATCCCCCTCCGGCCGAGAGTGGCCATCACCTCACTAATGACCAAGCGGTCTTGCACAAACCCCCCTCTTGTCCACCGACACCTGGTGCGGCCATGCCGGCCCAACAGGCGAGCTACTCAGCGGCTAGGCCCCAATTCTTTCAACCTCCCCAAATTCTAAGGACGCCTATGCCAAACACCTTCATTCCAAATTCGGCCCCAGCCGAGTCAGATACTAACGCCTTGCTCCTTCAGAAATTGGCTAGCATGGAAGAAAAACTCAACAAGGTTACTGCTGCCAAGAATGCCCCAAAAATCTCTCTTCCTACATTGCCAGTTTTTCACTTACCACCTTCTAAGATGCCGAATTTTTGGCGATACAATGGAACTGGTAATCCCTTTATCCATCTGAAGGATTTTATGTATGAAACGTCCTTTTGGCAGGGCAACAAAGCCTCATTGGCTTACTTGTTTAGAAGATCTTTAGAGGGGCTAGCCCTCAAATGGTTCTACTCCTTGGATCCGGCAGATGCTAGTGATTTCGATGTGGTTCAGAGGAAATTCTTGCAGAAATATAGGGACCGGGTTGGACCCTCCCTTTCAGTTACAGATTTGGTTGCAGAGAAAATGAAGCCCGAGGAGGACTTCATCATATTTGCTGATAGATGGCGGTCAATGGCCGAGAAGTTGAAAGATGCCTTATTAGAACCGGAATAGGTTAAGATGATTATATCCAATGCAACCCCTCAGTTCGGGCATATACTGGCTATGAACAGATTGACCACCATGGAGGAGCTTTATGAAAGAGCTCATTATATTCAGACCCAAATGAAAGATTCACCCATCATGGGCATGTTTGAGCCAAAACCAAGGTTGGTTAAAAATAATACAAATGTCAACAATAGCGGGCTCACGACTGAGGGCACTGTCATCAATGAGCAAGTCGGCGCGGTCGGCAACCCCACACCTTTTCGCCAATCTAACCCACGACCTCCGCCACCTCCATCACAAGACACCCTCTTTACTTCACCCCCACAACACCAATTTACACCTCAACCTTCCTTTGCTCCACCACAAAACCAAGCGCCCCGCGTTGACCCTCCAGCTCCGCAACAATACCACCAAGTACCGCCACCCACTAATTATGGACCGCAACAACAACAGCAAAGGAGACCACTTGGCCCCAAAAGGGCCCATTATCCGCCATTGCCAGAAAGTCTCCCGGATATTTTCAATGCCTTAATGGCTGCCAACTTGCTCATGCTACCAAAGGAAAGGGCAGTGTGGCCCGCTAATGTTGACACATCCCGCTACTGTGTTTTCCACCGCTCCCCTGATCATAATGTTGATCGTTGCTTCCACTTCAAGGATTACATTTATGATTTAAATGACCAGGGTGGCATTAATTGGGATGAGATTGTTAGGGTGCTTGGCCCGGATACAGAGGGGGGTGAATGTATCCTTCTATAGAATATGGCCAAATTAAAAATAAGGATGCTAGAAAGCGGCACAGGATAGAACTAATTCATTTCAACTCAAATACAAACTCATGGGCGTGCCTATCCAAGCATCTAGCGAAAGCAATCAAACAATCAAGGAAGCCACTGCACAAGATATTTTAGGTGGTTCGGTCCACAGACCTACATCCACCCCTCACTCCCAACCGGAGTGAGGCTTCACTAGCAAATGCTAGAACCAAGCAGACTCAGTCTGCGAACAGTTGCTGCCACACAGCTTGAATAGGGAAACAGACTTCCCTCTTCCTCCCAACCGGAGGGACACCCAAATGACTCCCAGCCACTTGGAAACTAGAGGTCGAAGACCTCTCTTCCTCCAGACCAGGAGGGACACCTGGGCTTGCAACCACAAGCCCAGAACCGGAGGACTAGCCTCCCTTCCTCTAACCAGAGGGCAACCCACAAGTGACAACCTGTCACTTGCAACCCGGAGATTAGATCTCCCTTCTCCTGAATCAACAGGAGGTACCCGATCCCCAACAGGGCAATCGGAAGACCAAGGATAATCAGAAAAGCAAAGGAAAAACAATAAACGAAAAATAACACAGCAATCCGAAAGCTGTAATAGATGAAAACACAGATGTGGCTCTCAACGGAGCTGACTGGCCTGGATCTGATCCACAGTCCAGTGAAGACAGATCTTCAAGCAGCTTCTTCCCTCTTCTCCACGAGCTCTCTCGCTCACTCTCTATCTCTCTTTCTTTCTCTTCAGCTCTCTTCCTCTTTCACTCTCTACTGCACTTCACTCTTTCTTCTCTCTTCACACGAGCACTATCTCTCTGTCTTTTTCTTCTTCTGCTCTCACTCTCACTCTCTTCTCTACTCTCTTCTTTTCTTTCTTTTCTTCTTTTTCTGGATCGAAAGACTTTCTGCTCTTCAGGCTTCTTCTTCGATCCTCTTTTATCTGTGGACGAAGGCTGCATTATATAGCAGCAGCAGCAGGTGGATAGGGCACAAGACGCGTGTGCCTCCCACACTCGATCCAGAACCTTCCTGCCACGTGTCTTTATAGGATTGGTTCCTCTTGTCTCGGATCACGTGCAGCCCAGGTGTGTGGAAAGTTTTTCCTCGGACCTGTAAGGAGATAAAAACCATTAACACTGAGGGCCACAAGAACTAGAACTGCATGAGGTATGTGGAAATGACAAGAGGTGCACTATACAGAGAACGACACGAGATACAGTGGTGACAAAACAGATACTATAACGGGAATGACACGAAGTAGAAAGAGAACAGCACAAGGTAGAAAAAAAAGAACGACACGAAGTAGAAAAGATTACTACAGTACGAGACAAGGAGAGCATGACACGAGGTCAGATGAAAACAGCATGAGGTGAGAAGAAGATAACACAGAGTGAAGCAATAGAAAGACACGTGATCAGAAGAGACCAGGACAAAAAATAGAAGGAAGCAACACGGAGATACAATTTCAAAAGAAAACACGAAGATAGGAACACAAAGGTAACACGAAGATACGAATAAGAAAGGTAACACGAAGACACGTAGTGAAACATCACTTGACAACATAAGAAAAATGACTCGAGTACAAAATAACTCGAATTAACGACTCGAAGACGAGGCGACACGGGCTGACCACGACACGAAGACAAATAACAGAAACGACTCGAAGTAAGATGAGAACAGCACTTGGTGAGAAAGAACGATACGAGGTACACACGATGACTACAACACGAAATAAAGAAAATGACACGAAGTACATAAACACAACACGAAGACATAGACACAACACGAAGACGAAACAGAAACCGACACGAGTTGAAAACAACACGAAGATGAAAACTGAAACCGACATGAGGTGAAGTCACAAAACGACAAAGACACGAGGTCTAGGAAACACGACACGAAGACATGAGATAGACACGTCTTCAACAACACGTGATGAAACAGTGGAAGCAGAAGAACAACTTGAGGAACTACAGTAATTGACACGAAGACACAAGAGCAAAACATAGAGGACTGACTCGAGATGAGCAACTAAGTGCTAACGACACGAGGTCAAACAAAACACATCTTAAAACAACACGAGGTACGAGAGGACGACACGGCGTGTTGAAAACACAAACAGTACTAAAACGAAAACGACACGAAGGCAAACAGTGCGACACGAGGTGTTATACACAAACATGACGAAGTACCAACCAACACGAAGATAGTCCCTGAAAATATCTGAAGTGAAATGAAGGTTTATTCTTCTCAGAAAAATATTCTTGGTTCACTTTCATAGAAAAAATATTTTTGTTATTTTTTATTTCACAGAAATATTTTTGAACACCACTAAGACTTATAGTGTTGTCATCATCAAAACATGTAAAGATTCAACAAGACTCAACAATCTCCCCCTTTTTGATGGATGGCAACACTATGAGTCTTGAGTCTTTGCAGAGTAAAAACATTTCAGCCTTTCTAAGGCTAAACAAACATCAGCACCGTTATAAAACATTTTTAAAGTGTCAAATAGCCATTCTCAATGAATAACAAACATTAAACATTCTTAAAACGAGCTAGCAAAGGCCTGATTTCTCCCCCTTTGTCATCATCAAAAAGAAGGAAACAAGAAGGATGCAACAATGCAAATGATATGAAATTTAATTAATAAGTCCAAGAGTGTGAGAGGGAAAGCCTCAAAATGGGCAACAAGATACAGAGCATTGTTTTTCAAGAAAAATATCTGGCTTGTCTGCTAGAAGGGCCACGCGGCCTGCCATGTGGTGGTCTCCCCCTTGGAGAAGCAGAAGTATATTCTTGAGGTGGAGTTCTGCTAGAAGAAGCTTGACCAGGTGCTGAACCCAAGGTTGACTGAAATTCCTTTAGGTCATTTGACAGTTCAGCTAGCCAATACACTACAGCGCTTCTGACATGTGCCACTTCAGAAATGATGTCGTCTTGGCGAATATTGACTGTTTCATATCTGTCAGTCAGAATTGTCATTTCTGTTAAGAAGGCGACCAATTTATCATAGATCTGCTGAATACCTGGACCTAGGGCACTGGATGACTTCTTCAAAACTTCTAAAGATGTTCTGATCTCAAAGCAGTGATCTATAATGTTGGTAGACATTTTGAAGGAGGAAATTTGAACATCTTGTAACTCACTCAGTGCTTTTGCTATCTTTGAACAAACCTCCTGCAGACCTTGCATCAGGGATCTGTTGGCATCATCTGAAGCCTTTTTGTTGAGTAGGAACCGTTTCCATTCAGTGAGGAGAGATATCTCAAGCTTCAGTAGCCTGGAATGTACCTGATTGATGTTGAGAGTGACATATGTGAGCAGATCATCTAATTTCTTATCTTGTTTCTGCATCTGCTGAGTCAAGTTTATGAGGAGTTCTTCAATGTTGGGCGCCCGAGCAGATTCAATGTTGGGTGCCTGTGCAGAGTGGACCTAGAGGTGTACCAAAAAATTCACTGCCAGGTGCAGTTCTCTCAGCTGCTTCCTCTTGTACTGGCATATGACTACTCTCAGCTGGGACCTGATCTTCATCTACAGCTTGAGTTTCTTTCTGAGGAATTACACCTTCAGGTGCCTCTTCTTCACTTGTAGATTCTGTATCTAGTTCTATGACAGGAGCTTTCTCCTGACACTCATCCACTATATCTTCCATGAGATTCTGAACTGCAGGACTTTCAACAAGTGCCTGTTCTAGAATTTCATATGTAACTACGTTTTCAGCCACTTCCATACTTTTCTCCACAGCTTCTCTTAGAATGACATTAACAAAGTCAGTAAGTTCTTGATCATAACTTACTTGCTCTTGATCAGGCTGTTCCACGGGCACCATCTCCTCTTCAGATATCTTCCCAAAAGAATCAAACAGACCATCAATGTTTGCATCTAGACTAGCCTAAACACTTTCTTCAGACAACCTGATTTCTTCAGATGCAACTTCAACCAGCCTCTGAAAGGAAAAAGATACTTCAGTGGGTGCAGCTGGCAAAATAGACTCTGGTTGTTCAGCTGGTGTTTCCTGTTGAGCAATCTCAGAAACTAATTGCACACTAGTTTGGGTTAAGTCTTGAGATTGTTCCAGATGCTCCCCCTGAGTTTGTGATTCCTTAACTTTCTGGGCCTTAACTTGCCCCACTATGGAAGAGCCCTCCAAGCCCAAAAACACTGAAACAAAATTCATATTGAATATGTTTCGGGCCTTAACCTCAGATGCGGCCTCTCCATCCAAGCAAATCTCTGAATACTTGAAGATGTCTGTCAGATGGGCGGCATAGGGAAGGTGTCTCTTGGATCCAATACATCCCTTCATGACAGTAAAAATGATCTCTGGCAAACATATCTTTACATTCTTTATCAGACAGAACAGTAGAAATCTCTGTGCGTCTGTAATTCTTCCTCTAGCTCCAGTCTGTGGGGTGATAATGGAAGCAATGGCGTTCTGAAGGAGCTTGTGAAGAGGAGGAAATGACGATGTCTGATAAGCTTTTAGCTTCAACTGCCCCTTATCATGAATATTACTGGGTTTACCAGTAATGACTGAGAAAGCTTCATGGAGACTGTATCGAAAGCTTCTCTCTACCTCCCCTTTATCTGGAACACTGAGGGCTTTGTGGAGGGATTCACATGTAACAGTTATCTCGACCCCTTTAACAGATGATAACAAGGCAGACTTGTCTCGGCTCAAGGACAAATTATTGTAAAATTCCATTACCGGCCTAGGGTAATAGACACGGTGATTTTCTAAGAAATTTCTCCACTCCTGAAACTCAAAGATTTTCAACAGTTCTGGAAACTTCGAGACCATGGTTTCATCTCTGAAATCTATTATTCTAGGAAGAATGATTTTCCCACTTTCTAAGAACACGGTAGACTGAGAAATCCGGGTACCTTGTTCTGAAGACACTTCCGCAGCAGGTTCTGGCTCAAGATATCTCTGTTGCTTAGATGAAGGCTCTTCAACTATTTCTTTTCCCTTCCTCTTCCTTTCACCATGAGCTGCTGACATTTGCTGATCCATCTGCCGTAACTTCCAGAGTATCAACTCTCTCTTGCCGGTTGCTACTGGAAGTGAAGCTAGACCCAAGAGAGGAAGAGATCTCTGTGGGGAAAGGAAGTGAGCGGGAAAGGATGGAGATGTGTTTGAAGGAACGTTCAAGGTGGAGCGGCACGAAGATGAATAGGAAGCGGCAAGGGGAAATGAGGGTTTGTGGATGAAGGCGTGTGAAACAAGAAGGGTTTTGTCGGGTTGCTTTTTACTCTTATCAAACTTTTTCTGGAAATACCCAAACTACCCTCAGTCATGATGTAACGCAGCTACTGCCTGTTAAAGTTTGCCCTTCAATATATGGACTAGTTATATTCTTCCAAAATCCATGGTCAGTTACCCCAAGATATTAAATCAACATGATCACAAAATTAGCTGTTAAAGTTGCTTAACCTAGAGAGAGTCACGATTAAATTACTCCTTATGTTTGACAAGCAATGAAATAACACATCGATGTCAAGCAGACTTCATTTCTTCATTTAATGGACAAGAGAAGGCATACAGGGTCAACCAATTTGTTGAGCACAAGGTAGAATAGTCCCTTTTTACACAAGGAGACATATTTATCAGACACCAGAAACCCTGGTTACTCAGGACGGACTACCTTTATGCCAATCAAAGCCAATGAAATTTTCTTTGAGGACTTCCCCCCCTTTTTTTTTTAACATTTCTATACAGAGATAGCTAATTGTATCATGACAGAAACTCTGGACTTCTCTGATCTAGAGTGTCTATTTCTCCACAAAAGCCATTGCTCTGCCACAAATAATGGCGTATTCCCTGGTAGCACTTCTCATGATTTTAGACACAAGACAGATATCTTACTTAACACAATTTTTTATCTCAGAGCTCTCTATGTTGGATTTTATGTCTTCCCTAAGTGTTTTGATGATGAGCAACACTATGTTAAATGTTGTTGTTATTTTTGATCAGATATCTTGCACTTGAGTTATCCATGGTTTTATATGAAAAAGCTGCTAAGAGGTAACACTTCGTGTGTTCGTACAAGTTCTGTCTTCGTGCTGTTTTCCTCAAACCTCATGTAATTCTTGCTTCGCGTTTTCACCTCGTGTCGAGTTAGCCATGTTGTCGTCTGATTGAGTGTTGTCTTTCACCTCGTACAGTCTTTGTTTACTGTGTTGTTTCCATGTCATCCTTAGCTCATGTCATCCGTGTGTATTCCTGTCTTCGAGTCCACTTTCGCTGAGTCTCTAAGTCAGTCTAAGTTCAAGTGTTCGTTTCACTTCGTGTTGTTTTCTCTTCTCATGTCTTCGTGTCGTGTTCCTGAAGCTACTCTAAAAGTTCTGATGAACTTCGAGTAGTTTTCCTGTAGACCTCGTGTCTTGAATATTTGCAACCACTTCGTGTCGGTTTCTGTCGTTAGCCCGTGTTGTCCTCGTGTTGATTTTGCATTCGTGACCTCGTGTCTCTTTTGGCTTATAACCTCACCTCGTGTCATTTCCTTCTGTGTGTCTGACTTGTTACAGAGTATCTCGTGTCGTTCTTGTGTCATTTCGAGTAATAGTCACGTCGTGTTGTTACTATATACCTCATGCAGTTTTGGTTTTTGTGGCCATGCAGCGTATTAATGGATTTAATCTCATTACAGGTCCGAGGAAGAACATTCCACACTCCTGGGCTGCACGTGACCCGAGACAAGAGGAACCAATCTGATAAAGGCACGTGGCAGGAAGATTCTAGATCGAGCGTGGGAGGCACACGCGTTTTGTGCCCTATCCACCTGGTGTTACTGCTATAAATAGAATCCTTCGTCCTCAGATGAAGGTGATCAAAGAAGAGAGGCATAGAAGAAAAAAACAGGAAAATAGAGAGCCCTTCGATCCAGGAAAAGAAAAGAAAGAAGAAAGAATAGCAGAGGGAAAAAGAGAGAGAGCAGAAGAGTGATCAGAAGAGTTGTTCTGACTTGCAGATCAAATCCGAAGTCTATTGCTCTGTATTGAGCTACATTGTTTCCATTTTCTGGCATTTGATTTCCTTCGTTCGTATTTTTCGTTTATTGTTCTTACCTTTCTTCAACTGTCCTTGTTTGTGTTTCCGATCCTCTGGACTGAGGTCGGGGTCCTCCTGTGAGATCAGGAGTAGGGAGAGTCAATCTCCAGTCTGCAAGCAGCAGGTGAGCTGCTTGTAGGTTCCCTCCGGGTTGGGAGGAAGAGGGGTCTTCGACCTCTGGTTCACTAGTAGCAGGGCTGCTACTAGTGGGGTTCCCTCTTGGTAAAGAGGAAGAGAGACGTGAGTCTCTGGGTTCTAGTGACTGCTGGTCGCTAGAGGTTCCCTCCGGGTAGGAGGAAGAGGAGAGGTTGTTCTCCTGGGAAGCTGTGTATCAGCAGTTGTCTGGCAAGCTGTGTTGCCCAGCCATTAGTGAAGCCACACTCGGTTTGAGTGTGGGGTGGATGTAGGTCTGAAGGACCGAACCACCTTAAAATCCTCTGAGTCCTTGTGTGATCGATTGTGGTAATATTGTGGTATGCCTTCTATTTGCTTGAGCTATTAACTGCACTGCATCATTTTCGATAGTCAGAGCTCGAGGTTATTTGCGTTTAGCAATATACTCTGCAGTATTTTTTAATTCTACGAAAAACAGTGATCTATTCATCCCCTCCCCTTCTAGATCACTTCATATTGTACTTATCAGTTGGTATCAGAGCAGGTTTTTCCCAGAATGTGGTCCAACGGCCAGGGAAACGGATCCACTGGTCCTCGCAGTTTCATAGCTGATGGGCAGTCTATCACCCGTCCCCCCTTCTTTGATGGTAATAATTACTTCTTCTGGAAGAACAGGATGGAAGTCTTTATCAGGGCCCAAAGCCACAAGCTATGGAAAGTTATTACAGATGGTCCATACACCCTTCCACCGAATGAAGATATGTGGACAGAAGATCAGGTCAAACTCTCCGCACTGAATTGGACAGCTCTTAACATCATACAGTGCGCCATCCACCAGGAAGAGTATTCGAGGATCTCAGCGTGCAAGACTGCAAAGAACATGTGGGATGATTTACAGTTAATTCATGAGGGCACATCTCAGGTGAAGGCTACCAAGATCAACATACTTACAACTCAATATGAGTTATTTAAGATGAAGCCAGAGGAGCCGATCACAGAAATGTATGCCAGATTATCTGTGATCATCAACAGTCTGAAAGGCCTTGGAAAGGATATTCAACAAGAAGACATAGTCAGGAAGATCCTTAGGTCTCTAACTCCCGTCTGGGATACCAAGGTGACTGTAATAGAGGAATCAAGAAATTTATCCATCATGACAGTAACCCAGCTGATTGGATCCCTCATGACCCATGAAATGAATTTCAGACAAGGAAACGATGGGCATGACAGAAAGGGAAAGAATGTTGCTCTGAAGGTCTCACGACATGCTAAGAAGAACAACAGCAGCAACAGCAGCAGTGATGATAGCAGTGAAGGCTCTGATGGATTCTCAGACCTGGACAAGGACGAGCGAGCTATGCTCACCAGGCAATTCAGAAAGTTCCTAAGAACTAAAGGAAAATTCTACAGGAGGAAGAAATTTAATGCTGTAATGAAGTCTCCTGAACGGAGATTTGAGAAGAACCGGTCTGCTAAGAAGATCACTTGCTATCATTGTCAGAAACCCGGTCACATGAAAAGTGAATGTCCAGAGCTACAAGCTAAGGCTCCAGGACACCAGAAGAACATGGTGCACAAGAAGAAGAAGGCCATGCTGTGCACATGGAGCGATGAGGAGGAGGACCCAGAAGCCACTTCGTCCAGTGAAAATGAAGAGAAGACCTGCCTCATGGCCAACCATGAGAAAGAGGTAACAAACTTATTTGAGAATTTTACTTTGGATGATTGGGAGGACGCCTATGGCGACCTGTTAAGTAAATATAATTGTTTAAACAAGGAGCACATAATGCTTAGACGTAAGTTTCATTCTCTGTCTGAAGAACACTCTTCTATTGTCACTGATAGCATGAAAACCAAGGAGATGGCCATTGAGCTAGACCAGGTTAAAGGTGAGATTGAGAGGTTGAGAATGGAAAGAGAGGAGAGTCTAGCTAGAATGGATGAGCTGAAGTGTAAAGCTAAAGAGTGTAAAGGAGAGATTAGACTGATGGCTGAAAAATATGAGGCAGTTAGAAAAGTTAATCAGGAACTCCAGGACCAATGCAATGAATTTCAGAAGGAGATTGAGGACAAAGAAAAAGTGCTTGAGAAGTTTACAGAGGGGAGAAACAACCTGAATGTCCTTCTGGGGTCGAGGGTAAACTTCAATAGAGAGGGATTAGGATACAATCCTACTAGTAAAAAACCCTTTGAATTTAAGACTACCACGTTCTGCCCCGCCAAAGGCAAAGAGAAACTGGAAACACCATCCAGTTCCAAATCTGTCTCTACAATGAAGTTTTCGACCGGCAAATTCATTCAATCCACTGGTCAGCAACCTAAGTCAGGAAATCCTGAAACAAGAACTGCTCATGTGCAGCAGGTGGGGAACAAAGGTTCTCACAGAACCAGTCCTATTGATGTCACAAAAAGAGTGAGAAGTTTTGTTAAGAAAGCTCATCATGCTAATTATCAAGTAGAGCATGGCAACGTTCACCAGTTTCAGCACAAATTTTATTGGAGTAAAAATGCTTACATGAATTATGCTCAACACACACGCGTATCCTCTAAGAGGCCAACCAACAATGTCTTTGTTCAGAAACAGCATAGTTCAAATAGGAATAAGCTTATTCAACACCCACCAAGAAATGACAAAAGGGAAGAATCAACCCACATAAAACCACTGAAGAGAACTATAAAACAAATGTGGGTTCCCAAGTGCTTTTTGCATAATCTGAAAACTGGTTTTGGACCCAATTTGAATTGGGTCCCACATTACTCTGTCTGAATTTTTGCAGGTCAGCCTGGCAGCTGAGCATAACAAGTGGTATCTTGACAGCGGCTGTAGCAGGCACATGACAGGAGACCGGTCCAAATTCAGCAAACTAAAAATGAAGTCTGGGGGCTTGGTCAAATTCGGAGGAAATAACAGAGGAAGAATAATTGGAATTGGTACGGTTGGTAAGTCCTCCACTAACTCCATTGAAGATGTGTATCTTGTAGAAGGACTTCAGCACAACTTGGTAAGTATAAGTCAACTTTGTGACAAAGGACACAAGGTACTCTTTGACCACAACTCGTGCACTGTTTTTGAGCTGAATTCTGATAACATCATGTTCAAAGGTCATAGAGTAAATAATGTGTACATCGTTGATCTAGATGATAATTCTGAAACAAACTTGTGTCTGTCTGCTAATTCTAAACAGGTTGCTTTTGACTGGCATAGGCGTCTAGGCCACGCTAGTGTGTCTACTTTGAATAAACTGTCTAATTATAACCTAGTCAGAGGTTTGCCCAAAATAAAATTCCAGTTAGGGTCCAAGCTCTGTGATGCTTGTGCTCAAGGTAAACAGACTCGTGCAGTTTTTAAGTTGAGAACTGAGGGTCTCTCATCTAAACCACTACAGCACTTGCACATGGATCTCTTTGGTCCTACTCGAATACAAAGCCTGTCAGGTAAGAGATATGGTCTAGTCATAGTTGATGACTTCACTAGATTTTCTTGGTTGTTCTGTTTAGCAAATAAAAATGATGCTTTTGTTCACTTTGAAGAACTTTTTAATAAAATCAAACTGCAAGGTGAACATAATATCATTACAATTCAGTCTGACCATGGAGGAGAGTTTGAAAACTCTTCATTCTCTGAATTTTGCTCAAGAGAGGGAGTGACTCACAGATTTTATTCTCCCAGGACATCGGAGCAGAATGGAATTGTTGAAAGAAGAAACAGGTCAATAATTGAAATGGCCAGGACTATGCTGATTGAGAGTGGACTTCCAAGGAGATTTTGGGCAGAAGCTGCAAATACAGCATGCTACATTTTAAATCGAGCCTTGGTAAGACCTACTCATAAGAAAACTCCTTATGAACTCCTCAAGGGTAAGCTGCCAAACATTTCTTACTTTAAAATCTTTGGTTCCAAATGTTTCATCCATAATAATGGTAAGAATGGTTTGGATAAGTTTGAAGCAAGAAGCTCTCCTGGAATTTTTCTCGGATATTCAGAAACCTCTAGGGCTTACAGAGTCTTCAATAAAAATGAGCAAACTATTGAAGAAACACCTCATGTGGTGTTTGATGAGAATGTTCTATCTGACAAAAAGATAAATGATGACAGGGAGTCACCTGATGAGGGAGATTTCTTGGAGAAAATTGAAGAAGAAGAGATGCAGCAAACTGCTCAACCAGAAAACTTACAACAAGAAGGAGCAACTGAGGTAGGTGAACCCTCAAGTGAGGTAATATTTCACAAAGATCATCCTAGTGAAAATGTCATAGGTAATTTGCATGATCCCACTAGGACAAGGTCTCACTTTAGAACTGTCCAAGAACATGACTTAGCTGCTTTGACATTTCAGGTAGAACCCAAGACTGTGGAAGAGGCTTTAAAGCATGATTCTTGGGTATCCTCCATGGGTGAGGAATTAAATCAATTTGAGAAAAATAATGTATGGAAACTAGTTCCTAGACCTGAAAACACTCATGTCATTGGCACTAAATGGGTTTTCAAAAATAAGATTGATGAAAATGGAGCTATCTCTAGAAACAAAGCAAGACTTGTAGCTCAAGGCTACAGTCAGGAATTTGGTGTGGATTTTGATGAATCCTATGCACCAGTAGCTAGGATGGAAGCTATAAGAATTCTGTTTGCATTTGCATGCTCTAGAAACATTTGGCTACAGCAAATGGATGTCAAAAGCGCATTCTTAAATGGGTTATTGAAGGAAGAGGTATATGTTGAACAACCTCCTGGGTTTAATTTCTCTGTTCAGCCTAACATGGTTTTTAGGTTGAATAAAGCCCTCTATGGATTGAAGCAGGCTCCCCGAGCCTGGTATGAGAGACTTTCTGAGTTCCTTGTGAGCAAGGGCTACACTCGAGGTAAGGTTGACCAAACCCTCTTCACCAAAAGTCTCGGAAAGGAGTTAATTATGGTCCAGGTATATGTTGATGATATCATTTTCGGATCTAACAATTCAAAATTATGTAAAGATTTTTCTGAGTCTATGTCCCAAGAATTTGAAATGAGTCTAGTTGGTGAACTAAAATATTTTCTTGGGCTGCAGGTCAAACAAATGGAGGATGGTTGTTTCATAAATCAAACCAAGTATACTCTGGAGATGCTGAAAAGGTTTGGAATGACCAACCTCAAGACAATCTCAACACCCATGGGTACCAGCTCGTCACTGGATTCAGACGAAAAAGGTAAAGAGGTGGATGCTAAACTATATAGAGGTATGATCGGTTCACTCCTCTACTTAACTGCATCCAGGCCCGACATTCAATTTAGTGTACAGATGTGTGCCAGATACCAGGCTAGGCCTACTGAATTGCATCTGGCAGCTGTAAAGAGAATTTTTAGATACTTATCTGCCACCCATGATCTAGGTCTCTGGTATCCTGCATCATGTAGTTTAGATCTCATTGCATACACTGATGCAGATTATGCAGGATGTAAATTGGACAGGAAGAGCACTAGTGGTCACTGCGAATTTCTAGGAGGGTGCTTAGTCTCTTGGGGATCCAAGAAGCAACACTCTGTGGCTCTCTCTACTGCTGAAGCTGAGTATGTGGCAGCAGGGAGCTGTGGCACACAGGTTATATGGATAAAACACCAGCTTCTGGACTACTCGGTTGAGCTAGGTTGTACTTCTATCTTTTGTGACAATACTAGTGCAATAAATATTGCAAAGAATCCTGTACTTCATTCCCGAACTAAACAGATTGAAATCAGGCATCATTTTATTCGAGATGAAGTAGCTAGGAGGACTTTTGAGTTGATCCATGTTGGCACTAACTCACAAATTGCAGATATCTTTACTAAGCCACTGGATACTGAAAAATTTAGCACTTTGCGCAGAGAACTAGGTATTTACAGAATTTCATGATTGAAAAATTGATTTCTGAATACCATGTCATGTGTTATTATGCTTATCATATTCATCGTCTGTTGCTGAAGAAATAACTTCATTATGAGTGTTTGGTGACTCATTCCATTTTGATTGAATAGTCTGTTCAAACTTCATGGTGTTCTCTTTAAAGTGTTTTGAGGGTTGTCTTGGTTAAGTCTGTGTTGGGGTCAAGGTCTCAGGGGGAGCTAGATTTATAATAGGTGCTTTGGTCTTTGGCCTAATTTGAACATACTCCGAACGACATCTTGCTGACATCAAAAGAGAATCAGGTTGATTAGGTGTATAAAAGAAAGTGTTGGATGCTTTATCCTTTAAGACTGTTCATCTAATTTCTTGTTAGAATTTCAGCTGTTAGTCCCACTGAGATCAAAATCTGAATTCAAAGATAAATCTTCCTACACTGTAACTGTCTTCTGATCTAGCCAGTACAGCATACCTACTTAGTCAATGGTGAGTCCGAAATGAGGTATTTTGTGCTTTAGTCTGAATCACCTTGGATCTAGTGTATTGTTCTCAAACGGACTCAAGCTTAATTAACAAGGTTTTAAGAGCTGGTTAATAAAAACAAAAATTTCATAAAATTGTTATCAACCTTGTTAACTGCTCATTGAGAAACTGGGATTTTCATCAATGAAGTGAAAAAAAAAACATCCCATGTCATGAGATGGCAGTACTTATCTGGTTTCTTATTAACAGTCTTGATCATACAGAGCTATGGTACATATCTGGTTAGTAACTGGGGTGTCTGGCCTCTGATAAAGGTGTCACCTTAATGTCAACACCAGTTAGAATACTATCTCTGTCCTCTTGTCAGAAGGGGTAATGTGGTCCTGCCACCGAGTAACTGGGGTTTCATGCCTCTAAACAAGGTGTCTCCCTAATGTCAAAGGTATACTTGACAGACTTACCTTTGATCTTGACCATCTTTAAAGATCCTGCTCACTTGAAGTATAGCTCTTGATTTGTTTGTTCTCAATACCACAGGTCTTTCTCTTCTGATTGTCTTACTTTATACTCTCTCAGTAAAGACTTACTTTGATCAAACTGGTATCTTGTAACTCACTTGCTTAGAATCTGGTTCTGTGTATGGAGCGAATCCTTATTCACAGTTTTTGCACAGTCTGACTAACTGATCTTCAAAAATCCTCACATAAAATTAATGGCTTTCTTAATTGACTAAACATCTCAATAATCTCCATTTATCTGCCTTACTCTGTCCTATTTTCTCTCTATAGTCAGCAATTTTCCTTTCTCTGTATCTTCAGATTTGCCCCTAGTTTTGATGATGTCAAAGGGGGAGAGAATTGTGGGGTTTCGGTTTCAGAGTTATTGCATGCCATAGTGTTGAGGGGGAGTTAGTTATCAAGTCTGAGGTAAACTGTTGCTATGTTCAGGGGGAGTGTTCTGGTGTCATCAGAGGAAGCAAGGAAGCAAGTCTGCTTTAATTTGTCTGCATTAAATATCCTGAAATGATCACTTTTGAACTTATCTCTTATACTTAATATAGTGTTGCCATCATCAAAAAGGGGGAGATTGTTAGATTTTGTGTCTTCCCTAAGTGTTTTGATGATGAGTAACACTATGTTAAATGTTGTTATTTTTGATCAGATATCTTGCACTTGAGTTATCCATGGTTTTATATGAAAAAGCTGCTAAGAGGTAACACTTCGTGTGTTCGTACAAGTTCTGTCTTCGTGCTGTTTTCCTCAAACCTCATGTAATTCTTGCTTCGCGTTTTCACCTCGTGTCGAGTTAGCCATGTTGTCGTCTGATTGAGTGTTATCTTTCACCTCGTGCAGTCTTTGTTTACTGTGTTGTTTCCATGTCATCCTTAGCTCATGTCATCCGTTTGTATTCCTGTCTTCGAGTCCACTTTCGCTGAGTCTCTAAGTCAGTCTAAGTTCAAGTGTTCATTTCACTTCGTGTTGTTTTCTCTTCTCATGTCTTCGTGTCGTGTTCCTGAAGCTGCTCTAAAAGTTCTGATGAACTTCGAGTAGTTTTCCTGTAGACCTCGTGTCTTGAATATTTGCAACCACTTCGTGTCGGTTTCTGTCGTTAGCCCGTGTTGTCCTCGTGTTGATTTTGCATTCGTGACCTCGTGTTGATTTTGGCTTATAACCTCACCTCGTGTCATTTCCTTCTGTGTGTCTGACTTGTTACAGAGTATCTCGTGTCGTTCTTGTGTCATTTCGAGTAATAGTCACGTCGTGTTGTTACTATATACCTCATGTAGTTTTGGTTTTTGTGGCCATGTAGCGTATTAATGGATTTAATCTCATTACAGGTCCGAGGAAGAACATTCCACACTCCTGGGCTGCACGTGACCCGAGACAAGAGGAACCAATCTGATAAAGGCACATGGCAGGAAGATTCTGGATCGAGCGTGGGAGGCACACGCGTTTTGTGCCCTATCCACCTGGTGTTACTGCTATAAATAGAATCCTTCGTCCTCAGATGAAGGTGATCAAAGAAGAGAGGCATAGAAGAAAAAAACAGGAAAATAGAGAGCCCTTCGATCCAGGAAAAGAAAAGAAAGAAGAAAGAATAGCAGAGGGAAAAAGAGAGAGAGCAGAAGAGTGATCAGAAGAGTTGTTCTGACTTGCAGATCAAATCCGAAGTCTATTGCTCTGTATTGAGCTACATTGTTTCCATTTTCTGGCATTTGATTTCCTTCGTTCGTATTTTTCGTTTATTGTTCTTACCTTTCTTCAACTGTCCTTGTTTGTTTCCGATCCTCTGGACTGAGGTCGGGGTCCTCCTGTGAGATCAGGAGTAGGGAGAGTCAATCTCCAGTCTGCAAGCAGCAGGTGAGCTGCTTGTAGGTTCCCTCCGGGTTGGGAGGAGGAGGGGTCTTCGACCTCTGGTTCACTAGTAGCAGGGCTGCTACTAGTGGGGTTCCCTCTTGGTAAAGAGGAAGAGAGACGTGAGTCTCTGGGTTCTAGTGACTGCTGGTCGCTAGAGGTTCCCTCCGGGTAGGAGGAAGAAGATAGGTTGTTCTCCTGGGAAGCTGTGTATCAGCAGTTGTCTGGCAAGCTGTGTTGCCCAGCCATTAGTGAAGCCACACTCGGTTTGAGTGTGGGGTGGATGTAGGTCTGAAGGACCGAACCACCTTAAAATCCTCTGAGTCCTTGTGTGATCGATTGTGGTAATATTGTGGTATGCCTTCTATTTGCTTGAGCTATTAACTACACTGCATCATTTTCGATAGTCAGAGCTCGAGGTTATTTGCGTTTAGCAATATACTCTGCAGTATTTTTTAATTCTACAAAAAACAGTGATCTATTCATCCCCTCCCCTTCTAGATCACTTCATATTGTACTTATCACTCTACACATAAGTTTCAGTTAAGTCGAGATCCTCAACAAGTTTTTCTCATTTAACAGGAAGTTGTATAATATGTTGACCAACACTTGAGAGGATAACTTAGAAGGATCAAGGACCAAATATAACCCCCATTCATTGAAGTTCTTTATTAACAGGTATGAGTTGTTACATTAGATATTGGGTGGTTTAAGGTATATAGATCACATCTGATAAGAGCAAGAAGACTGTAAAAATAATTTCTTTGAGAGAATTTCTGAACCAAAAGTGATAGGAGAGATATAAGAAGGTGGTTGACCGAATGGGGAGAGATGAGATGAGATGAGCAGCATTCCTATCAGCAAGCCAACAAGTGAGAGATCACTCAAGACATTAAGCACCAAGGACACATCCAAATATAGTATTCTTGAAGAAGCTCTGTCTTACATCCAGAGAAGCTCTTGGGCAACAAACTGCAACCTCATGAGATGACAAATCTTTACACCACATTAACTGCATCGGCTGACAAAATTCTTCAGAAACCAAATGGCCTGACAAGCTCCTTTTCAGCCCACTCAAGGACATATCACACACGACTCTTGGAAGTATTAATTATTTATTGAATGCAGTGTTTGCCATGAAAATTAAACATGTATGTTTGTGAGTTATGCACATACAGGCTCCCCTGATCAGCAGAATGATCCATGGTACTAGGCGGAGCATTTGGTCTGAAAGACCACCTCACACATAGTAAGGACCTCCGGACAGATTTCCCTACCTTTTGGTAGCTTACCATTTGATATACCATAGAGGTCATGAATACCAGGGTAAACTCAACAGTCCTATAAGCAATTCAGATTTTCAATGAATTATGCAACATACAGTTTTCAAACAGCATTCACATTCAGTTCAGATTTTCAGAAATTTTAGAAAATAATGCAACTTGCAGATGATGAATGAATATGCAAGAACAGATTCAATATGCATGCACTAGATGAAACTAAGAGTAGGATATGTAAGAATACATCAAACCAGATATGCAATAAGTTTCAAAATGGGACATGCAGAGAGATTACCTGAACAGTGTGAGAATGGGGTTTTCATTCTTGAGTGCCTTGGATCATTACCCCTTATATTCCAGTCCCAAGGCACACATGCAAAACAAAGTTTATTTTGCACAAACAGGTACCCAAGAAGTCTTGGGTCCTGACATGACATTATTATTTCTAGCAGGTTTTCTCAGCACATTTCCAGGAGTAGTTTTTAGATCTGATTTATGCATATTCTTATTAGCATGAATTCTATGTGCATACACATGAGATTTTCTATTAACAGGGTAAAAATTCTGTTTACCAAAACTGGTTTGGTTTTGATATCCTGCCAGCCAACAGGTTGCAGCCCTGTGACCTGGCTTCCCACAATGATGACATGAAGGTTTTGCAAATTGTCTTACAGGGATTTTAGCATGTTTGAGATTCACACTTCTACCCTGAATATGCCAACAGTCCTTGACTGTATGGCCATGCTTTCTACAGTGAGAGCAAATGAAAGAATTTCTTCTAAAGGAACCTGACCAGCATTCAGAGGCCCTGTGACCCATTTTATTGCAGTTAAAACAGATGATATGCTGGTTCATTGAAACAGATTTGTTTTTATTAAAAACATGTTGGTTTGTAGGGAATTTAGCATGATATGAATAAAAGGTTTTCTTACCACTAGCAAACCAGCAATGAGCAATAGAGTGACCTAATTTGCCACAATTAGAGCATGTGACATTTCTTTTCTGAGGTGATGGATTTTTATTATAAGATGTCCTAGCATTCTTATCATCCTTCTCCATCAACTTACACTCATGCATCAGATGTCCAACTTTATGACAGTAGTGACATATATTCTTCCTTTTAGATGCATGTGAGTGTGTGTGAGGACTGTGATCAGCAAATGCTGATGGACCTTTTTCATTTATTTTCTGATTTTCAGTCCTTTTCTGATTTTTATCATGTTTTCCTGTTTCCTTAGCCTTATACTGAATAGGAGATGAAGTGGAAGGCTTTTCCTGTTCAGAAGATTTAATGAAACAGTTCTTAGCTTGGATCCATCACCCTTTTTCAACTTTTCAGTTTGTTTCTGATTCTTCTGAACATTTGGTTGTTTACTTTCTGAGGTTGTGGCTATATCAGAAGCTTTGACAAAGGATGTCGTCAGCTTGTTTTCAAAAACCTTTTTATTGACATTGTTGTAGCCCAACCCTTCCTTTTGAGTATTTATCTTAATTCCTAACAACCTGTCCAGATTTTCTTGACCACTCACAAACTTTGACAAGGAGCTTTTCAGATCCTGAATTTCATTATCAAGAGATGCAATGTGTATTTCATAACTAGCGATCTCTTATTCACTACAATTGACAATTTCATTCAAAATCTTATTAGCTGTTTTGTATTCTTCAATTTCGTTTCTCAGCTCATCTACTTCATCAGTTTCATTTGTACAGACGACTTTTCCTTTCTCCATTGTGAGAAGTCTTTCAGACATGGCACTGTTTAACAATTTTAATTTTTCAACTTCTTCTTTAAGCTTATCATTTTGAATTAACTCATTTATTAGAAGCTGATCTTCTGAGTCAACCATGCTTTCTCTCCTAGCTTCAAACTCCCTCAATTCCTTTTGTTGTTTTTCAAAATCTTTCTGTAGTTCTATGTTTACAAATTTTATGGCATTAAACTTTTCAATCAGCAAATCATTCTCTCGTTTAAGTTTCTCTAATTGTTCTTCATTTTCTTTAGAGAGCTTTCTGAGAGAGTCATTCTCATTTTTCAGCTTGTTTTGGTCAGATTTAACGCGTTCAAATTCTTTCAGCATCAGATTATCAGACATACTAGCATCAAGAGCATTTTTCAGTTCAGCACAATTTCTACAAGGAAAGCTTGAACTATCTAAACCAGTACCCTTCTTCAATTTTTTATACTGTTTTCTTAACAGTTCATGAGATTCAATTAGTTCAGCATAAGCATTCTCCCAATCTTCTAGAGAAAAATTCTCGAAGAGATTTACCTCATCATCATCATCTTCTTCAGTTTGATTGCTGCCTTGATCGCTTCTGTTGGCCATCATGCAGCTTGTTTGATTTCATTTCCCGGCTCTCTTCATAGTTTCCAACATATCCCTTGCAGATCTGCAATCAAGGAAACATGAGTGAAAAGCTTTGTCAATGGCTGCTTTCATCAGATTTATAGCTGTCTGATTCTCCTCATACATTGATTCGTGACTGTCAGTCCATTTGGACCTTTTCTTTGGTAATTTATGAGGACCATGTGAAATCACTTTCCACAGGTCTGGATCAACGGATTTAACATAATCATGTAAAGCACCGTGCCACTGGTTGAAATCAAAACCATTGAAGACGGGTGGACAAGCCATTGAACCAAATAGCAGATAAATTCAATGCAACAGGAATATTGATGCACTAAAGACAAATAAGCACCTAAGACCGCAAGATCGGATCTGCAGGTCGCTGGACCTTATATGCAGACACCCGCTCTGATACCAACTGTTAGGGTGCTTGGCCCGGATATAGAGGGGGGTGAATGTATCCTTCTACAGAATATGGCCAAATTAAAAATAAGGATGCTAGAAAGCGGCACAGGATAGAACTAATTCATTTCAACTCAAATACAAACTCATGGGCGTGCCTATCCAAGCATCTAGCGGAAGCAATCAAACAATCAAGCAAGCCACTGCACAAGATATTTTAGGTGGTTCGGTCCACAGACCTACATCCACCCCTCACTCCCAACCGGAGTGAGGCTTCACTAGCAAATGCTAGAACCAAGCAGACTCAGTCTGCGAACAGTTGCTGCCACACAGCTTGACCAAGGAAACAGACTTCCCTCTTCCTCCCAACCGGAGGGACACCCAAATGACTCCCAGCCACTTGGAAACTAGAGGTCGAAGACCTCTCTTCCTCCAGACCAGGAGGGACACCTGGGCTTGCAACCACAAGCCCAGAACCGGAGGACTAGCCTCCCTTCCTCTAACCAGAGGGCAACCCACAAGTGACAACCTGTCACTTGCAACCCGGAGATTAGATCTCCCTTCTCCTGAATCAACAGGAGGTACCCGATCCCCAACAGGGCAATCAGAAGACCAAGGATAATCAGAAAAGCAAAGGAAAAATAATAAACGAAAAATAACACAGTAATCCGAAAGCTGTAATAGATGAAAACACAGATGTGGCTCTCAACGGAGCTGACTGGCCTGGATCTGATCCACGGTCCAGTGAAGACAGATCTTCAAGCAGCTTCTTCCCTCTTCTCCACGAGCTCTCTCGCTCACTCTCTATCTCTCTTTCTTTCTCTTCAGCTCTCTTCCTCTTTCACTCTCTACTGCACTTCACTCTTTCTTCTCTCTTCACACGAGCACTATCTCTCTCTCTTTTACTTCTTCTGCTCTCACTCTCTTCTCTACTCTCTTCTTTTCTTTCTTTTCTTCTTTTTCTGGATCGAAAGACTTTCTGCTCTTCAGGCTTCTTCTTCGATCCTCTTTTATTTGTGGACGAAGGCTGCATTATATAGCAGCAGCAGCAGGTGGATAGGGCACAAGACGCGTGTGCCTCCCACACTCGATCCAGAACCTTCCTGCCACGTGTCTTTATAGGATTGGTTCCTCTTGTCTCGGATCACGTGCAGCCCAGGTGTGTGGAAAGTTCTTCCTCGGACCTGTAAGGAGATAAAAGCCATTAACACTGAGGGCCACAAGAACTAGAACTGCATGAGGTATGTGGAAATGACAAGAGGTGCACTATACAGAGAACGACACGAGATACAGTGGTGACAAAATAGATACTATAACGGGATGACACGAAGTAGAAAGAGAATAGCACAAGGTAGAAAAAAAAGAACGACACGAAGTAGAAAAGATTACTACAGTACGAGACAAGGAGAGCATGACACGAGGTCAGATGAAAACAGCATGAGGTGAGAAGAAGATAACACAGAGTGAAGAAATAGAAAGACGCGCGATCAGAAGAGACAAGGACAAAAAATAGAAGGAAGCAACACGGAGATACAATTTCAAAAGAAAACACGAAGACAGGAACACAAAGGCAACACGAAGATACGAATAAAAAAGGTAACACGAAGACACGTAGTGAAACATCACTTGACAACATAAGAAAAACGACTCGAGTACAAAATAACTCGAATTAACGACTCGAAGACGAGGCGACACGGGCTGACCACGACACAAAGACAAATAACAGAAACGACTCGAAGTAAGATGAGAACAGCACGAGGTGAGAAAGAACGATACGAGGTACACACGATGACTACAACACGAAATAAAGAAAACGACACGAAGTACATAAACACAACACGAAGACATAGACACAACACGAAGATGAAACAGAAACCGACACGAGTTGAAAACAAGACAAAGATGAAAACTGAAACCGACATGAGGTGAAGTCACAAAGCGACAAAGACACGAGGTCTAGGAAACACGACACGAAGACATGAGATAGACACGTCTTCAACAACACGTGATGAAACAGTGGAAGCAGAAGAACAACTCGAGGAACTACAGTAATTGACACGAAGACACAAGAGCAAAACATAGGGGACTGACTCGAGATGAGCAACTAAGTGCTAACGACACGAGGTCAAACAGAACACATCTTAAAATAACACGAGGTACGAGAGGATGACACGGCGTGTTGAAAACACAAACAGTACTAAAACGAAAACGACACGAAGGCAAACAGTGCGACACAAGGTGTTATACACAAACATGATGAAGTACCAACCAACACGAAGATAGTCCCTGAAAATACCTGAAGTGAAATGAAGGTTTATTCTTCTCAGAAAAATATTCTTGGTTCACTTTCACAGAAAAAATATTTTTGTTATTTTTTATTTCACAGAGATATTTTTGAACACCACTAAGACTTATAGTGTTGTCATCATCAAAACATGTAAAGATTCAACAAGACTCAACAGAGCTGAGACAGTTTATTGTCACTATGGAAGAAAGAAGGCCTCCTCGGCAACAGCAGGCTCCGCAGCCACAGCAACCGGCTCCACAAGTACAACAGCAAGCTCAGGCGCCTCAACAAGATATGGGGATTGTCCACAATCCACTGCCAGAGCACCCACCAAATCAGCACGTGAACCCTGTCACATCTCTCCGCGATGTGGAGAGAGGACAGGGATGGCATGAAGAAAATGCCTCTGTCGGGGCATTTAATCATAATTCCAATCAACCTCCGCGCCTCTTGCGCACGCTTCCTTCTTCTTCTACTCCCCAAATGAGCTGGGCTCTTCTACGCCCCGTTGATCCACCTGCTCCCACCAATTCTGCATCCTTGCCAACACGATCTCTCCTTACCTGTTTACCGCCTCCGCCACCTACCAATGCAGCAAACTCCGCCATCCCCCACCAACCCTTCACCATCGTCGTCTAGACTACTCCTTATCCGCCCGTCGCCAACGCCCGCTGCACCCACCACCACTACTCCTCCATCGGCAAGGATCCCCCCACCATCGGCTCCCCCATCTTTTATACCCAGATCTCTCCTCATTCCACACCCCAGCTCTCCTCGCATTCGGGTATCCCTTTCTACTCCTACGCCTCCTGCAGGGGCATCTTTGTCAAACTTTTCATCAATGCCCCCTACAGGGACTCCCTCTGCAAACACCCCTCCACCACTTCTCAACGCCAATACACCCTCTTCCTCTTCCAACCCTCCTCCTTTACTTGCCTCGATAGAGGCACGATAAAACGTGGCGCCGCTCCGCAGTGGACGGATGTTCCAGCGCATCTTTCCTCAGAGAGAGCAAGAGCCCGCGTAGGGGCCGCAAGAGCAAGAACAGGAACAAGAGTCCGTACCCGGAACTCAGTATGATTTGTTAAAGCATCTTGACCGAACTCCAGCAATAATTTCAATCCTGGAATTAATCAAAAGGTCCACCACTCACCAGCTAGCTCTGAAAGAGTATCTGCAAAAAGTTATGGTCAATGAAGACATCCCTGTTGAGCAGATAACCACAGTATTAACGCCCACTAGCAGTCAGCCGGCAATTACTTTTCATGAGCATGAACCGGCACCACTCTCAGCAAGGAAATATGCTCTATGCATCACAGTCGACATCAATAAGGTGGCGGTGAAACAATGTCTAGTGGACACTGGGGCATCCATCAATGTATTGCCACCGAGCACTTTGAAATTATGTGGCATTCCTGAAAATCTGATTCGGCCGTCTACTATAACAGTCACAGCATATGACAATACCAAGAAGCCTCCTCTAGGCATGATCACACTAAAAGTCAGTTTGGGTCCGGCCACAATCACGGTCGATTTCCACATTTTGGACATGGATCCAACATTCAATGGCATTCTGGGCCGCCCCTACATGCAACAGCTCGATGCAGTGCCCTCTACAAATCATCAATGCCTTAAGTTTCCACACAAGGGCCGCATCATCAAAGTTACCAGTATGCCAATTCTGCCAGAGGAAGATATACACTTGACTTCATCAGTTCCTTCTATTTGGCCTGCCAACAAGCCGTTGCTATCAATACTAGACCTCCCTTACCCACGGTCAATGTCGCCCGAGACAGTCACGACAGTTGCTATGACACCCTTGCCTTCCAAGGGGAAAAAGAAGAAAAGCATGATAAACACCCCTGGTTGGAAAATTCTAATGAAAATGGGGTATCAAAACGGCAAAGGTCTGGGTGCCAGTTGTCAAGGCAGGACCAGACCTATTAAGCCTCAGAAATTGATTACACGAGGCGGCCTGGGCTACAAAGGGTCGGGCAAAAATGAAGATGAGCCATGGGCAGTTATGACATCCACCTTGAAGACAGATCGCCAAGCGCTTACTTGGACATTGAAGACACATTTTGTCACGGGTGGCGTTCAGGATAATGAGCAGACTACAATAATCACCTCCATTCTAGACTGTCAAGATGTTCATGCAAGAAAGTTTGCTCGTCACATCGCACCATTGGCCACTTATAAAGCCCTGGAGTCTCTAAGGCCCGATAAAAGAAGGAAGATGGATGATCCAGAGTGTGATTGGTATAGATGGTTCGATATGAATGATATTACTATTGCCTTGAGCCGTCTCTTTATGCCGACTGATCCGGAATGGCCGCCACTAATACATGAATTGATTGAAATGCCGACTGTGATTACAAATAAGAGGCAGTTGCTGAGTGATTATACGGACACTGGAGAGACAGATGTTCCGTATGAAGAAGGATTTACAATAGACAGGCTATGGGCCGGCCTCTTTTCCCTCACTTCTATGCATCCGTCTCTTCTTGTTTCCCTACATTCTCAATTGTTCTCTCGCGTGCCGAGACCGCCGCCAATTATGGTCAGCTTTTCTCTAGATTCACTGCAGATTTCTCTCCCGATTCCTCCCTTGCTCCTCAAGCAATTCTCCAAACTCTCCATCACACCCTCGCGTGGGTCATCTCTGATTCAATCTTTCTCACAGCTTTCAATCTCCACTCCTCCTGTTATTCTCCCTTCACATTGCTTTCTTCTAGAAAAAGAAAAAAAATGAAAATAAAGATAAAAATGAAAAAAAATGTCAAAATTCTAACTCTTCAATCCTCCATCTCCGTGGAGGAGACTTCTTATCTCTTTTTCGAGTGTGTCCCAAGCCAAGGGCCACTCGTCCATGATTCATCGATAGATCTTTTCTCCCCCTCTGGTGAGGGGTCTCCTTCTGTATCACCTTCTGTATCCACTTTTTCACCTCCTTCCTCCTTTTCAGCTAATTGTTCCTCTTCCCATAATAAAATTTTTGGGGTAGATCTTCATAAGAAATCCAAGGGTAGGTAGATTCCGCGTAGATTTCTGTTGGAATTAGCCCGAAGGTGCCAGGCTTGTTTAGCCCTTCCTGAATTCGTGGAGAATCCGGTTATCCTGCCAGAGTCGGAATATGAGGATATTAATGTTTCTTATGAGGGTTTAGGTGTCTACGAAATCATGAATGATGAAGACCCTATTGAAGAAGGGGATGAAAGTTATGAAGAATATGAGGACGAGGCTGATGCCTTTGCCAGTGGCATGAGAAGATTCGACGAACCATCAGCCTCTATAGAAGAGCCTACCAAAGAAGTTAATTTGGGTACGGAAGAAGACCCTAGGATTGTCCTCATCAGCAAGAATTTATCGCCCTCCGAAGAGGAGGCACTTATTTTGGCACTTCAAGAATACAAGGACACGTTTGCGTGGAGTTATGAGGATATGCCTGGATTAGACCCTGCGCTCGTTGAACATCGGCTTACACTTAAGCCAGGGTCTGTCCTGATCAAATAACGGTTGAGCCGTTTCCACCCTAACATGGCTTTAAAGATGAAAGAAGAGATCGACAAGCTTCATAAGGCTAGGTTTGTTAGAGTTGTCCTCTACCCCAACTAGGTGGCTAACATCGTCCCAGTCATGAAGAAAGATGAAAAAGTTCAGATTTGTATAGACTTTCAGGACCTCAACCGTGCGTGTCCTAAAGATGACTTCCCCCTCCCTCATATCGATGTTTTGATTGATAATACAGCAGGATTTAAGACTCTCTCTTTTATGGATGGTTTTTCAGGTTACAATCAAATTCGTTTGGCTGAAGAAGACCAAGAGAAAACATCATTCACTACACCATGGGGTACATATTGTTATGTGGTCATGCCCTTTGGACTCAAGAATACTGGAGCCACCTATCAGAGGGCTATGATGGTAATTTTTCATGACATGATTCATATTTATATTGAAGTGTATGTGGATGACCTGGTAGTAAAATCAAGGATAAGGATTGAGCATCCTGGGGTTTTAGCTAAGGTCTTGCAATGATCACGAGAATATCAGTTGAAAATGAACCCCAAGAAGTGTGTATTTGGCGTATCATCAGGGAAGTTGCTTGGATTCATTGTCAGCAAAAGAGGAATTGAAGTTGATCCCAACAAGGCGAAGGCCATCAGAGACATGCCTCCTCTCAAGAATTTTAAGGAAGTTCGAGGATTAATCAGGAGGTTGCAATTTATTCGCCGCTTCGTCTCCCAGCACTCACAACGATGCAGGCCGTTTTACGAGCTTACTAAGCCGGGAGTCAAGTTTAATTGGGATGACAAGTGTCAGGCAGCTTTTGACGGATTGAAGGATTAACTGGCCAATCCTCCTGTCCTGAGGCCGCCGATTCCAGGCAAACCGCTTATTCTCTATGTTTCTATCCTGGATGACTCTGTAGGTGCTGTCTTAGCTCAAATGGATGAAGAAGGTAAAGAGAGGGAAGCATACTATTTGTCTAAACTTCTAAACCCTTGTGAGCTGAGGTACTCAGCCATGGAGAAGACTTGTGCTGCTTTAGTCTGGGTAGTTCAGAAGTTAAAACACTATTTCTTAGCTCACGAGGTTCACCTCATTGCACGCATGAATCTGATTAAATTCCTTCTTGAAAAATCTATCCTCACTGATCGATTAGCACGCTGGCAAAGCTTCCTTTCTCAATTTAATATCACTTACATTCAACAGAAAGCTATCAAAGGTTACGCCATTGCCGAACATCTTGCTCACCATCCTCTACCCCGATTTGATCCTGTCAATTCGGAGTTTCCAGACGAAGAACTAATGTCCATTAATCAACCCCATGATCCTATGTGGACGTTACATTTTGATGGAGCTCTAAATTCCCAAGGAAGAGGGATCGGCATGGTTCTTTTAACGCCAGAAGGGGTCACCATCCCATTTGCTGCTCGGCTCACTTTCCCTGTCACAAACAATATAGCCGAGTATGAGGCCCTTTTGGCTGGCCTTCAAACCGCCCATAGATATGGTGTTACTCACTTGCGAATTGTTGGTGACAGTCAGCTTATTCTACGCTAGGTGCTTGTCAAATGCCGCACTATCAATCCTAAGCTCAAACCCTACCAGGAGCTTGCTTCAGCTTATACCAAACTCTTTACCAAGTTAATCTTCATTCATGTCCCTCCAAGCCAGAACATCCTAGCCGATGCTCTTGCATCTTTGGCCTCTGCTCTAGTCTTCCCTCCTGAGCGTGATTTCCATGTTCCTCTCATTCATCAGCGTGACACTCCAGCTATTAAGGATCGTGCATTCCTCGATATTAGGGATAAGGTGCTCGAGAAGGTCAGATGGAGTGAATCTCTTAAAGGCAAAGAGGTCATGTTGTTAGATTGGGAAGAAGAATTGGCTGATGAAGAGAAACCTTGGTATTATGAGATTGCCAGGTATTGCAATGATCAATCCTATCCCGAGGAAGCCACTGTGGAGGAGAAGAAAGCAATTAGAAGAGTGGCTCAACGTTATGTTTTGGTTGGAGGTGTGCTCTATAGAAGAGGGCTCACAGGTGTTTTATTAAGATGCCTCGACGATGATGAATCTTGGAAGGTTGTGGAAGAGGCGCATTCAGGAGTATGTGGTGGTCATGTGAACAGCCAGATGTTAGCTAAGAAGATCCTTAGGTTAGGCTTCTATTGGCCAACTCTAGAAGAGGATTGCTCCATCTATGTTCGAAGGTGTGTTAAGTGCCAACTGCACGCCGACAAGATTCATTCTCCTACTTTTTCACTCCATCCTATGTCCTCCCCATGGGCTTTCTCCATGTGGGCTTTTGATATCATTGGACCTCTTGGTGATTCGAACCTCCTAACCAAGCAAAAATCGTTCATCCTCACGGCAACGGAATACTTCACCAAGTGGGCGGAAGCGGAAGCTTACGTGAAGATTAAAGCATCAACAGTCTGCAAATTCATAATGAAGAACATCATCGCAAGGTTCGGCATCCCGAGTACCATCGTCACCGACAATGGACCTCAATTTATCTCTCAAGAGCTCAAGGATCTCTGCAACAAGTATAACATTGCATTGCATCATTCTTGTCCCTATTATCCGCAGGGCAATGGCCAAGCAGAGGCAACTAATAAAACTTTGATCAAAATTGTTAAGAAGACATGTGAGGCTAATAAATTTTTGGATTGGCCAGATAAGCTAGTTGAAGCTCTCTGGGCCTATCGCACTTCCATTCGTATCCCTACTGGGCAAACCCCTTTCACCCTTACTTATGGAATGGAGGCGGTAGTCCCTTATGAGATTCTCATTCCATCTTTGCGAGTACAATTGGACAAGGAACTCCCTATTGATGAGTGTCGCGATTCGCTCCTTGCTCAATTGGAACTCCTAGATGAGAAGCGTCTGGTCGCCGCTGAGCATGCGTGTGTTTATCAAAACAGGCTGTCACGTTTTTATCAAAAGAAAGTAATTGAGAGAAAATTCAAAGTCGGTGAGATGGTAATCAAGAGAATTTTCATAAAACCTGGTGGACCTCGTTCAAAACTCCAACCAAACTGGGAAGGACCATTTGTTATAAAAGAGGTTTATCCTGGCAATGCTTATAAACTGATTAATGCTGAAGGACAAGAGCTAACTCATCCTTGGAATGGTCTGTACCTTAAGAAATATTACCCCTAATCCAAAAACTCCAAAAATATATATATATATTGAAAAGGGTTGCCATGGCACACAAGGGCTCAAGGTCTGAAAGGTCAAAATTCAGAATTCATTCATCAGTCTTGTTAACTCAAAAAGGGGTCGACACCCGCACACATTACACACTTAAGCTGTGAACTCGAGTGGTGCAAAATCCGATGGGAAGTCAAAAACTTGACTAAAGGTGAAGACGATGTCCATTCTTTTTTCCTTCGGCCCATAAGGGAGGAAAGGAAGTCTCGGGGTAGATCCGCCAAGCCTATCCGCCGCCCTAGTAGGTGGAAGTCGGGGCCCAAAAGGGAACAAATGCCACAAAAGCCCAAGTACAATTAGGTTTATTTTTCAGCAATGCAAATCAGTTCCAAAGTGAAAGTCAAATCATGAAAAGAAAAGCATGACAAGAGGGCAAAGTCCCCGCAAGGAAAACCTTGGGCGTATGCATGCAATAAATGAGGCAAAAGGCAACAAAGTTTCCCTACGCCGAAGATCGAACCCCAACAGGCATAGGGTAAGGGGAAGTGATTTTATCTAGAACTTCTCAGAATCTATTATGGGCTTCCTTATATCTTCGTTTTCTTTGTGGTAAGTCATAAACCAGCAGAATGGTCAAGGCTAACCTAGGAAATTGCACCATGCGAAATCTCGGGTATAAGTTAACTATTATCACGTCGCACCCTTTTTTTTATTAATCAAGAAAGACCAACGAATTTTAAATGGTGACCGTGTAGGATTAAGAGCCCGGGTGGCTTTGTCTATCCAAAGAAAAAGAATTAACGCCTTTGATTAAGGCGCTTTTTATTGAATTCACGCCTTTCTTAAGGTCGTCTCTTTTTAAATAACGCCCACACATATGGTCATCTTTTTCAACAAAATTCAAAAACGTTTTCAAAATTCATGCCGTCACCTAGGGCGTCTTTTGTTTGAATAACGACCTAATCTAGGGTGCGTCTTTTGAAAAATAAAAGAAAAAAAATATAGAAGGAAAAGAAAAGAAAAAAGGAAATGGGGTTTATTCTTCATGTGCGTGCTTGCATTATTGCATAGGGCATCTTGATTATTGTTTGCATACGTGTGCCTGCGTGTTGCATCTCCCTTTATTGGTTATTTCGTTTGCCTTATTTGATTAAAGGCTTGGCCCCTTGACCCGCTATCCAGGTCAAAAGTAAAGGCACCCCTTGCTTATTGAGCAAGGGGCCAAATCGAACAGATGAATTAACCTGTTTATTCAAGTGTGAACCACAGCTACAAGTACAGGGCAAAGTAAAGCGAACATGAAGAACGTGGAAAAGAAGCGAAGTACACAACCACAAGTACACAACTACACAAGTGCTCAGGTAACAAAAATGTCACTCTCATATATATATACATCATAAACATCTGAGTACAGGTGTGAGGGTGGAGGAGTACAAGTAAGTCTCTCAGCTCTCGCCTCCACCCTCCTCTCTCCTACTCTCTACCTCATCATCGCCGTCCTGAGGAGGCACTAGTAGAGGGGGCATGGGCCCCCGAGAAGAAGCTGGAACTCGAGCCTGGCCCCCTGCCTCGCTCCTCTCTCGAAGAGAAGAACCCGCAATAAAAGTGGAGCTAGTGAAGGAGTACCCTGCAGCACGAGCTCGCTCACGCCCTCGCTGGAGGCGCTCCTCAGCAACTCGTAGCCGCTCCTGAACAAGGACCAGCTGGGTCCTCGAGTCTGCCAGCTCACGCTCGTATGCTACCACCAGCTCCTAGTACCGGGCAAGCTCTGACTGCTGTAGATCGTGGTGACGGGCACGGTCCGCCAGGTGCTCCTCTCGCTCTCGAGCACGCTCTCGTCGCTCCAGCTCGAGGGTAACCCGCAGCTCTGCCACGTCCTGAGGCAACTCCTCCCATCGCCTCACGGTCCGCTCCAGCTCTATAATCCACTGCTCGCGGATCACCAACTCTGTCCCGGCCATGGCAGCCTGGGTACGTGCCGCCTGTAATTGTGTGGTCTGCAAACAGGTAAACAAATCATCAGTTCCACAGTTCAAAAATTCATGAAATAAGCAATGCATGACGGAAAGTAAATTACTCACCTGGGCAGTCATCGCCTGCTGTCCCTCGCAGACGCAAGCAAGAGCGGCTCGAAGCTCCTCAGTCTGAAAAATAAATTTTATCAGTGCATAATAATATAATCAATAATTGATTGAGGTTTGAGTTCTGAAATTTAACCGTGAGGCGAGGTCGCGCTCTGCAGCCTCGGCCCGTGCCACCGCTCCCACTAGCTGCTCTGCTAGCGCGGTCACCTCTGCACTGGGTCCCCTCGAGCTGGAGGCTTCCCCTGTATCTCTCCCTATGGCTCCCTGCTGGGCACGCTGCACTCATTGAAATCGTCAGTGGCTAATCATCAATAATTCAATAAAAATTCATCTGCATATAGAAATAATTTAAACACTCACCAGGGTCTCTAGGTCGGCCCGTGTGGCAGCTAGCTGGTCCTCCAGGCTGTGTAGGTGGGCCTGGGCATCCATCGCAGCTATGTCCCGTGCATCCTGCATTCATTTCATTTTAGTCACATAATAGAAACATAAGCACTTGCATTCAATTTAGAAATAATTGCATTCATACATACCCCTAAGACCCTCATCTGGGGTCGGCCGGCGTATACCTCCCAGTAGCGCCGGAGGTACTCAGAGCTATCAATCGCCTGGGAGGTAACTCGGGTCCCGCCTCGCCGCCAGTCGACGTACTGCTCCTCGAAGCGCACTCTCCAGTCGATCGCCTTCGTGCGACCGCGCATCTTCTTCCCGATTCCTCGTGGCTCCCCGACCTCTACCCACTCCTGGTGTAGGCCCAGGGCCCTCATCACCAACCTAAGCCGTAACGGCTCGATCTCGCTCAGGCAACGAACCCAAAGCTCATGCTCAAAACGAGGTCGCCCCGCTACGACCCACGGCTGGCCCTCGTCAGTCATACCCTCGTAGGGCCTTTATCGCACCTGCATCCATAAACATGCATGTCATCAACATCATTCTATCATCATCATAATAAAATCAAAGAAACATAAAAAAAATTGCATACATTCATGCATACCAGCGAGGGAGGGAAGCCACGGAACTCTCTCCGTAGCACCCACAACTCGTAGCCGAGTGGGGCGCCGAAAACCACTGGCATCCTGCGCCGTGCTAGAGGGAAAGCACCCTCACCTCTTGGCCGTGGGTCAGCACTCCCCATGGGCATGTACAGATGGCTCCAAACCTGCATCCATGCATTGCATTAGTAAGGCATTCACATGTATAATAAAAAAAAAAGAAAGAGAAAAAAATGCATATCTGAAGAAAAGGTGAGAAGCCACTGACGGTCGTCTCTCGACCTGTCCCCGTGGACAGATCGGCTAGTAGGTGCGCCAGCAGCACCGCTCCCCAGGCGTACCTGTCGACTCCTTCTAAATCCTCGAGGATCCCTAGGAATCGGCAGTTGATGATGTCGCCCTTCGTGCCAAGCAAGAGCCTCCCGAGCAGCAGCAGTAGGAACCTCCTCATGTCTCGGTCTGCTCTCTCCCTGTCAGCTGGGTCCTGGCAATAGACTGCCCTAGCCCCATCGATCAATCTCTGTGAGAATCACTCTAAGGACTCCCCTGACTTATGCCTAGCATCCCCTAAGCCCATCACTGTAGTCAGGTCAGTGCGGAAGATAGTTCTACACTCGCTAGGTGTCTCGTAGACCATCTCTAGCCCTAGCAATCTCGGGGCGAGCTCGGTATAGTCTGTGAAGGTGATCCCGCTCACTGCCTCCCCGTCTACCCTAAGTCCAGTGATCCTAGCTACATCCTCTAGGGTAGGAACCATATGCCCCCAAGGCATCAGGAATGCCCGGCTAGTCCTATCCCAACGCTCCCTCAGAACCTGCATAAGTGGTAGTTTGGGTCTGACTGGCTCTATGCTAAGGAAGGCCCCGAACCCCATAGCATCTACCCTGGCTCTCTGGAACTCGGGGAGGCCGTAATATGCTGCTCGGACCATGACCCAGGAGATCCGTGTCCTCATCAACCCCTGCACGCATAAAGAACGAAATTATGGTTTAATTGTTTAATTATTCTTGTTGGAATTCAATTAATTGCCTTGGTTGAGATTTTGATGTTTGATTTAATTGACGACCATCCCCAGGTCGTGATTTGTTTAATTAGCGCCCCTGAGGGAGGCGTGGTTTCTAAGTGAGCTCTGAATTAACGACTTACCCTAGGTCGTTGTTTATCTAAGAGACGCCCCGGTGGGGGGCGTGGTTCTGAAGTTAATTTCTAAATTCCTAAAGGTTTTTTTTTAATTGACGCCCGTCTCAGGGTCGTCATTTGTTTAAGTAACGCCTCTGAATGAGATGTTTTTCTTAAATGGGTTTTGTGTTTTAATAATTTATTCTAGATTTAATGAAATGGACGACCATCCCTATGGTCATTATCTATTGAATTGACGCCCCGATGGGGGGCGTTGTTTTCCAGGGTTGTGAAATTAAAATAAAAATGGCATGCGATATAAATCATTGGAAAAAATATATGATTAAACAAATGCACAGCATTAACATCATGATTGATGCGAAAAAATGATAATTTAAATGGACGACATGCTCTAGGGCGTGTTTTCATAATTATTTTTTAGGAAATAAAATGAATTCACGACACCCATATGGGCGTCTCTTCTTGAATTCACGACACCCCTGGGGGCGTCTTCTTTCTGAGTTACAGGTTCTCTAGCCCGAGGGCTATGGAAATTGAAATAAAAATAAAATAAATTTCAAAAAAAATGGAAAATAGGTTGGACGCTTACCTTGTGGCGTTTGGGTTCTTCCCGTGGAGGGCGTGGCGGACGAGGCCGCCGGAGTTGGCCGGGGCGTGGAACGGCCGCCGTCGTGGACGGTGGCTCGTCACCGTCTTCGTGATCTCCGTCGCCATCTTCCTCTTCACCGCCATCTTCTCCTTCCACGTTGCCCTCTTCGTCTTCGCCATCATCATCTTCTTCTTCTTCGCCTTGTCCTCCGGCCTTGTCGCAGGCTATCGCCGCCGAAGCCACCTCGGCCGCCGCCGGCGGATCTCCCTCCACGACGGCATTTTCCTCGTGGGCATCTTCGCCCAAATCCACCACCTCTGGGGCCGAGACTCTTTGTCTCTTTTGACCACCGCCGGCCATGGCTAGGGCTAGGGCTAGGGTGTAGGGTGTAGAGAGAGAGAATGAGAGAGAAGGATAGGGGGTTACGGTTAGGGTTTGCAGAAGAGAAGAGAGAAAGAGGGAAAGAGGACGAAGGAAGAAGAAGAAAGGAGGGAAAGTTAAGTCGAACGGTCAAAAAGAATTGACAGCTTAAGGAAGGCCGTGTCTTATGGAATTAACGACCGGAACAAGGGCGTTTCTTACTAATTGATGACATTGCTTAAGGCGTTATTTTTGTTTGCATGGGGAATGATAACCGTCGTCAGACGCATTCAATGGGGATTGATTGATGTGATGGGAGTGATGATTACTATTTCTGAGTAATGACTATGTCTGAGGCGTTATTTATATGAAACGTGGCTTTGCTGAAGGCGTTACTTTTAGAATTTCAACGAATACCTTTTGGAATTTAAGTCAAATTAACGCCTTGTCTTAAGACGTTATTTATTTAACGCCCATATCTGAAGGCGTCAATTATGAGAGATCGATCATTGAAGATGACGTACGCTGAGGCGTCATTTATAGAATTAACGACATTGACGGAGTCGTTATTTGCAACAGAATCGTAGGTTATTGGAAGGTTTGATCAGAAACACTGTGTTATTGGCTCAATCAGAATATTATCATTGATTTATTGGAAGAAAGATTACATTGCTTCAATGAGCCATTTTGGGCCTCAAGCTTCTTAAAGCTATTACATAAGACTTCCACTGTTCTATGTCTTCTTCTAAGTTTTCCACAGGATGATGAGCCTTGTTGATTTTCCACAGAGCTTGGATAGTGGTGCACTCTTCTCCATCTTCATTGCTGCCGAGATCTCGTATCTTGATTGGAGGGAGATGAGATGGATTTTCAAATATTTGCCGTGGAAGCCCGAGTTGAGGAAGGCACCGATGTGAGTTATACAGAACGAATTCTGAAGCGCCTATGAGTCGAAGGTCCGTCCCGGGAGAAAATCTTGCACGGAGTTCTTGAGTCTTGAGTATTCCCGGGGCGCAAGTGAAGAGGTTCTTTGGCATTACTTTAAGGTGGTCTCTCCATTCCACTCTCTTCTTGATTTGAGGAATCCGGTTCGTCACCCTATTTCTTATTCCTAATGAGCCGGTCATGTAAGAGAGTGGGCTCTTTGAGAAGATTCTTGAGGGTTGTTGGGCCTCATCACATGGATCGAACTTGAAGTGGAGATCTACCCAACTAGAGAGAGCTAGCATGCATCTGTAGATGGGTCTTCCCATCGCCACTGAGGTAAGCCCACTATAGAGATAGGCTAGGATAGCCGGTCCAACTCTCTCTCCTTCCCATAAGCTCACTATTGCGCTTAATTGGGCCTCCTCTATGAAATCCTCCGTGGATGGGAATAAGAGTGCTCCCGCCAAGCATACCACGAAGGCCTTCGTTACCCGCTCGATCTCTTCTTCTTCTTTAGCTTGATCCGCTCTCTTGTATACCCATGAGGCAAGCTTTAGAAGATTAATTCCTTTAGTGACCTTGATTTGGTTCACCAAGTTTGGGCTAGGTATCAAGGTGGTTAATAGTTCATGTGAGGAGATTGGTTTTGGCATGATGGCCATCTTCTCCTCATCCCCTTGCTTCATCCTCTTCAAGCCCAAGATCAAATCTAATTCTGCCAATAGGATGGTGGCCTCAAAGGTTGAGAATAGAAAGGTGTGAGTGGAAGGGTGCCATATTTCAATTAGAGCTCCTATGGCAGCCCAATCTAAGTGAATCTGATCATAGTGTTTGGCATGGGTAACTAGACCAAGAAGGTGCCATCTTGCTAAGTACACCCTCATATCTGAAGAAAATTTGGAGAGAATAAGAGGCAGCCACTTAATCTTTGTGAATCTCCTAGCACCTGGGACATTTGGGTAGTCCTGAAGAAGAAGGAAAAAATAAATAGAGACAGACATGAGCATACAGAAGAAATATGAAGAAGCAGTTTGAAAGAGCAGTAGTTCGGGGAAGATATAAAAGAAGGAACAGAGAATCAATCTGTACCTGATTTAAGGCAATCCGGTTGCTTATGTGCCCATTGATTTCAGTAAGCCTGGGAATAGAAGTTTTGGATCTTTTAATGGCTCTCTCCATCTTTGGTATGCAGGAGGAGTCGAGCGATTGCAGTGCCTGCAGAAGAACACGAGCAGTAGCAGAAGCAGAAGTAACAGAGATTTGATGAATTTGTTTTGATTGATCTACAGAGGTTCCCTCCTTTTATAGAAGTCTGGAGGGGCTTAAGGCTGTTCGGAGTTGGAAGATTGATTGCCATTAGGATTGGGTTTTGCTTTCGATTTGGAATCGGAAGCGGGTGGTTAATTAACATCTTTTGTTGGGGCGTCAATTGTTGAATTGACGACTGAACAGAGGTCGTGTTTTATTTTGCGCCCCTTGATGGGTCGTCTTCTTCTTGAACGCTCGGTGCATTTAACGTCTTAATGAAGGGCGTGTTTTATGTTTTGACGCCCTAATGTCAGGCGCCTTTCATGCTTTTGAGGCCTTTCCCTCCAGTCGTGATTTTATTTTGCTCACATGTTTAACTCCTCTATATGCTTTAATGAACTTAAGTGCTATTCTTTGGTTGGAATTGTTTTTTTATTATTAAGCACTTATGATCATATCTTGAGGGTTATTTCTGATCATTGTTATGAGCGCTAATGAATTTTCGAGTGCATAAGAATTGTAGGTCCGAGATGCTTGGATCATTCGTCGGAGTAACATCATTCTTTTCTTGTATTTCTTTCCTGTAAGCATTGTTACTATATGGTATTTTATATTATTATAGCATATCAAGGACCTTGTGGTTCTGATGAACCTGGAATTTGAGTTCCCCTTCATCAAAAAAAAAAATAGTGATAGTTCCAGGAGAGTCTTGATCACGCGGACAGGCCGTTGAGTCATTCAAGGTCTAGGACGATGGTTCCACTTTTTGGGTTGATGCGCGGACAAACAGACTTCGGCTTAGTGTCAACTCAGAGATCTGGATTCTTGACCAATTCTAGATGGCTTAGCAATATTATCCTTGATTGTTTTCTATTTTTAGTTTGTTTTATCTTTTCCTTTTAGCCCAGCATGCATCATGTAGGACTTTGAGCTTCATGCTGAAAATCTTCATATTATGGTAATAATGAAGGTCACTCGCTCTTGATTGAGTTGACATGAGATATTCTATTCCAAATTAAGTACTTTATTCTCTTTGAAGCCGCTCAGGCTAGTTCCTTGAAACTGTTCCTTTGCTGGGTCTTTATCTCGATTCCCTTTATTTTTTTGCAAATCCACCTTGGTTGTAGCACGTCCACATTGGCTGGTAACCGCTCTCCAATGGTGTCTCCCTATCGTGCCCACGTGCACATTTTATTTACTTAGTTTAGTCTCCTTTATCCCACAAATCGATGCTTCCTTGGAATTACTCGGAGTTGTTTCACTTTGAATCTTGGAAAGATTTTCCAATGCTTAGTGTCTGAGGCGTGTCACATCACACCTTGGCATCTACTTATCAGTTCGTTCCACTTCATTTCGCTTGTTACACTTTCACTTCATTCCGTCTCACTCCCTTGCAAAGCAGACGCCAAGGCGAGACAGCTGTAGACACGCCAAAATTGACGCTTTGTTGATTAAATCTCATGTCACTATGTTAATGCCCCAAAGTGAACTTCAATATTTCTATAGTATAAAGTTTTTCTATTTTTGTGTGTTTTTATGATTTATTCTTGCATTTTCGGTGATTCACGACTTGAAAAAGGGCGTGTTTTAAATAGCGACCTAATCTGAGGCGTGTTCTTAAGAAAGGACGACCACAGATACGGGCGTCAATTCCTGATATTTTACGAGTCCCACAACGATTAAAATTAGTGATTAACGTCCTTCCTCAGGGCGTGTTCTTAATCAATGCCTTTACTTCAGGCGTCTTTTTGTAATTTTCAAATAAAGAAGGTTTTGTTACCAAAATTGAATCTAGGAAGTGACGTCTTAATCCTGGTCGTGTTTTGATTTAACGTCCTTGGGCAGGTCGTCAATTGTTGAATTGACGCCCTTCGGTAGGTCGTGTCTCACCCTTTTCGTGTCCTTCTTAAACTCATCTTTCCTTAAGAGTTCCCTGCCTTTCTTGGTCACCTTGCTCGATCTGGGAACTAGAGTCCTTGCCGTTGATAACCACTGCCTGTTCTTATCTTCCCGAATCTGTGTCTATCTTTGATCGAAACCTTATAAAAGGACTCCCTGGTCGATCTCGCGCGAGTTTACAGAATACGGAGAGCACACAGCGAGGAAAGGTAAGGTTAGATAGACATACAGAAAGAAGAGAAAAGAGAGAGCGGTTGTTATTGTCATAGAAGTTTTGCGCAGAGAAGAGTTTCTCTTCATCCGTGTGATTCTTCATCATCTTCCTCTGCTTCCTGCTGCTCTGGTGGTTCTCCCTTTACTGTTTACTGGAATAGCAAGGGTTTCTCTCCTTTGTTTATATTTGTCTTCATCGTATCATTGTCTATCATCACCGTTTTTTTCCTGTTGCATTGGGATTGCATCCCTCTTCACCCTAATTCTCTAGGGGTTTTAAAACCAAACAAAAGGTGCACATGCTATATTCTTATTTCACCATCATATTGTTTATTTGGATCGATACTACACTCACTCTTGGCTGATCCACTTTTCTTTTATTTGTTTGTTCTTCGTTTCAAGGTAATCAACAAGGAAAATCCCCTTTATCGGCCGGCCGATAGAAGGTGGAGGAAGGAATTCACATCCATCCCGCATCCTATTATCACCAGGTATTCGCGATCATCTTTCTTCTTATTGAGGTAACCCCTCTGGCGATCACTCTCCTTCTTAGCACCACGTGCTTCTTTACCCCTTTTTTCATTATTCTTCTTATTATTTTTCATATTCTTATTATCACTCTTATTATTATTTCTCCTTTAAGAGTGGATTTTCCATGATCCACAATGGGCCCGTAAGTCGGGGCACACTCGTGAGAGATGTAGGAGGTCTCCTCAAAGGAGATGCACTGTTGAGGAGTTTGAAAATCGACATTTTTTTTTCGTTTTCAATTTCAACTACGAAATAATTGAAAGAATTTAGAGAATGAGAGGAGGGAACTATAGCTAAGGGGTTGCATGGCTCACTGAGCAAATCATGGTTGAAAATTTGGCATGGGCTGAGAAACCCGCGCAAGAATGTGAGCAGATAAGGGGACCTGGGAATATCATCAGATAAACGTCGGGTCCAAGAAAGAGTCAGCAGCAACGGCTGAGGAGAATGATCAGATAGATTGACGGAAAGCGATCCGTCAGTGGCAACTTCCTCTCGGCGAGGAAAGCTTGGAATTTCGGCCATGTCAACGACACCTTTTGGCACCTCGGAGATCAAAGGCGGCCCCTCTAAGTTCGGAGGCGAGAACATCTGTTGTAGTGCAATGGAAACATCGTGCATATCGAACCACTTGTTCCACTCGCAGTTCAGGTCATCGTGCTTCCCCTTCTTTGTAGCTCTCGAGAAACTTTCAGCTAAGTAGGCAACCTGCAATTTCCTATGTGATTCTTGCGAACAATCTCCCATCTGCATTACTGGCCCCTTTCTGAAATGGGAATACAAGGTCCATGTAAGAGGTTCTCCATCTTCCTCAATCGGGCCTTCAAAACCTAAGCCAGCTCTGAGGATTACCCTGGCCTTCCCTACCGGTCTCAGTCTTCCTTGTAATTGTGCTCCTAGACCTTTGCCTTGATGGTAACCTAAGTTGTTCATGATCTCCCATCCCTTGGAACGGGAAGGGGAACGTGGTGTCGGCCCGGGAAGTGGCTTTCTTTGTGTTGGTGAAGGGCGGCTAGGGTCACACACATCTAGCAGGGAAAGGATAGGCCTATGGGTCAGCCAGACAGAGGGCAATGAAGTGTTAATAGCATCCACCGTAGGGAGCAAGGGCATGCTAAACACCTTGATGATCCGTCCCTTGTACGGGAATTTTAGGCATTGGTGGTTGGTGGAAGGGACGGCATTCAGCGTTTCTATGTAAGGACGACCCAATATGCCCTTGAACGTGGGGTCCATGTCGAGGATGTGAAACTCCGTAAGAACAGCAACAGGACCCACTTCTACATTAAGGATAATCCTTCCCTGTGGAGGCCTCTTGCTATTATCATATGCGGTGACTGTGATAGCCGATGGCCTTATCTGTTCTAAATCAACCCCACATAGCAAGAGAGTGTTCATGGAGATCACTTTGATTGAGGCACCCGTGTCCACTAGGCACGGGTTTATGGGCACCCCGTTGATCTTCACTGCAATGCACAAAGCATATTTCCGAGCTTCCTGGGGGGCAAGCTCGTGGTCATGGAATGTGATGGCCGGTTGCGTGCTTGTCGGTGTCAGCACCGATGATATCTTCTCTACCGGGAGATCCTCGTTCACCATGACCATTTGGAGATACTTCATTAGTGCCTCTTGATGGGACGTGGACCTCTTAATCAATTCCAAGATGGAGATTCGGGCAGGCATCTTGTCCAGATGTTTTAGAAGATCATATTGTGTCCCGGGGATGGATTCCTCTAACTGCTCTTCAGTTCCTTTCTCTTGTTGGGACTTTTCTGGACTCTGCTTTTCTGGGGAAAAACTCGGTGGAAGATCCTTCCACTTCGGAGCACCATGGCTTGTTGCTTTGGTTGCACCTCGACGGGGTTAGGTATGGGTTTTATCAGAGGTTTAAGTGGGGGAGGGATGGTTGGCGGAGCGGAGGTGATGACGGGTGTAGGGATCCTGATGAGGGGTTTGTTTGGGAGAGATGGAGGTGGAGTGGACGGCACCTGGGATGGATGGTGGACGATGAGAGGTTTCGAGGGTAGGGGTGAAGGAGTGGCGGAGGTGGATGGGGCCTTGGATGGGCGAGGCAAAATTAGGGGTTTTGAGGGTGTAGGTAGAGGTGTGGTGGAGGGCTGGACCGGGAGGGAACTGGCGACGGGGGAGCGGATAAGAGGGCATGATGACTGTGGGACAAAAAGAGGTCCACTCGGGGGTTGTGATGTGGTTCGAGCAGAAAGAGGTGCCGACCGGATGAGGCGAGGGGGATGGCTAGGAACGTGCTAGGCAAAAAGAACGGAGGTGCCCTCCACGTGCCAACCTTGCCCTCTTCCGATTTATAGGAAGGAAGAGATGGGGTTGACTTGCTGATTGGGTCGTTGGTGCTCCGGAAGTGGGTTTTGAACAATGCCCATGTTCGGTTGTTGCTGTGGGACCTGCTGAGGTTGTTGTTGTTGTTGGGGTTGTTGTTGTTGTTGTAATTGCGGTCTGGGGGGAGGTCTCCTTGCCTTCAAAGTGGCGACAACTCTCCTCATTTCATCCCAATCAATTAAGTGTCCATCATTCATATCATAAATGTAGTCCTTAAAATCAAAACAGTTCTCCACTGTATGGCCCGACTGCCTATGGTAAACACAATATCTGGACATGTCAACATTCAGTGGCCATATGGGTCTTTCTTTGGGCAAGACGAGTGAATTAACAGCCATGAGAGCATTAAAGATGTCTGGTAGTGATTTCGACAATGGTGGGTAGTGAGCTCTCTTCGGGCCAATCGGCCTTGTCTGTTGTTGTGGGGGGCCGTAGTTCCCCGGGGGTGGAACATGATGGTCCTGAGAAGGTGGCTGTTGTTGTTGTTGGGGACGGAAGGGTTGTGCCACATTGTTCTAATGGAAGTTGTTTTGTAGGGGAGGACGATAGGGTTGCTGACCCTGTTGGTTCTGATGGAAGGGGAGTGGTAGGGCTTGTGGAGGCATGGGGTTGGCTTGCTGGTTGGGATTGCCAACCGCACTCACCTGCTCATTTGTCACTACCCCTTCTGTCACCCCACCTTGGACACTAGTGCCTGGCTTGTTCATTGCCAGGATATGCCTAAACTGGGGGGTAGCATTTGATATAATCATCTTCACCTGCTCTAGGTCTGAGATGGTATCCTTTATCCTCTCTGCCAGGGACCTCCATCTATCGGCATACTGGATTAAATCTTCGTCCGACTTCATTTTTTCGACGACCAGATCGGTGATAGAAAGAGACGGGCCAACCCGGTCCCGGTACCTCTGTAGGAACTTCCTCTGAACCACGTCGAAGTCCTCAGCCTCACTTGGCTATAGGGCATAGAACCATTCCAACGCAGGGCCATCTATTGATCTCCTAAAGAGGTATGCCAGAGATCTTTTATCATTCTGCCAGAACGAGGACTCATACATGAAATCCTTCAAATGGGTAAAGGGGTTGCCAGTGCCATTGTACCTACGGTACGTGGGCATCTCAGAAGGGGGAAGGCGAAACATTGGTAGGACAGGTAGAGAAACTTCATGGGTGGATTTTACATCCACCATTTTCTGTAAGTTTCGGAATTGCTCATCCTTCTTGTTCAGCTTGTTTAAGAGGGACTGGGTGAGCGGGTCAATTGGTGAAGGTGGCGCTTGCTACAGAGAAGCGCTAGGCCTCCCGGAGGCCTGAGAAGGAAACCTAGGACAGGAAGGGTATTGGGGTCTACCAGTGGATAGGCCCGGTTGGATTGGTGTTTGAAGGGCGGCTGGCACCGGAGATTGGGAGGGGAATTGGAAGGGGGGAGGTTGTTGATTTGCCTGCCCGAAAAGTGAGGGGGAGGGAATGGCCTGTACAGACTCTTGGACAGGAGTAGCAGCCGGATTCGGCTCCGTGGGAGAGGGGGAAACCGATTTCCCTTTCAGAATGGCCTAGAAGGCCTGGAGTTGCTCAGGGTTGAGCTGGGTGTTGGCAAGGACACCTAACAGAGAGGAGATGTCCTAAGGGGAAGATGTATCCCTGGCAACATTCGGCACCTCATGTGAGGGCTCGTTGGATGGACCGGCGTCCATGGCGTAGACATGGGGCTCACCTTGGTAGCCCTGGTCCGGGCTGTATTCTATGTAAGAGCCATGACCTGGGTCATGAATTTGGGGCTCATAGCCGAAGGCGTCAGCCTTGAAAGCATCGTAATTATACTCGTCCATCCTTAACACTTTTCCAAAACGTAATAACATGCACCAGCATACAAGTAGCAGAGATTAACACACAAGTGGATGCTTTACGTCCTTTTTTTTGTTTTGGTTTGTTTTTCTTTTTTTCTCTCTCTTTTTTTTTCTTTTTTCCTTTTCTCTTTTTACAAATGAGGAGTTCACGCAAAAGACAGGACCCTAGTTAGAATTTTGGCCATCGCCGTGTCAGCTAAGGTCGCTCGCCTCACCACGAATGGGTAACTAAACTTCAGGGAACTTCAGTGGTACAACCTGTCCAGTGAACGAAGAGGGAATCCTTCACTGTCGGGGACTTACAGAGGTCCCGATGAAGGAGATCCTAGTCCGTCGAGAGGAATTCCCGAACGGAGAGTCCTTCCTTCACCGAGAAAAGGTGATCCTTAGAAAAGGCAAAAGAAAGGGGGAAAATGCATGTAATGTAGTGCAGTATAACTGAGATACGTGAAACACAAACAAAGCAAGGAGAATAGGGATTATGCAGGATCTTAGAACTAAACAACTTTAACGAGAACAGAACTTCGGACATGATAGAACTAAACAGATTCAAGATCAGAACTTATTGCAGGACATGACAGAACTAAACAATCTCACAAGATCAGAACTTATGCAGGACGGGACAAAACTTAAACAATGTTTACAAGAACAGAGTTTATGTGGGATAGATTAGAACTAGACAATTTATCACAGGATAGAACTTATGCAGGATAGAGTATAACTAAACAATTTATCACAAGATCGAAACCTATGCAGGAAATGGAACTAAACAAATTTTCACAAGAATAGAATTTCAGTAGGGTGTAATAGAACTAAACGAATTTTCACAAGGTAAAGGAAAATAGGAAATGTACCTGATAGAGCACCATTGAGGTTTTTTTCTTTTCTTTCTTTTCAACCTTCTCCCCCCTTTTTTTTCTTTTCTCAATTTGGGGATGCCAGATGGGAAGTGCCTTTGGGAGAACACGTCCACTTGTCAGGATGTGTCCGCACAACTGCTGACAGTTGCTGAGGGCGATGACGCTGAGTACGCACCTGGGGCTCCAGGCACGCCCTCGAGCTGAAGCCTGTTTTTCAGAAAACAACGGAAAGAAAGGGAACATCGTGAATCTCTCAAGAAATCAAGGGAATGAGGGGGAAGTGCACGAGGTGCACGAGGGATAAACGCAAAGCAAGGTGCTGCTTGGAGCGCGACTGTAGCGCACGCGGGTGCAATGGGGAGGGGCACACCTGGGTGCCAATGGCGGAGGGGCACACGCGGGTGCCAATGGGAAACTGTAGCGCACGTGGGCGCAATAGGGAAGGGCACACATGGGTGCCAAATCACACGGGTAACAAAACGGAAAGCAAAAGATGTCCCACCGTGATCGCCAGAGATGTGGACGGACATCACGGGGTTTAGGAGAGGGGAGGGAAACACGTTACGCCGGGAAAACACGGGAAAGGGACTCTCGGGGAGGGTTGTCTCTACCGGGTTTAGAGGCGGAAATATACGGAACGAGAAAACCCACGGAATGAAAATGTACAACGAAATGAATTGACATAAGAAAATTACAGAATGGAAACCACCATGAGGAATTACTTCCATCCACGGGGTTTAAATAGAAATTAAAAGAACAAAATTGCGGAATGAAAAGGCTCCGCGAGGAACTACTTCATCGTAGGGACCTCCGCGAGGAATTACTTCTGTCACGGGATTTTGACAGTAATTGAAGGAATTAAAATTACAGAATGAAAAGGCTCCGCGAGGAATTACTTTCGTCACGGGCACCTTCGCAAGGAATTACTTCCTTCGCAGGGTTTAGACAGAAATTAAAGAAATAAAATGACAGAATGAAAAGACTTCGCGAGGAATTACTTCCGTCACGGGAACCTTCGCGAGGAATTACTTCCGTCATAGGATTTAGACAAAAATTAAAGAAATAAAATGACAGAATGAAAAGGCTCCGCGAGGAATTACTTTCGTCACGGGAACCTTCGCGAGGAATTACTTCAGTCGCAGGAACCTCCGCGAGGAATTACTTCCGTCCACGGGGTTTAAACAAAAGGAAAAAGTAACAGAAAAGAAAGGGGGATGGGGATTGTTGTGTAGTGGACAGCGGATCTAGAGGGGAGGGGTGAATAGATCTGCCCCTCTTTTCGCAATGCAACCCTCTTTAAAGCTAGATGATGAAATAAGCAGCGGAATATAACTAGCTTGACGTAGAACACAAATGATTTGCTTGGCAAGATGATTACGCAATATAGATATTGAACCTAAGCATGCATCTAACACATATCAATTGCACAATCAAACCACAACACAAAAGATTTTAAGGTGGTTCGGACTGAATCCCCAGTCCTACATCCACCCCTCACCAAATCCGGTGAGACTCCACTAGTTCCACGCACTGAACTGCAAATCGGAAAGACCACCGATTACCTTCCTACTAACCGTCGGTAGGGACGTCAACACCGTAGATCGGATAACTTTCGATTTCCTTCCTACTAACCACCGGTAGGGACGATCTTCAGTTCCAAATATTTGAATGAAATAAAAAAGAATAAGATATGAAAACACTCAAACAAGATATGAAATATGTTCAAAGAGAAAAGATCTTGTCTGAGATTGCTGGAGCTTGAATCTGATGCTTCACTTGGCTTGGAGTTGATCTCCTCTTGAAGTATCTTGAATCACTTGGAGATATGATGAAGAACTTCTTCCCGGAGTACTGTTCACAGTTACAGTACTCGAACTCCCCTTCCTTGAACACACCCTTGTAGCCTCCTTTGATCTCCCTTATTAGCCTTTCTTGCTTCTGCTCTTCCTTGGATGTTGCTGGATTGAGATATGAACTTGAATCACCTTGAGTTGATGGAGAGAGTGTTGGATGTAACTTTGATCTTCCTTTTGATCCTCTTGAGTTGATGAAGAGGAAGAAGGATGCAGTTCAGATCACCTTTGAACCCCTAGATTGCTTCTTCTTCCTTGGAGGTTGAGATAGCTTCAGATCTGGACTTGAATGCCTTGGAATGGATGAAGAACTCCTTCCCGAAACACTGTTCATGGAGGTGCTACAGTACCTCGAAAATGGCCTCCCTTGATCTCTCTTGAAGCCTTGAAGCATTAGGGTTTCTAACCCCTCAAGTGTTGGTTTTATAGACCTTGAATGGTCTATAGACACCCTCCAGACTAGATCCATAAATCATGGAAGATTAGGTAAGGTTTGATTAAACAAATCCATGGAAAGGGGCTGGCCACGAGGTGGAATTCGAAGTCAGACAAGGCTGCATCGGGGCTAGCGGTCGACCTGTAGCTCCTGGCAGTCGACCGCTATTGTGAAACCTGCAAACGGGCGGTCCCTGGGATTTCCGGTCGACCGCCACTGGCTGGTGGTCGACCGCCAGCTGAAACACATGTAGACTGGCGATCCCTGGCTGGGGCGGTCGACCGCCCGTGTGCTGGCGGTCGACCGCCAGCTGGGCAGAACCCGGGCTTGCCCGGGTCGGTCCGTTAAGTCTTGAACTCCGTCGTTCAACTCCATTAGCAGCCCGTGCATGTTTGTGGCATTGCCCTTGATAGTCTAGAAGGTATCAACTGAGTCTTTAACCTTGGATTCTCTTGGCTATACTGCTTTGTGCGTTGACCTTGGATGAGTGACGAGCCGAATATGAAATGTCAACTTTTGCTTGTAAGAGAGATGAGATTTGCATCCTTGCTTGGGCGCGATCAATGAGCTTTCACTTTGGCCATTGCCACTTGATTCCTTGTCCATTCATTAGCATAGCTGTCATTAATAAAAACATCACGTATGTCAATCACATGAGAGTGGAAGATATCAATGACTAATAGTGTTTAGCCATTATCAAAACCCAGAAACTCATATGACTATAGAATGATGTCGAATGACCCAAGTGACCACAAAATGACTCAAATGACCTCATGGACACAACATTCTCCACCTTTTTGATGATGGCAACACTGTGAGTCATTATGTGATAGAAATGTCTAAAATGGCACAAGTTATAACAAATGCAACATATGCAGCTCAAGATCCATGATAGTAATAGCATATGAAGGCAAGTATGATATGAGTGCTATGCAATTATGCAAACCTCATCACATACACATATGAGATGCAAAGTAAACAATGGATTCTCCCCTCGGACTCTCCCCGTACACCATTCACACATCCCCCATGACAACTCACAAAGCACATAAGCTCTCCCCTTTGACAATGCGATAACGCATATAGCTCTTACAAAGGACTCACACAAAGAATTCTCCCCCTTTGCCAACAGCAAAAAAGGAGTGATAGTAGTAAAATGTCTGTGAGACCATAGCTGAAAGGAGGGGAGAGAAAGCCATTATATGCAAAACTGAAGCATGCCGTGAGCAACATATATGGTTCAAAGCTAATGAAATCCGAGATCATCAACAGTGTTCAAAAAGCAGCTACATCCAAGATTTAATAGAAATGAACCAAAGGTGCTTAACATGGCAGTGTTTAACCTTCCCTTGTCTTATATATCCATATTCAATAACGATAAAGGCAATAACACAAAAGCATGTATTGAGGCTAAACAATCATGACTAAAGCATGGAATTTTTAGGAATTCAACATGTTTGATTATCAATATCATTTGCATTTGAAGGCACAAGACTCATATTTTACGAGCAATCAAGTCTAGTACATGCCTCCAAGCCGTAAGAATACATGTTGTTTAGACGCCAGTATTCCTAGGAATTTGGTAAGACTAACTGTCATGTTTCAAGATGAACAGAGATAGCAAAGTCACGTCATGACATATCCTGTCTCAATTCTTTGATGAGAAGATATATTTCTCAACAATTATGCCATTGCTCTGCCTAGAGTCCAAAAGTTTTAAGATAGAGATAACAAGGGCACATCATGACATATGCATTTGTCACTTGATTTGATGACATGACATGTTTCTCCGTGCAACAATGTCATTGCTTTGTCAAATTGATTTTCAAGAATTTCAGCTCATCAAGATGTTTAAAAATAATACTAAGCCTGAGTGTATCACCAAGATGGTCATGAACTTTAAATTTTCAGATATCAGGATAGTCATTCAAAGCACAATATGCAATCTCTAGTTAAGGTCTATTAAAACCACAGAACATAGATGATTTCATAACAGATATTTCAGAACGTCAAGGAAATCATTAAATCTGAACCATTTTCATTGGATGGACAATCATTAGGGCATATAATAGAAAGCTCTTACTCCATATGTCCATCTATCTCATGAACTCAAACCAGACTGTAAGCCACTGAAGTGCAGTTTGCAAGAGGTTAAGAGAATCAACAAATCTCCCCCTAAGGATATGCAATGGATACGCGAAGGGGTTATGTTTGCAATCAAGTGGAATGTCAAAGGAGGTTGACCTAGTCACTCATGAAGTTAGCAGAAATGAAATGTATGACCCAACGCATAGTTGTACACTTATTAAATGCCACAGAATGAATATGCATGAATGTTGCACAAGGACAACTCCCCCTTACTATATGGCCTATATGCGACATTGACACATGGTACTTGGCGGAGGTGAAACCTCACGCATATTGAGTGCTTCGAGACAAGCATAACCTGCCCTTCCATACATCAACATTTGATATACCATGGCCATGCAAGAATGATGCGACACAAACCATACAATGCATTATGAACATGAACTCAATTTATTATTATGCATCTACATGCAATGCAAAATGACATATTGACATATCAACAATGCATGAAACACCAATCTTCAAAAACACACACTAAATTGAACATGATCATCATTTCAAATTCTTATTGGCCTGAGGTCGACAAAGACCAAGCTCCCTTCTGAGTGTTGAAAACCTGTCATTACACAAGGGCTTGGTGAAAATATCAGCAATTTGATTTTGACTATCAACAAAATGTAGTTCAAAATTTTTGTTACCGACCTCATCTCTAATGAAGTGATGCCTAATCTCAATATGCTTAGTGCTAGAGTGTTGGACTGGATTTTTTGCAAGGTTGATAGCACTAGTGTTATCACACAGAATCGGGACACAACCAAGATCCACCAAGTAGTCTTCGAGTTGGTGTTTAATCCACAACACTTGGGTGCCACAGCTCCCCGCAGTAACATATTCTGCATCCGCGGTTGAGAGGGCAACCGAGTGTTGTTTCTTGGAGGCCCAAGAAACTAAACACCTGTCTAGAAACTGGCAGTAGCCACTAGTACTCTTGCGATCCAGCTTGCATCCAGAGTAATCCGCATCAGAATAAGATATAAGAGATAAATCACATGATGATGGATACCATAATCCCAAATCTTGAGTGCCGGCAAGAGATCGAAGGATACGTTTGACAGCAGTCAAATGAGATTCTCTAGGACTAGCTTAAAATCTAGCACAAAGGCATACACTAAACTGGATATCTGATCGTGATGCAGTTAAATAAAGCAAAGAACCAATCATACCTCTATAGACCTTTGCATCCACCAATTTACCATTTTCATCCGAATCTAGTGAAGTTGAAGTGCTCATCGGAGTTGCAATGATTTTACTGTTTGCCATGTCAAATCTTTTTAGCAGCTCCTTGATGTATTTGGCTTGGCTTATGAAGCAACCATCTTCTCCTTGGTTGACCTGCAAACCGAGAAAGAATTGAAGTTCTCCCATTAGGCTCATCTCAAATTCGCTAGTCATGAGGTTAGCAAATTCCTCACACATTTTAGATTTTGTAGAACCAAACACAATGTCATCAACATAAATTTGAACAATCAAGAGGTTCTTACCTTGCTTCTTGGTAAAAAGTGTTTGATCTACTTTACCTCATGTGTACCCTTTTTCAATGAGGAACGATCTTAGTCTCTCATACCAAGCTCTTGGTGCTTGCTTAAGTCCATAAAGCGCCCTGTCTAGCTTGTATACAAAATCTGCATTGTTAGAATTCTCAAAGCCAGGGGACTGCTCAACATAGACTTCTTCTTTGATCAAGCCATTCAAGAAAGCACTTTTGACATCCATTTGATAATGCTTTATTCTAAGGGAGCATGCAAAGGCAAGTAAAATTCTGATGGCTTCGAGTCTAGCAACTGGGACATAAGATTCATCAAAGTCTACCCCAAACTCTTGATTATACCCTTGAGCCTCCAATCTAGCCTTATTTCTTATTATCTTGCCATCCTCACTTAGTTTGTTCCTAAAGACCCATTTAGTGCCTATGATAGATTGTGATGAAGGTCTAGGAACAAGATGCTAAACTTTGTTTCTCTCAAACTGGTTTAGCTCTTCTTGCATGGAATTTATCCAGTTTTCATCTTTTAAAACATCATCAATATTTTTGGGTTCATGCTGCGAGACAAGAGCAAGTTGATCTAATTCTTCCGCAATTTTAAAATGTGACCTAGTTCTAGGTGGGTCATTCAAGCTACCAATGACATTCTCCAAGGGATGATCCTTAAGAATTCTAATATTTGTAGAATCGTTACCTTCTCCTGGAGCTTGATCCCTTACATTGCTTGATTCAGCTAGGTCACCATCTTCTTTTATTTCTTATTGTGGAGGATCACTCTTGTCCTTTATGCTTAGGAATTCCCCATCTTCATCCTTTTTCCTGCAAGAGTTATCATTGTTAGAATCATGATATTCATCAAAGGAAACATGGGATGATTCTTCCACAGTTTGATTTTTGATATTATAAATTCAATAAGCCCTAGATCTATCAGAATATCTAAAGAATATACCTTCATCGCTCTTGGGCTCGAATTTATCTAAGTCTCTTTTGTCATTGTTGTGAATGAAGCATTTCGATCCAAACACTTTCATATGTGAGAGAGAGAGCTTTTTACCTTTTAACAACTCATAAGGAGTCTTTTTGGTGTGTGGCCTTACCATACAACGGTTGATAATGTAACATGTCGAGTTTACCGCTTCAGCCTAAAACCTCCTTGGAAGTTGCTGTTCAGTAAGCATGGTTCTTGCCATCTCTATAAGTGTCGATTTCTCCTTTTAACCACACCATTTTACTCTAGCATTCTTGGTGAAGAAAATCAGTGTGAAATCCCTTCGGCCCTGCAAAGGTTATAGAAGTTAGCATTTTCAAATTCACCACCGTGATCAGATTGAATCTTAGAAATTTTAAACTCACCGTCCTGCTTTAACTTCATGTAGAGTGCCTGAAACTCATCAAAAGTATCATTTTTGTGTGTGAGAAAGAAAACCCATGTGAACCTAGAAAAATCATCCACCAAGACATATCCATATTTTCTACCACTTAAGCTAGCAGTTCTGGTTGGGCCAAATAGGTCCATATGAATTAGCTCGAGTGGTTTGGATGATGTATTTTCAGATCTTCCTTTGAATGATTTTCTAGTTTGTTTACCTAGGGCACATGCATCACACAATTTGTTTTCTTATTTAAATGATAGTTCAGGCAAACCTTTCACCATTGAATGCTTCGAGAGTTTATGCAAGACATTGTAGCTAGCATGTCCTAGTCTACGATGCCATATCCATGCTAGTTCAGATTTTGGTGCAGCAAGATAAAGATTTAAATGAGTCGGATCATCTAAGTCAATCATGTAAATATTGTTAACTCTCTTACCAGAAAATTTTACTTTGTCAGATTTTGGTTCAAGAATTCTGCATTCATGAGAGTCAAACAACACTTTGTGACCCTTATCACACAATTGACTTATACTAAGCATGTTATATTTCAATCCTTCAACTAACAACACGTTACAAATGGAGTTGGAGAGGTTCTTACCTACATTCCCTGTTCCAATGATTTTTCCTTTATTATTTTCTCCAAATGTGACATATCCTCCTTCCTTTTCCTCCAAGAGATAAAATTTTGATTTGTCTCCAGTCATGTGTCTTGAACAGCCGCTATTAAGGTACCACCTGTTATGCATGGCTGCAAGGCATTTCTGCACAAGCAATTAAGCAATGGTGTTTGGAACCCAACCAAATTTGGGTCCCTTCAAACTTTTCAAATTTTCAAAACACGAAACCATTTCTTTTGGAATCCAAACCTTCTTAACATTCATGCTTTATTTGCTTAGAGTTGGGATTTGATTTTTCTTTTCCATCTTGACATTCATTTTTTGTTTAGAAGCTCTTTGTTTGATTTTGTGGAAGTTTGAGGAGGTTTGCTTCTTAAACTATTAAGGCCGTTGGTTGGTTTTGGGTTGAAACTGATTGTTTTGCCACCTATGGGATTGATGAACACAGAAATCACAATTTTCCCAAAGATATGGTGATGCTGGCCTATATGAGTGTGCAATCTAATTGTGGTGAAATCTGGAAGGTTGAGCATGCAATGGCCAAGGAAGTGTTGACCTATGCTGCGGGGAAGGTCGACCTTTCTTAGGTTTTTGGACAGGATTTTTGGGAATGTTTGTGACTGCCTCTTCAATCTTTTCTTTCCCTTTCTCCTTTTGTTTTTGCTGGTTTTGTGTGGGAGTTGTGTTTGAGGTGGAAGCTTCGGAAGATAAAATAAATGTGACAGTTTTTAGCCCAATTGGTCTTTTGTTTGTTGGTTCAAAACCCAACCCTTCCTTGTTGAAATTCATTCTAGTGTCTAGCAATGCATCTAGGTTTTCTCTTACATCCACAAACTTTTCTAAAGATTGTTGTTTATCCTTCAACTCTTTTTGTAGGTTTTCAATATTTTGAAGAAGTTGAATGTTGACTTGTTTGACAGCTTCATACTTTTCATTGCTCAATTTACTATCTTTTTCATAGCTTTACATTTTGAGCTTCATGCTATCAATCTCATTTCTCAAATCCTCATTTTCAGTTTTCAAGTCAGCCATTTCTTTTCTTCCTTCCTCTAAATCCTCAATCATTTTCTTAAGCTCTTCAATTTCAGTCTCAAGTAGAGCATTCTTATCATTCATATTATGATCATGCACAAATGAGTTAATTTTCTTTTTCAATGATTTATTCTCCTTTTTGTACATATCATATTTTTTCATGAGTTGTATATATGCATCCTCCCAATCATCAATTGTATAATTTTCAAATGGAGAATTTACCTCAGTTTCTTCATCACCTTTGGCCATAAGGCAGAAATCTTATTTTTCTTTGTCCGAGGAGCTAGTTCCGTCATCACTTTCCTCTTCATCGCTCCATGTGGACACCATGGCCTTGTTCTTCTTCTTGCTCTTCCATTTGTCGGCTTTTCTGAATCAGTCGGGACAATCATTCTTGAAATGTTCTGGTTTATTACAAGAATAGCAAATGATTTTGTCAGATTTCTTAGAGTTTTCAGAATTAGATTTGAAACCATTTCTTACCTTTGACCTTCCTCTCATGAAGCTCTTACCTTCCTTTCTCTGAATTTTTTGAACTTACGTGTGAGCATGGCTACGTCCTCCTCTTCTCGCTCACTTACCAAATCCTCACCTTCATCAGAAGTGCCATGACCGCTAGGTCCTGCTTTAAGAGCTAGGGACTTCTTCTTAGGTGCCTCAGCCTCTTTGTTCTTGAGGTTGATCTCATAGGTCATCAATGATCCAATGAGTTCATCTACCTTGGTAGTTGCGAGATCTCTCGATTCTTTAACCACGGTAGCCTTTGTGTGCCATGCTGGAGTTAACGATCTGAGAATTTTCCTTACAATTTCTTGCTCTGAATATTTCTTTCCCAAATCAGTTAAACTATTAGTAAGCACAGTCAATCGAGTATACATATCTTGAATTGATTCATCAGGTTTCATGCGGAACATTTCATATTCAGAAACTAAAATATTGGCTTTTGTTTCTCGTACCTGAGAGGTTCCTTCATAGATTACCTCTAGCTTATCCCACATTAGTTTTGCCAATGCGCAGGTAGCCACTCTTGAGAATTCAACTGGATGGAGTGAGCATTGCATGATGTGTTTGGCACTCCAATTGACAGTGGATTGCCTTATCTGTTCTTTGGTCCACAAGTCCTCATTATCCGTAAGCTCATACGGACCTTTGCTGATCACTCGCCAAAGTTCGTAGTCTTGGGCGCGAATGAACACCGGCATACGATGTTTCCAATAGGGATAATTAGATCTAGTGAAATAAGGAGGCCTATTCACAGAATGTCCTTCAGGTAAATAACTCTTAGACGCTGATCCACTATTTCCCTCAAGGTCGTTGGACTCCATAATGAGAGATTAGTCTCTGATATCACTTGTTGTGTAGTGGACAGCGGATCTAGAGGGGAGGGGTGAATAGATCTGCCCCTCTTTTCACAATGCAACCCTCTTTAAAGCTAGATGATGAAATAAGCAGCGGAATATAACTAGCTTGACGTAGAACACAATTGATTTGCTTGGCAAGATGATTACGTAATATAGATATTGAACCTAAGCATGCATCTAACACATATCAATTGCACAATCAAACCACAACACAAAAGATTTTAAGGTGGTTCAGACTGAATCCCCAGTCCTACGTCCACCCCTCACCAAATTCGGTGAGGCTCCACTAGTTCCACGCACTGAACTGCAAATCGGAAAGACCACCGATTGCCTTCCTACTAATCGCCGGTAGGGACGTCAACACCACAGATCGGACAACTTCCGATTGCCTTCCTACTAACCACCAGTAGGGACGATCTTCAATTCCAAATGTTTGAATGAAATCAAAAAGAACAAGATATGAAAACACTCAAACAAGATATGAAATATGTTCAAAGAGAAAAGATCTTGTCTGAGATTGCTGGAGCTTGAATCTGATGCTTCACTTGGCTTGGAGTTGATATCCTCTTGAAGTAGCTTGAATCACTTGGAGATATGATGAAGAACTTCTTCCCGGAGTACTGTTCACAGCTACAGTACTCGAACTCCTCTTCCTTGAATAAACCCTTACAGCCTCCTTTGATCTCCCTTATTAGCCTTTCTTGCTTCTGCTCTTCCTTGGATGTTGCTGGATTGAGATATGAACTTGAATCACCTTGAGTTGATGGAGAGAGTGTTGGATGTAGCTTTGATCTTCCTTTTGATCCTCTTGAGTTGATGAAGAGGAAGAAGGATGTAGTTTAGATCACCTTTGAACCCCTTGATTACTTCTTCTTCCTTGGAGGTTGAGATGGCTTTAGATCTGGACTTGAATGTCTTGGAATGGATGAAGAACTCCTTCCCGAAATACTGTTCACGGAGGTGCTACAGTACCTCGAAAATGGCCTCCCTTGATCTCTCTTGAGGCCTTGAAGCATTAGGGTTTCTAACCCCTCAAGTGTTGGTTTTATAGACCTTGAATGGTCCATAGACACCCTCCAGACCAGATCCATAAATCATGGAAGATTAGGTAAGGTTTGATTAAACAAATCCATGGAAAGGGGCTGGCCACGAGGTGGAATTCGAAGTCAAACAAGGCTGCATCGGGGCTGGCAGTCGACCTGCAGCTCCTGGCGGTCGACCGCTACTGTAAAACCTGCAAACGGGTGGTCCCTGAGATTTCCGGTCGAGCGCCACTGGCTGGCGGTCGACCGCCAGCTGAAACACATGTAGACTGGCGATACCTGGCTGGGGCGGTCGACCGCCCGTGTGCTGGCGGTCGACCGCCAGCTGGGCAGAACCCGGGCTTGCCCGGGTCGGTCCGTTAAGTCTTGAACTCCGTCGTTCAACTCCATTAGCAGCCCGTGCATGTTTGTGGCATCGCCCTTGATAGTCTATAAGGTATCAACTGAGTCTTTAACCTTGGATTCTCTTGGCTATACTTCTTTGTGCATTGACCTTGGATGAGTGACGAGCCGAATATGAAATGTCAACTTTTACTTGTAAGAGAGATGAGATTTGCATCCTTGCTTGGGCGCGATCAATGAGCTTTCACTTTGGCCATTGCCACTTGATTCCTTGTCCATTCATTAGCATATCTATCATGAATAAAAACATCACGTATGTCAATCACATGAGAGTGGAAGATATCAATGACTAATAGTGTTTAGCCATTATCAAAACCAAGAAACTCATATGACTATGGAATGATGTCGAATGACCCAAGTGACCACAAAATGACTCAAATGACCTCATGGACACAACAGGGATGTGATCACCAGGGGCTGAGAACCCCACGGGAAAGCTGTGATCGCGTTCGCCGCCAGAGCGGGAGCAGTGCGGGTCCTCTCTTCCTCTTCTTTCGGCCGGCCGACGAAGAGGGCCTTCCTTGGTTACCCCGGTTTTGTTATTCCTTCTATTGGTTTGTTTTAGTTTTTCGTTGTTGTTTTTGGTTTTCATTTTTGTTACCTTTATTGTTTTTTGTTCTTTTATGTCTTTTAAAGGGACAGGTGAAAATGATGAGAGGAATCGAAATATAAGAATACAAAGAGAGATAGTTGGGTATAAAGTTGAAAAATACAGATATTAAAGATTGCGAAGAAAACACATCGAGTGAAAGATTCTTTTTGTTTGTTATTTAGAAAGCAAATAGAGAGGGAGAGGGACAAAAGCCCAATAACAACTAATGAAAATAGGGGAGCGGAGAAGATGGAAACGGGGAAGGTGACGGTCGAGTATCTCAGAATAGGGGGGAACGATTGCTTTTCATCTCTGGGCTGGAGGATTCCGTAGGCTCCTCCTCCTCGTCCTTTGGATTACCCTTGCAAAAGATCAGACAAAGAAAGAGCAACGAAGTAAGAACAGAGGTAGTGTAGCATCAATCCCATATGCTAAGCAACGATGAAATCGTAAACGATGACGCACCTGGTTGGTGCTGGTTTTGAAACCCCTTTTGGACCAAAGGGGGATGGATGAAATGACAATGGGACAAATGCAAAGACATTCACAAGCCAGGCCTTCTCGAGGAGAGGGGTGTGGCACATATGATGTATGATGCATGCAAAGGACTAACAGACTGAATGAAAGTAAAAAAAAAGGGTGACGAGAGCTTATTAGGAGGGGCCGGTGACGGGCTTCCTCAGTAGGATGAGGACGGAACGAACGCGCGGCACTGTAGAGCGACTTTCCTCGTGCACTCGAATGCCCAGGGACCCGGCATGATATTCCTTAATTTCACGAGCTTCAAAAAAGACCGGATTGGAATCTTTCTTTTAACTTCACACAGACTCATACATGCCCTCACAGACACATGCACACACACGAGAAAATAACAATAACACAAATTAAAGAAGACAGATACTAAGAATAAAAAAAATGAGAATATGGGAACATGTATGGGAGGGAGATAGGGAGAGAGAGGGAGAACTCCTTCCCCTTTTTTTTCTATATTTTTTTAGGCTTTAATTTCTGAGGAAAAGAGTGTGGAAATGATAAAAAAACAAGATAAAAATAATATACATATATGTATTTGCGTCTATAAGAGAAAGAGACGATAATAGAAAAAGAAATAAAAAGGGAGAGAGAGAGAGAGAGAGAGAGAGAGAGAGAGAGAGAGAGAGAGAGAGAGAGAGAGAGAGGGGAGAGAGAGAGATTGCGAGAGTGAGAGAGAAACAGGGAGAGAGAGGGGAAACCGTGAGAGGGGGGGAGAAAGAAGTGGGAGTGAAATAGGGAGACAGTGGGGAAACCGTGAGAAGGGGAGAGAGAAAGAAGTGGGAAAAATAAAAAAAAACAGAAAGAGATGAGAGAGAGTTCGAGACAGAGAGAGAGTGACCCACGGCAGGGCGAGAGAGAGAGAGAGAGAGAGAGAGAGAGAGAGAGAGGAAGAGAGACGCGAGAGGGTGAGAAAGAGATTGAGGGAGAGAGATGAAGGGAAGAGAGAGAGAGATCGAGAGAGACGGAGAGGGGGTGAAAGAAGAGAGAGATCGCGGCGAGAGGGGGGGAGAGAAGCAGAGAGGAGAGAGGGAGAGGGGACGTGAGACAGAGAGGGGGGAAGGAAGACGACGGCGACGGTGGTGGGTTGCCGGTGGTGAGCGCGACGGTCAGAGGGCGGTGCAGGCGGTGGTCGGAGGAGTCGACGACGAGGTGGAGGTGGTAGCCAAGGTGGACGGCGGGGCACTCCGGCAGCGAGCGTGGCTTCACGGCGGAGGGTTGTTGGTAGGCAGGGCGACGCCGGTGGTAGGGGGCTTCACGGCGTGTTCGCGGACGACGGGGGGTGGACGGCGGTCACGGCAACGGTGAGAGGCGGCTCCACGGCGGCGAGGGCGTGTGCAGGTGACGATGTCGGCTAGCCGGAGGTGGAGATAAGGGCGATGGCAACAGTGAGGGAGGCTCGGAGCGGCAAGCTCGCGATGGACGGCTGCGGCAGGGAGGGAGTCCCGGAGTTGATGGGCGTGGGTGACGTGGCCGGCGGTGATGCATGCAGGTGGAGGTGGTGTGGGTGAAGCGTCCGGCGTGGTGGCTGGTGACTTCACGGCGACGGCATGTCGAGTGTGCCCGCGGAGGGAGTCGACGGCGTGAGGATGCTCGTAGTGGCTGGAGCTGCAGGTTGCCGCCAGCAAGGAGAACGGCAGCGAGGAGCGATGTCCGGAGAGGTGGGAGCTTGACGTGCATGCGCGGTGGCGGAGGGTGCAGGGTCTTCGCTGCGAGAGGGATGACGGCGTGGAAGACGGTAGACGGAGGAGCTACAGTGGAAGGGGGAGTTTGCGGGTGCTTGGACGCGGGGTGCTTTGGCGAGGGACTGGTGGCCGGAGGTGGTCGATGTGGTCGAGTGTGGGAGGTGTGAGAGAGGTTAGCGGTAGGAGTTTCAGGGAGACAGAGAGAGGTGGGATGAGAGGTGGCTCGGGGGGATGATGAGAAGATGAAGGGAGGCTGTCATGGCGGTGCAAATGAGTGAGAGGGAGAGAGGATCGTGGCCGGAGTGGTTGGCCGGAGGTGGTTCTGGGAGTGGGGAGAGAAAGGGGGTCGAGCAGCCAAAAAAAACCGTGGGGGAGTGGGGAGATGGATGTGTTAATGAAAGGGGGTGTGTGTTACGTAAGTGGGGAGGGGTGTTAAATGAAATGGGGGGACAAGATCCAAAGAAAAAGGGGGGGTAGCTAATAGGAGAGTTTAAAAAAAAAATTATTCTTTCTTTTATTAAATGTTGGGCCCAAACTATTAATATTTTTATTTTTATCAATATTTATTTATATATAGCTATTTAATATATTTTCTATTTTCTCTTGTTGTATATATAGCGGAGAATGGGCCAAGCCCATAAAAATTGATTTACTTTATTTAATAAAAAAATGAACAGGAATGGGCCAAGCCCATTAGAATCCTTTTTTGTTCCCCTATTTTGTTTTAGAGTTAATAGATGGGCCAAGCCCATTAGCATTTTTTTTAATTTTGTGTAGGAAAGAGATAGCCACAAGCCCATTAACATGAGTCTTATTAAGAAGCGACAATTGAGGTTTATCAGATAAAAATTGGAGGTCATTCAACTAACTTAACCGTGCGAGCCACTTTGGGACATCTTTGTGTAATATGGGATTTGCTCAGCATAATGCTAAAATACCATGTCTACAATCCCCATTTAAGGGTCCGATTGCTTGGGGTTTTTACTCCAATGCCCTTAGGGTTATACCGTACCATTAGGAGTGCATTTGAGAGAGTTTTCACATGGGCTTTGTGGTCTTTTGTTCACCCATTCGATGCCCTATATGTATGTTGCGATTTCATACGATAGAAATATCCTTGAGCTTATGTTCTTCATTCGTGCTTGCAGAAAAAGAGGAAAAAGGAAGAGGAGGGCGTCTGGTGAGGACACGCGCCGCATCACTCGACGGAGCACACGGAGCATGCCGGCATCCCTTTGGCTCGGCGACCACTTGGCAGACTAGTAGAGCTATCTTTAGTTATTTTATGCTTTAGGCCATGTTGGGCCTTGGATTAGTCCCTGCGTGGACACTTTTATTAGTTGTGTGGACCTTTGTAGGCCATTTGGAGCAAATTAGGCTTTAGTTGGACCATTTTATGCTTATTAGATAGGAGATAGGGCTATTGGGCCATTTTTTTGGTTCAATCTCTGGCCCATATGGGCTGGCCACCCACTCCCTTGCTTAGCCCACCTAGGGTTAGGGTTTTGGGCGCCCAACTCTTTTCCCTCCTCTTGGAAGGTGGCAGCCGCCCCTCTCCTAGATTATAGGAAGAGGGGTGCGGCCCTCCCCCCCCCCCTTGCCTTGTTGCGCCCCCCCTTTTCCCCATGCCATGTGGCGCATCCCCCTCCCCTCCCTCTTGGCTAGGGTTTCAACCCTAGCACCTCCCCTCCCCATATATAAACCTTGTATTTTTTCCTTTGAAAGATAATGAAGAATTAATTTGTGAGAAACCTTGTGCGCAGCCACCACCAAGGAGAGGGCGACCTTCTCCATCCTTCCCCAAGGGGTGCGACGCCCCTCTCTTCCCCTATCCCCCATCTTCTTCTTCCTCCATCTCCAACTCCTGGGTGCGACTCCCTTGAGAAGGAGGTCCTGGTGAGGTGAGGATCGTGCTGTGAAGCGAGTCTCTTCATCCCATGTCGGAGAGAGATCCAAGCGGCGAGACGACGTCAAGCTCGGTGGCGTTCAATCCAATCTCGGATGCACCTGCTCTGCCTGCAAGCTAGGGGTCCAAAGATCACGTCGGTACGAACCCTTTCTGTGGGCAAACCGTCTGGCTTTCTTCTAGACTTTTCTTCCCCTACAAGTCCCCCTTCCAACCCCACCGGCCTTGTCCCAAAACTCGAATCACAGAGGAAGTTGTCTTTGTAGACACTTTCGTCGCGCAGGCTGCTCCCGGGACAGACTCGCCTGTGATCAGAGTCGCCTTGGACACCCATGTGCACCCCCGTTCCTTCTCCGATCGACCACAACCTCTTCACATAAGTTGTTCCCCTCCCTGTCCCCGAACCATTCGTGGTGGTTTCATCCCAAAACTCCATTGGGGCTGAAACTTCCCTTTGTGGCTACTTTCGGTCCTCCTCTGGGCGCTACAGTAACCCGGCGGGACAGATCTGCAGTACCCTCCAAAGGGACCACCACCTCCCCTTACTGGAATGGCCTGAAAATTGGAGGGCTATCTCCACACACACCACTCCATCTCCAGTGGCCGCCCCTGGTCAGAATTCCATCCGCACCCCTACGCCCTCATATCCCATCTCGGGTTCACAGACCTGACTGCCCTGAAGTGCAGGCTGCGACCCCCACTTTCCACCCCGCCCACGCCCAAATCCTCCAAGGCACCGCCCCCGCTACCTTGGTCATCTGTTAGCCCTACCTGTAAGCTACCCACCAGAGAAAACCCCATCCCTAAATCTGTCCGGAAGCCTGCGTACCGACTGTTCTCCTGGTCTCTACCGGTGTGGGCAGACAGGCAGTCCGACTGCACGCCAGGTGTTTGACGAATTGCCACGGTCACCATCGGCCTCGACTGCAGTTCTCCTTCCACGGGCGCCTGTGGGACATCCCCACCAGCGCCCTCGCTGAATTTCGCAGGTCCAGGACGTGATTAAGGGCGCTTACCGGAGTCGCCCCCGGGCTGTTTGGCGGGCTTGTGCAGGTTGGCCAGCAACCTGTCCCCTCCTTCCGAACGCACTCCAGAGGCTTCCCCGAGGATCGGCGACATCCTTCTTCTTCCCGGAGGAGCGACCCCACGACAGCAAGGTACCGGGGACTCCTGCCACCTCAGCCCCTCCAGAGGTGGACGTTCTTTCAGCAGTTCGCAGAGCTACCCGGGACCTCCTCGCGGCCCACCCCTTCACCGAGTGCTGCCCGTCAGCCCGTGCATCGGCTGCCCCGACTCCTCTGTTTGTAGCCTGTTACCTCCCTGCGAGGAGTGGGCATTTTGGGTCAATTGTGTATTATTACTTCTACGTGTATCGGGGTTGTTGGTCTCGGCCGGGGTTCCTTCCCCACGCCTAGGCGTGGAGGTACGTGCGACGTTCCTTCCCTTGGCATTTGCTTTGCTAGTATGCTCTCGATTATGCAGCGTGCGAGTGTAGGATCCTAGCTACATATTCAATTCACCGTGGGTTTTGCGAGTTGAGAGCACCATTCCGTGGCCCTAGTCGAGCACCGAGCTCGGACTAGACTCCCATAGTTGCGCGTCGGCTCCCTTTGCCGCTTTGATCCACTCGTTTCCCTCATAGGGACGGCCGTGGACTTGGGTTTCTTGTTGAGAGACGCCTCTCTTCGGAGGAATAGTACGGAGGTCGATCTCTCGGCTTGCCTTGTCACGTGTGAGTGCTGGCCGCACTTGGTCTTCATCATAGGTTTAGTCCATTTGTCAGTTCTGTCCCGCATCAAATTTGGTATCAGAGCCTAGGGAACCAGTTTGTTCTAACAAATTGGGGTCTTAGGTCATTCGAGTCTTTAGGTTGTCTAGGGTGCAATTGAGGCCATAGAGTTATCTAGGTTGCATTGAGTCTCTTAGTTCATCTAGGTAACCCACAATTGCATTGTAATGTTAGGTTTGTGTCTAGTTAGAGTTTTGTCCTTGTCTCGTTGAGTCTTGCATGTCCAGCTCCGCGCCAACCCCATGGTGGTTCCTCGAGACCACATGTCAGATTAGTCATCCCTATTGGCCCGATTCGATGCTCTTATGGTACGACCCCTAAGTGTCGCCCCTACCACTCAGTCGTCGGGAGACCCGATCCCTATACCGATGACCGAGTCATTCCAGCGCCCTGTCATGTCCACTGCCGTCCTACCTAATGGGATGCATACGGAGATCGACTTCATCAGTAGGGTGTCGTCTAACTGTGTCTCACAAGACATTATTGAGTCACTCTCTAAGACTGGGGAGATTGTTCTCCGTGATGGTTTAGCTTTTATCGAGTTTCAACGGTGGTTTGGCCCCGTTAAATATTTCGATGGCGCTTGGTGCAAGATCAGCACACTTGCTGGTCCATGCATCATTTTAGGGCGAACTTGGTTGGAGGAAAGAAGTGCGACCATCGACCTGGATAGGAGGACCTGCACCTTACACCCATCTCACCTTCCCGGTGAGTTTGTCTTCCATGACGGCGTTACGCTGACCACCTCCCTGTCATCACCTGGGCTTGTTCCAATGAGTTACGAGGCTGAACAGGAGTTGATTGAGGAGTACCTAACTGAGGTTGAGGAGTTAGGGAGTGATCCCCTCCACATCATAGAGGACTCCGTTTCCCTCCCGAGAGAGAGGCTTCACCCTTAGACCCTCATATAGAGACATTCTTACCTTCCGAGGGTGAACTGGTCATTGGAGAGTCTTTAGCTAGCTGGCTAAGGGAGGGTCCACTTCTAGATGTCTCCATTCCTTGCTATACACCCATGGGACCAGCCCTCCCAATAATACCCCTTAACTCCTTTCACACCACTTTTCGGTCCTTCTGCTTTCTTGAAAATGTGAAGGACTTCCTTAGGAGTTTAGATTATCAATGGGAGTTGACTTACATGTTGACCTTAGGGTCTGACCAACCCTATAGTCATAGCTTTACACTCCCTGCTTTGGGGTCTATTACCTCGGTCTACACCATAGGACATATCACATCCGAGGTCCTTTTATTATTTCCTATACCCGTGGAGGTTGATTTTGTCCCCGCTTATGGTTTCACGGTCCCGAGGGAGGAACCTTGCCTTCCTTGCCTTCCTCATGAGCCCCTTGCCCCATACATGAGAGTGCCTGAAGGTGATTATCTGCACCTGGGCGAATGTCGCACATGGGCAAGTATAGTGAAGGGACCTGTCGGGAGGGGTCATCATTTCTTTGACCCTTTCGATCCCCTCCCTAGTGAGCCTCTCGACCCATATTCTTTTCCCCACCTTGTCGAGGAGGTCCACTATCATACACCACCTAGGCCTTCTAGTCAACACCTCACCTTACCGGCATCCAGATGCCCGAGCTTAGGAGGCCAGGGACACATGTCTCTTCCCCATGTTTCTGCATGTCCACCATCATATAGGGGTTTGTCTCATATAGGGAATGTCATGAGTGAGTTTGGGCAATTTAGTCCCCATGAGTCTACCACATTCCATAGGACACCCATGCATGATAGATACAACTTTGGTTGTCCTGGTCCTCCCCGTGTTGTCCAATCATGTAGGAGTCATAGGCATGCTAGGTCTGTGTTTGGATGTCCAGGACCACCACTGCATTCACATAGGTATGAGTCAACACAGCTAGTTCGGAGTCTACATCATCATCACCCCCTCGAGGCCAGCAACGCACGTTATAAGGAATTCGCTGACGCGCATCGACGCACCCGTGAGTTCCAAGTGGGAGAGTACGTCATGATCAGGGTTAGACCTGAACGGTTCCCTTCGGGGGCCGTGAAGAAACTCCAGGACCGCGGTGCAGGACCCTTCCGAGTTCTGAAGCGAGTAGGGTCGAATGCGTATGAGATTGAGCTGCCAGACGACTATGGGATCAGCTCGACGTTCAATGTCTCAGATCTGGTGGCATATCGGGATCCCGCGGTGATTCCCAGCGAGCTTTTTGGGCCTACCCCTCCTGTTGAGAGCATTTCACCTTCTGAGCGCCCACCTCCTCCAGCCCCTTTACAGACACGCGAGCATATAGATTGCATACTGGATGAGCAGGTGACCACGACCAGGAGCGGAGCCTACCAGCGCTTTCTAGTGCGTTGGAGAGGGCGCCCTGCGACAGACGACACCTGGATCACACGTGGAGAGCTGGAGCGGATCGACCCGGACCTGCTGGAGCGTTACTTGAGCGACCGTGACCCTTACTCGACGGGGTCGAGTTCTTCCCACCCGGGGAGAATTGGTGAGGACACGCGCCGCATCACTCGACGGAGCACACGGAGCATGCCGGCATCCCTTTGGCTCGGCGACCACTTGGCAGACTAGTAGAGCTATCTTTAGTTATTTTATGCTTTAGGCCATGTTGGGCCTTGGATTAGTCCCTGCGTGGACACTTTTATTAGTTGTGTGGACCTTTGTAGGCCATTTGGAGCAAATTAGGCTTTAGTTGGACCATTTTATGCTTATTAGATAGGAGATAGGGCTATTGGGCCATTTTTTTGGTTCAATCTCTGGCCCATATGGGCTGGCCACCCACTCCCTTGCTTAGCCCACCTAGGGTTAGGGTTTTGGGCGCCCAACTCTTTTCCCTCCTCTTGGAAGGTGGCAGCCGCCCCTCTCCTAGATTATAGGAAGAGGGGTGCGGCCCTCCCCCCCCCCCTTGCATTGTTGCGCCCCCCCTTTTCCCCATGCCATGTGGCGCATCCCCCTCCCCTCCCTCTTGGCTAGGGTTTCAACCCTAGCACCTCCCCTCCCCATATATAAACCTTGTATTTTTTCCTTTGAAAGATAATGAAGAATTAATTTGTGAGAAACCTTGTGCGCAGCCACCACCAAGGAGAGGGCGACCTTCTCCATCCTTCCCCAAGGGGTGCGACGCCCCTCTCTTCCCCTATCCCCCATCTTCTTCTTCCTCCATCTCCAACTCCTGGGTGCGACTCCCTTGAGAAGGAGGTCCTGGTGAGGTGAGGATCGTGCTGTGAAGCGAGTCTCTTCATCCCATGTCGGAGAGAGATCCAAGCGGCGAGACGACGTCAAGCTCGGTGGCGTTCAATCCAATCTCGGATGCACCTGCTCTGCCTGCAAGCTAGGGGTCCAAAGATCACGTCGGTACGAACCCTTTCTGTGGGCAAACCGTCTGGCTTTCTTCTAGACTTTTCTTCCCCTACAAGTCCCCCTTCCAACCCCACCGGCCTTGTCCCAAAACTCGAATCACAGAGGAAGTTGTCTTTGTAGACACTTTCGTCGCGCAGGCTGCTCCCGGGACAGACTCGCCTGTGATCAGAGTCGCCTTGGACACCCGTGTGCACCCCCGTTCCTTCTCCGATCGACCACAACCTATTCACATAAGTTGTTCCCCTCCCTGTCCCCGAACCATTCGTGGTGGTTTCATCCCAAAACTCCATTGGTGCTGAAACTTCCCTTTGTGGCTACTTTCGGTCCTCCTCTGGGCGCTACAGTAACCCGGCGGGACAGATCTGCAGTACCCTCCAAAGGGACCACCACCTCCCCTTACTGGAATGGCCTGAAAATTGGAGGGCTATCTCCACACACACCACTCCATCTCCAGTGGCCGCCCCTGGTCAGAATTCCATCCGCACCCCTACGCCCTCATATCCCATCTCGGGTTCACAGACTTGACTGCCCTGAAGTGCAGGCTGCGACCCCCACTTTCCACCCCGCCCACGCCCAAATCCTCCAAGGCACCGCCCCCGCTACCTTGGTCATCTGTTAGCCCTACCTGTAAGCTACCCACCAGAGAAAACCCCATCCCTAAATCTGTCCGGAAGCCTGCGTACCGACTGTTCTCCTGGTCTCTACCGGTGTGGGCAGACAGGCAGTCCGACTGCACGCCAGGTGTTTGACGAATTGCCACGGTCACCATCGGCCTCGACTGCAGTTCTCCTTCCACGGGCGCCTGTGGGACATCCCCACCAGCGCCCTCGCTGAATTTCGCAGGTCCAGGACGTGATTAAGGGCGCTTACCGGAGTCGCCCCCGGGCTGTTTGGCGGGCTTGTGCAGGTTGGCCAGCAACCTGTCCCCTCCTTCCGAACGCACTCCAGAGGCTTCCCCGAGGATCGGCGACATCCTTCTTCTTCCCGGAGGAGCGACCCCACGACAGCAAGGTACCGGGGACTCCTGCCACCTCAGCCCCTCCAGAGGTGGACGTTCTTTCAGCAGTTCGCAGAGCTACCCGGGACCTCCTCGCGGCCCACCCCTTCACCGAGTGCTGCCCGTCAGCCCGTGCATCGGCTGCCCCGACTCCTCTGTTTGTAGCCTGTTACCTCCCTGCGAGGAGTGGGCATTTTGGGTCAATTGTGTATTATTACTTCTACGTGTATCGGGGTTGTTGGTCTCGGCCGGGGTTCCTTCCCCACGCCTAGGCGTGGAGGTACGTGCGACGTTCCTTCCCTTGGCATTTGCTTTGCTAGTATGCTCTCGATTATGCAGCGTGCGAGTGTAGGATCCTAGCTACATATTCAATTCACCGTGGGTTTTGCGAGTTGAGAGCACCATTCCGTGGCCCTAGTCGAGCACCGAGCTCGGACTAGACTCCCATAGTTGCGCGTCGGCTCCCTTTGCCGCTTTGATCCACTCGTTTCCCTCATAGGGACGGCCGTGGACTTGGGTTTCTTGTTGAGAGACGCCTCTCTTCGGAGGAATAGTACGGAGGTCGATCTCTCGGCTTGCCTTGTCACGTGTGAGTGCTGGCCGCACTTGGTCTTCATCATAGGTTTAGTCCATTTGTCAGTTCCGTCCCGCATCAGCGTCCCCCCACCTGGAGGAGGAAGAAGAAGAAGTGGAGGACACCAAGACCAAGCCTCATCTGCCGACTTGATCCACCTTTGACCAAAGTAGTTGAAGACAGGTTCTCCTTGGGCATCTCTACGAACGTAGAAGCTTCCACTCCCCGGATAGATTGTCCGGCGCATCCCATTCTTCCTTTGGACGTGATTTCACTAAAGATTTGAGGGGGATTCTTCTTCTCTCATCTCTATTTGTTCATTTTAGCATAGATAGCTGTTTGAGGGTTTATTGTACATCTTTCCTTTTCATTAAACCAAGAACACTTGTGTGTGGGCGTAGTTGTATCTCCGCGTGTTTGGGTTTATTGTGGGTAAACACTCCCCGTGTGGTGTTGTGTATGGACCGAGCTACGAGTCCGTGTGGTTGTCGTGTCCAGGGTACGTTCCCCGAACATGTGTGTGTGTGCTGCGGTGGCAGCGTGTCGGGGCCAGTCCCCGTGTGGTTATTGCTACTGAAGCAGCGTGTGTGTGTTTGGGGTTCGTCCCCGTGTTGCTACGAAAGTAGCGTGGAGTGAAGTCTCACCCGATTAGGTGAGGGGTGGACGTAGGGAGCCCGTCGTGGTCCCGAACCACCTTAAAATCTTGTGTTCCATGTGATTGCCTGTACGTTTGACTATTTCTTCTATCTCCCTTCACATGTCAACTTAGTAGGTTTTAATTCACTACACATCACACATCGCTTCATCTGTTATCCCTGTGTGGGTTAATTTAGTTGTTCAATGCATTGATCATTCGAGTGAGAATGGAAAGGTTGAGAGAACACCGTAATCTCACTTGATTTTTAGTTAATCAACGTTGCTAAGTTTAATTCCACTGTGTTAGGTAAAGAAAGTTTTTAAAATTCGCCATCTCGGCAAGGGGACAATTCAACCCCCCTTCTTGTCCGCCATCTCTCTGGGTCAACAATTGGTATCAGAGCCTCATCTTTGATTTTTTAGTCGACCTTACGGTCGTAGAGTAAAGATCACTTTCATGATGGCTAGTGTGAACTCTATTCCTGTCTTTGATGGTTTTGATTATGCTGCATGGCTCGAAAAATTTTGTGTTTCGATTTCTAATACTAATTCGAAGCTTATGAGTCTGATTACTCGTGGTCCACATGTTTTGCCCAAGAATGAGCTAAAATGGACCGATGAGCATAAAAGAATGAATTCTGATAATGTCTATGTTTTGAATGCTCTTAAAGATGCTGTGTGCATTAAGAAATTTCCGTTTGTTTCTAATTGCAGATCTGCCAAAGAAATTTGGGATGGGCTAAAGGCAGCCCAAGAAGAAAGTCGAAACAATGAGTGCCTCGCAGCAAGCAACAGTGAAAGGGAAAGCAAGAACAACTCTGAGGTAAACTCTGACTGTGATTCTGATGATGATGATGAGATTAGCTATGATGAACTTGTAATTGCTTATGATGAACTGGTTGAAAAATACAAATTGATAAAATCAGAAAATAAGAAATTAAAAAGGAAACATGACAACTCTTCATGTGGGAAATGCATTGAGCTTGAAAGGCTAGTTGAGTCCCAAATGCTTGTTGAAGAAGAACTAAAAGAAATGATTGCAAACCTTAGATATGAAAATAACTCCTTGTTGGAAAAAAATTCAGAACTTCGACAAATAAAAGAAGACTATAAAAAGTTGAAAATGTTGAATTCCGCCATATCTGAAAAACTGCTTCTTCTGGAAGAAGGAAAAGTTACTTTGAATGCTGACAAATCTGAAAAGTTGAAGGAACTGAGAAAGGAAATAGAAAGCTTCAGAAATTTGAATGACAAATTTGAAAACAATGAAACAATGAGTAGAATGATCGGTGAAAATGCGAGTTTTCAAATGAAAGAAACTGAACACACTTCCATGAATAAAAGTTCATTTGAAAAACTCCAAAATGAAAACAGTACTTTGTTGATTCAAATTTCATTACTTGAAAGCAAATTGGAAAGTTATGAAAAGGTTAAGAAAGGAAAATGTGTGATCATTGATAATTGTGACAATTTGCATATTCTGGAACAAGAAATTGAAAGTCACAAAACAGTTAATTCCTTGTTGAATAAGAAAATTGTTTCATGTGAACAAGAGATTGCTAACTCTCATTTGCAAATCATGAAACTAGAAAATAAAATTAAGAGCTTGAGTGAATCTTTGTCCTTGTGTGATAAAGAAATTGAAAAACAAAAAGATGTTGTTGACTGTTCTTATGTGCATGCAAAACCCCCCGTTGTAAACATAATCATGCATCAAGAAAAGGATGAAATGTTTCATGTTATTACTGCGAGAATTTTGGTCATGACATGTATGATTGTTCGTTGATGAAATTCGATGATAATGAGATATTGAAGTCGAGAATGAAATTTGTTGATGATTTTAAACACCATGAAATACCTATTATTGTGGAATACATGGTCATGTCTTTAAAAATTATTTCATGAAGAAAAATGATGATGAATGGTTTGCTAAAAGGAACTTTTCATGTCATTACTGTGGCAGTTCTGGACATGTAATGAATGATTGTTGCGTAATGAAAATGATGACAATTGGTTTTTGAAAAGAAAATATTCTCATTGTTTTTACTGTGCCCTGAATGGACATTGAATGGATGATTGTACCATGATGAGGGCCGATGATGAATGGTATGAAAGGAAAAATAAGAAGAATACTTTTGCTTATGCTAGAACTAACCCCTCGGGACCCAAGATGGCTTGCGTACCCAAAACTTCCAAATGAGAAATCTATCTTGTAGGGGTGCCTTGAGGAGGAAGAATCTGTTGATAAATGAAGATCCTTCAAGGTAAGAGAAATGATGAGCTTTACTGGTAATAAATTCGGTACTGGTTCCTTTTGGATAATTCAACTCAGGTGAGAGGTTGAGTTTTAAGAAGAACAGTGTGCTTCAAATTACAAATCTGTTATCATGATATCGGCTATCCATGCTTGTTAGCTTGCACACCTGCAAATAAAGTTAAAAATGGTTTGGCTTTGAAATTCATTCAGCTTAGGTTCATTTTGAAATATCTGAGAAGGTAAAATTTGAGCTTTGATAAAAAATGATTGAATTCAAACAGTTGCATTCTTGTTTTATTGATTAAGGCAATTTTTGAAGTGTTGAGTTCTTCAGGTTACATGATTAGGTGATGAAGTTAGCTTTGCATACTCTCTATTTTACATCTTACAAATAACAATTCAGTTCTTGAATCCTTCAGTTTGAACATAAAAGTTTTCATACTTTTAATCACTTTTTGTAAATAACACTTCACATGTGCATACATAGTTCACTTATGCATGTTGTGCCCCTGGTTTTGATGATGACAACCATGAGATGTGTGTGTGTTGAGTTCAACAGAACTGATGAATTAACCCTTGATTCATTAACGCATGTATATACTTTATTCTTGAATGCAAGGAAGAAACAGGGTCTACGCAGGATGCTCACGGCGTCCACGCAATGATTTGAATAAAAGGACAGTGCCAACGCAGGATGCTAATTGCGTCTACGCATCAGTACAAGAGGCAGAAGTATCAAATCACTGGCATAGCTCAGTGCGTCAACGCCACAGTTCAGCAGCATCGACGCAGCAGTTCAAGTGGCAGAATCATTATTCACTGGAAATACCCCAGTGCGTCAACGCTACAACATGATAGCGTCGACGCAGCAGTTCATTCTGAGATAAAGATCGCTCTGGGTCAGTTCAGTGGGTCGACGTAGTGACCCCATGTGTCAACGCATCCAGCTTTATACTCAAAGACATGTGGGGCATTTCAAGGCTGCGTCAACCTCATGGTCTCAATGAGTTGACGCCATCTAAATTTCAGCAAGAGATGATTGGGTGGACCCAAGTCGTAAGTGGCGTTAGATGCCACGTCATCTAAAAGAGCATGCGCTCTCTTTCCCTGGTGATTTGAGAAGCCTCAAGGACAACAATCATTGGGCTAACCAGAAAATCTGGTTGGGACCCACAAAAAGGAATATTCACATGAATACGTAGATGTGGAACGTGGATCTTTATCTTTATCTCGTTGTATTATTTCTTTATATTTTTTATTTGGATTTTTGATTTATTGATTTATTAGGCGTGCCAGTCACGTGTGTGACGATTTTATTATGCGCTCGATCTGACTTGGTCAGTCGATTGTGAAGTCCGAGTCGGGACCAGAAGTCCGTCATACCATAAAGGCTATGATGTTAATTACGCCCTTCCAAGGAAGGACAACCCTTGATTAAACGCCAAAATAGGAGGAAAGCAGCGGTGAAGATAAGGCTCAGAAGAGATGGGGTTGATTTATTTGTAGAATGCTAAATGGACTAGACAGAGCAGGGGGGGTTATTAAGTACGGGACAAATCCGATGGCATATCCCCGCCATCTTGGACTATGCCAAGTGGGAATAGGAAACCACCCATGCATCAGCAGGGTAGGATCCGTAAAAGATCGGATATAATAGACCCGGAGTCTGAATAGGGACCGGCACGACATGGCACGTCCCATGTGGGTGCGATGCCACATCTATATCCCCCTTCGAGGGACCATCGGAGAGCATGCAAGGACATAACTCCGTGGGCCGGCGGGGCTAGGAGAGAATATCACATTTACCCGGTAGGGTATGTATGAATTTCGGCAGCATGTCCCCTCAACTTGGATTATGCCAAGAGAGAATAGGTCATCATCCACGGGATGCCGGGATGACGACCAGATAAGAAGGGCACCGGGCCCGGGGATGTTACTTGCGTCTATCTCATTGGTTAATATTCCCTTGGAACCCATCAGAACGCATAATCCTCCCCCGGGATGTTCTTGCCTCAACTTTAATGGCAAGAAACAAGGGGGGAAGCTCCCGGCGTGAGGCTTCTCGGCGCGCTCCTCGCCGCGCCGGGAACCCGGCGCCGGGAGGCCACAGGCCGAGAAGGCTGTGAAGGAACAGGGTTTAATCGGGGGGTTTTGTCGGTTTCCTGAAGGGGAAGGAAGAGGGAAGCCTCTCGGCGGCATAGCTCTCGGCGTGGAAATTAGCACGCCGGGAAAGCGAAAGGGTTAAGGGTTTCAGGGCTTGATTACGGTACTCTATTTTTTTGGGGTTTTGAGAGTTTTCTGGAAATTATATCAGAGTAGATTGGCTCTGGGGACTAGAGATGGGGTTCAACTGGTTTTAGTGGTATAGGCTTCAAAGGAGGCCGAGAACTGAAAGGGATTGGAGGGGAAGAGCCCCACACAGAGGTCCTTTTCACCATCACCATACGGAGCCCAGAGGACAGCTTCAGTATTATTTTTCATCGGCTGGGAGGATTTCAGCAGCACCTCCCCCGTACCTAGCGTATGCCAGGGGGGTAATAGACGATCACCCACAGAGTGCCGGGGTGAAAGCAGAATGAGGGGGGTATGGGACCCCTAGCCCGTGTATGTGATCACAACACCAACTTAATATCCCTTTGAGGCCATTGAAACTTATGCAGTGGCAGAGTTTCTCTGGCTCGTAAGGTTATGCAGGGGAGTTATCCCCAATGATGTTTATCCCTTGGGCACATATGATTATCTAGAGTATCCTTCGACAAGATGCAAGGCTTGGTTGATCGGACTTCAGCGGGCATCCATGTGGTTCCTTGGCCTGTAGCAGGAAGGCTTTCCTCCGGGGTTCAAGGAATGGGGGATTCACAACGTAAAGCAGGGGTGGCCGGAAGCATGGTTCCCGGCGTGGGTTTTACTGGCCAAGGGGGAATGCTCTCGGTGCAAGGGTTCTCGGTGCGGTAATGACCGCGCCGGGAACCCGGCGTCGGGAGGCCCAGGAAGGCTATATTGGGATAGGCTTTGTTTGCCTTTGCCGAAGGGGCTAAAGCAAGGGGATCTCTCAGCAGAGTAGTTCTCGATAGGGAAATGGCCACGCCGGGAAGGGGCTAAAAGGGGTTTTTGTCTTGGTTGCGATACTCTGCTCATGAGATTTCTGGGGTTTCTGGCTCGGATTGAGTCAAGATCTGGACTGCAAAAGGGGTTTACGCGGGGGTTAGCATCATCAGTCGAAGGGCAGATCATCCATTATCGAATCCTCATGGGATGTATGGCGTTTTCTATACTCACCTGCTGCTCAGACGGTTAAGAGATTGATGTCTCTGACCCTGAACGAGATGGGAGCTCGACAGACATCTGTGATATTCGGGGAAACCGTGATTCGAGGGGGAGGAAGAGGAGGGACAGAGCCTAATAACCCACCGGATGAGGGTTGAGACTCCGTCTTCATCTTCCACCAGAGGACAGGCTAGGGAGGGGAGGTGGAAACATGGATCGAAAAGCTATAACATCTGGGCAAAACGACATTCAAAAGAACAGCCGATGCAAGGAGGGGAGAAATACAGCAGATATTTCAATCGATCAAATGCCCAAACGAGCCATGCTCATCTTTTATATTATTGCATCATCCCAAACCTGTACAGATCGTAGAAGGTAAACGAAAGACAGAGAGATGGAAATCGAGACCGGAATCTTCCGGCTACATTGATACATCGAGAAAACCTCGCTAGATTACATCAGAAAAAGAAAATAAAAAGAGGAAAGCATGGGGGGGAGGGCGGAGCATTGACTCCTCTCCCTCCCCGGAGCAGCCCACCTGGAGCTTCTTCTTCCTCCTTCCTTCTCAGGTATCTCTTCGCTTCTTCGAGTCACTTTTCTTGGGGCTCTCTTTTTCCTTTGGTTCCTGGCTATCCTCTCGATCTCTCTTTTTTTCTTCGAAGCCCTTCTATTTCTTCTGGTGCTTCTCTCCTCTGCCTCCGATCTCTTCGCTTCTTCGAAGAAGTGGGTTTATATAGACCCAGTTTCTTCTTGCATATCGGCAGATGGTAATCGGCGCGCCACATTCGTTCGCAATAGCTCCCGGCGCGCCGAGTGGCCTCCTGTTGAGGTTCTCGGCGCCACACTCGAAAGCCCATTTGGCAGGCCCATTTTGGACTTTTAAGCTTCGCACGTGCCTTGGCCTCTCTGAATCCTTTAAATTGATATTCATCAGAACCAGAGAAGGCCCTGTATTGGTGACATAGCTTCCATTGATATCATTCATATGTTTTCATCAGTCCGTAGGCAGGGGTTTCATCAGTATTGCCATCTGAATGATGACAAAACCGGGTATCATTTTATCGATATCGTTACCTGAATGGTGACGAGATCGGACATCAGCCTTAGTCTGGGAAGACCTCAGCCGGGCGTATAATCTGTGGAGACACTTCTTCTTCATTGATCTGACTTGGCAAAAGCCTTTATAATCTTCATCTGCCGGTACCGGCTTCATCTTTATCTCATATCACATCTGTCAATAAGCCGACATCTGACTTACCCTGACATGTCATCTGTGGATTCTTGGATGAGGCAGTAGTACAGCTCTCATTAAAGTGTGCTAGGAGGTCCCATCAATCGAGTGACTGCTACTTTATGAGTGTTGCCGTCTGAATGATATCGACACCGGGCGTCAGCTTGGCCGACAAAGGCTTCAACCGGGTAAATGGTTGACGGGCTTCATCATTGGCCTTTCACTGTTGGTCTGATCCTCTTTTCAATTGTGCTTTCACCCTTGTTCATTTTCAAGGTGTCAACAAATGCCCCCCACATGTGGGCGGCATAAGCGCAGAATGGGCGGCACGGGGCCTACAGGTGACGTTCATTATTCGAGGGCATCTTCCTCAATTTCTCTTCGATCCGGTTCTCAGACCTGATCATCTCGTTGCAACAATATTCTGCACACGTATTCTTCATTTTCACTTTTTTCCATCTTCATATCTTCTTTATTTTCAGCATTTTGGAGCTTCTCGGCACGGGGCAAGGGCTTCTCGGCGCACGAAGACCTCCCGGCGCGGAGCTTCTCGGCGCGCATAGCTTCCCGGCATGCCTGGCCGAAGGGGGCTCTCGGCCTGGGGATCTCGGCGCGCATAGCTTCCCGGCGCGCCTGGCTGAAGGGGGCTCTCAGCCTGGGGATCTCGGCGCGCCCTTTTGGCCCAAGGGGGCTCTCGGCCTGGGGGTTCTCGGCGCGCATTTCACCGCGCCGAGACCCTGGTCGCTTGGGCCCCTATTTAGGGCGCCGAGGCCCTTTCTCTTCTCATTCTCACCCTTCCTTTCTCTTTCTTCAGCATCTTCCCTACATTTCTTTTCTTCGGCGCGAGCCGTTTTCATCCTCTGGGCGGTGGCCGCGAGTTCTTCCCGTCCCGGGTATGACGTTTTTTGGGGATTTAATCCCTTTTGCTTCCGGGATCACCCCCTCTTGGTTGGTGACTCCCTATTCTTTTTGGGCAGACCCCGAATAAGGGGAGATGCTGCCGAAATTTTCATAGGGTCTCATGTTACAATCTTTATAAGACTGACTTTTATTTTAGGACTTTTAATTCACATTTCTTCTTCGACTGCAGACACTGCAATGGCTTCCGGCTCTGCTGCTACATCTTCTGGAGCCGTCGAAACAAGTTCGTCAGCCCAACCAGATATATCACAGGCCACAGTAAACTGGCTGAACGTGCACAGCTTAGACTTCGGATACGACAAGATCGTTTCCATCGATGAATCATCCGATTCTGATACCGATACGGTGTCAACATCCCGGGTATACTCCACTGCCATGGAAACATGTTTCATGCGGGGCACTGATTATCGCCCGGATTTCCCGAAGGACAAACACTTGCTGCCGTTTATCCGGACCTTCACCGTGGGTGGAATGCGGAACTATCGAATAGCTCGTACAGTTGAAGCCGCAATTCTGGTTGAGAGTGTTAGGGTGTTTGGCCCGGATACAGAGGGGGGTGAATGTATCCTTCTACAGAATATGGCCAAATTAAAACTAGGATGCTACATAAAGACACAGGATAGAACTAATTCATTCAAACTCAGTTACAAACTCATGGCCGTGCCTATCTAAGCATCTAGCGGAAGTAATCAATCAATCAAGCAAGCCACTGCACAAGATATTTTAGGTGGTTCGGCCCACAGACCTACATCCACCCCTCACTCCCAACTGGAGTGAGGCTTCACTAGCAAATGCTAGAACCAAGCAGACTCAGTCTGCAAACAGTTACTGCCACATAGCTTGACCAAGGGAACAGACTCCCCTCTTCCTCCCAACCGGAGGGACACCCAAGTGACTCCCAGCCACTTGGAAACTAGAGGTCGAAGACCTCTCTTCCTCCAGACCAGGAAGGACACCTGGACTTGCAACCACAAGCCCAGAACCGGAGGACTAGCCTCCCTTCCTCTAACCAGAGGGCAACCCACAAGTGACAGCCTGTCACTTGCAACCCGGAGATTAGATCTCCCTTCTCCTGAATCAACAGGGGTTACCCGATCCCCAACAGGGCAATCGGAAGACCAAGGACAATCAGAAAAACAAAAGAAAAAACAATAAACGAAAATAACACAACAATCTGAAAGCTGTAATAGATGAAAACACAGATGTGGCTCTCAATGGAGTTGACTGGCCTGGATCTGATCCTCGGTCCAGTGAAGATAGATCTTCAAGTAGCTTCTTCCTTCTTTTCCACGAGCTCTCTCTCTCACTCTCTATCTCTCTTTCTTTCTCTTCTGCTCTCTTCCTCTTTCTCTCTCATTGCTGCCCTACTTCTTTTTATGGATCAAAGGGCTTTCTATTCTCTAGGCTCTTTCTTTTATCTTCGATCAATCTTCATCTGAAGACGAAGGCTCCGTTATATACCTGGAGCAGCAGCAGGGCGCGTGTGGCTTCCACAGTTCCCGCCCTAAGATTTCGAACCACGTGGCAGCATCCAGCAGCTGTCAGAACACGTGTCTTCATCTGGGCATTCTCCTTATCCTCAGATCACGTGCCCAGCACCAGTACGCTCAGCAACTGGAGTTAGATGGCGTCAACTCACTTGCTCCAGAGAGTTGACGCAGCCATCAGAGTTCTTCAATCTTTTTAACCGCTGCGTCGACTCCATCAGCCTGCTGCGTTGACGCAACGGTATCGGCAGTCCAGTGATCAAGTCTTCAACAGATAGGCGTGCTGCGTTGACGTTATCAGCATATAGCGTTGACGTATTGAAGGCAGCCAGAGATAAGTCGTCCCTTTCTTGGACTGTTGCGTCGACGCTGCCAGTTGGTGGCGTTGACGCACGAACGTGTACGTTTCTATACTGGCATCTCTTAAGCTGCTGCGTCGACGCTACTTGTTGATGGCGTTGACGCAGTGGTAGATTTCATGAAGGGCTTCATCGCTTGTAAGAGTCTCTGCTACTTTAACTGCTGCGTCGACGCTGCTTGCTTGTGGCGTTGACGCAATAGAAGAAATCGTGAAAGCTTCGTCTACTGATGCGTGGACGCTCTAGGCTTCAGGCGTCGACCATGTTCCCTTCTGCAAAAATGAAGTGTATAGACTTAGTGTTAACGTGCCAGAAAGACCAGTGTACAGACTTCATTAAATGAAGAGCTTCCAGTGTATGGACTTTGCAACGCAACCAACAATGTATATACTTAGAGAACTGAAGTCTAGTGTATAGACTTGGAGAACTGGAGTCTAGTGTATAGACTTGGAGAATTGCAGTCGAGTGTATAGACTTGAAGAACTGAAGTCTAGTGTATAGACTTGGAGAACTGGAGTCTAGTGTATAGACTTCATCAAATGAAAAGCTTCAAGTGTATGGACTATGCAATGCAAACAGCAAAGTATAGACTTTGTTAAGAAGGTGCCCGATGTACAGACTTGACGAAGATATGCCAATGTACAGACTAAATGGATCTAGCTGATGTATAGACTTTGTGCCCAAGCTATCAATGCTCTGATGCGTCCACTCCACTTGAACGTTGTGTTGACGCACAAAATCACCCAGGGGCTTCTTTCTTGAGTTTGCACTACTGCGTCGACGCTTCCATTCGATGGCGTTGACGCAATGAGCACCCTGTAACCCCTTTGAATTATTAAACAGTTATTAGGAGGTTAAGTGTCTATATCCAAAGTCTTACTGTTGTCATCATCAAAACCAGGAGTACAACAATCTCCCCCTTTTTGATGATGACAACCCCCAAACTGTTTTAATGACTTCTGCGATCACATAATGGTTAGCATCAACCAATCACATGGTTACTTGTCAGTTGAATAAAAAATTATGAGTCACAAAAACGTAAATATATGCTATCATTCATTAACAAGACTTAGCATTCATTAGCAAAATTCAGCACAAAACTCAGCATTCATTAGCAAATTCAGCACAAAACTCAGCATTCATTAGCAAAAATCAGCAGTCATTAACAAAATTTAGCAGCTCATTAAGCTCTCCCCCTTTGTCATCATCATGAAAGGGGGTGCATGTAGAAGACATAGATTAAGATGGGAAGAAGCGATTGTAACGCCTGGCAGAAGATGGTTGTTGTTGCTGACGAGAAGATTGTCCTTGAGTGCCTGGAGGTGTCTGGCGAGATGTCTGTCCTGAAGTAGAATGGTCCCTGGTTAGAAGGTCTCTGATCTCTTGAGAAAGTTCACTTAGCTGATGACTTAGAGAGTTGCGAACATTGCCAATTTCAGTGACATAATCTTTATCGTGGATGTTGGCTATTACTTTGTCAATCTTCTCTAGCACAACTTTGAGGACTGGAGGGATTGCACTGACAGGACCTTTGATTGTTTCTAGCCCTATCTTCAGATCATAGCACAGATCAATAATTTTGGCAAAAGAGGAAAGGGTTGAACCTTGTTGATTGTGCATCTCTTGTACCAGAGTGGCAAGTTTGTCAAGGAGGGATGATATCTATTTCAAGACTGACCTTGTTGCTTGGTCAGACACCATCTTGGTGAGTAAGAAATTTCGCCACTCACATAAAACTGAAGTTTCAAAATTCACAATCCGAGCAGTCAACTTGTTAAAATGAAGGGTTGTGAACTCCACCAACTTGTCCATCTTGGCCTCCTGACGCTGCATCATCATAGTCATGTTCACCAACATCTCTTCAACAGTTGCTGGGGGTGGAACTGCATCAGAATTTGGAGAGGTTCTTCTATAAACTTTAATGGCTCCTAACGTAGATGGTTCTACTGTAGGTACAGAGCCACTCGGTTCCTCAGTAGCCTCAAAAGATTGCTCTCCCCTAATGGAGTTGTCCTCTGGCATATCTGCACTCACCATAGGTGGAATCGGTATTTCCGCTCTGTGTGCTTGATCATCATCCTTAGCGGCTATTTTTGATGCCTGACCGATCTCTGATGGGGCTGATTTCTGACTAGGAAGGGTTCTGACAGCCTTACCATCAATGACCTCAAAACCCATAAACTTTTGGATATAAGAAAGTGTGTATACATTCCCTCGAGGGATGGTAAGTTTCTTCTCAGAGCCAAAGTCTACACCAACTTTCCGAAAAATAGCAGTTAATGGGGCGGCATAAGGAAGGGTTCTGGACTGAGATAGACAGGACCCCATTGTTTGAATAGCTACATCCGGCATGGAAATCTGTATCCTCTTCAGTATACAGTAGAGAAGAAATCCTTGCATCTCTGTCACCCTTTCTCTTCCACTGCTCTGTGGTGTGATCATGGAGGTGCAAATGTGGTGGAGCAGTCTATTTGTTGAAGGGAAATGATTGGCTTTGAGACTGCCTAGGTAGGTCTCCCTGACATCAGAGAGATTACTGGGTTTCTCAGTCAATAGCTCATATGCCTCATGCGCATCATACTCAAAATCATGCAGCTGAACTCCTACTTTAGGAACCTTCCAAGCTCTGGCAAGCAACTTATCTGTTATTTCGAACCTTACACCTCTAACACTGGATGTGAGTTTTGGAACAGAAGGTTCATATTTTAAGTTCTGGTAGAACTCTCTGACCAGGGTGGGGTAGTAAGTCTTATGTGTTGAGACAAACGACCACCAGCCCTGATGGTCCAGTATAGGAAACAGTTGAGGAAAAACTTCGAGCATGTGATGATCAGTAGCATCAACGTACCGGGAAATAAGAACCTTCAGTGGTTCTTCCATGGTGACTGTACGCGAGCTACCAGCATCCTTCTGACCGGTTGCAGAACCTGAAGATAAGCCCTTCCGCTTCTCTTTTCTGACTGCGGATGTCTTTAACCTTTTGGTTGGCGGACTTGGATCCCGTGGACCCGTCTCCTTCCTTCTTCCCCTTTCGCGAGCTACTAGAGCGTGGGACTCCATTGTGCCTCTTGCTGGTTCTGAGCTCCTTGGTTGTTCCTCTGCCCTCTGCTTCCCTTTTTGAGTGGATGCTGGAGAATCCATGGCATGGAGAAGAATCGAGCAGGAGACAGAGCTGAGAGGATTCTTGGGGGACACGAGAGGTCGAATGACAAAAAGGGTTTAGGAAAAAAGGTGAAGAAGAGCAGCGGTCTCATTTCGCTTTTAAAGAGACTCCGAGAACCCTTTAAGTGAACGGTTCAGCCGGTTCAAATGGGTGAATCGGGTAAAGAAGATATGAATAAGAAGCAATGCGTGGACGCAGAGAGGGGCATTGCGTCGACGCAGTGAGGCAAGTGAACCGAAAAACACAAGATAAAAGGCCAGTGAGGCATAACGCGTTGACGCTAATGTAACATTGCGTCTACGCAGTGATGCAGTTAGGAGTGAGATACTCCTCCTTATGCAGCATGATGCATCTAATAATGAAACTCCCCCTTACTAAATGAAACCTATAAAAAGAATAAGAAGGGAAATTCAATTGGATTCTCAAAGGGATATTATTCTCATAAATCTAACACATGTTTTCAAAGTCTTCCATTATAAGAGCTTATGAATGAACTTTATTAACAGCGTGGTTTAATTATGATGTATGTAGAGTTCATCAGTAAAATTCTGTATTGATATCTAAAACCATGGTTTAATAAAGATGAACCAAGCCCTCATAATTATCTTGATCAATCTCTCTTTCTCTTACACAATCAAATCTATTGACTTCTTTCAGAGTTACATGCACTAGTATTGAAGTCAAGTATTTATGAAGTCATATGATTTTGTCTAGGGTTGCAGCAATTTATTTTGTGTATCAATATTCAGATATTTTAATTTTTTTTAACAATTTTCTTGCTCCAAATTTTACGAGCACTCTAGTTCAGTGCACACATTGTAACTAGAGGATATACCTTGATTAGAGGCCAATATCCCTAAGCCCTTAGTGTGACTAACTGTCATACTTTATGTGAACAAAGTTAGCATTTACACATCATGACACACTACAAATCATTTTCTAATGAGTGAGTTGTATTTCTCAGTGTGCATGTCATTGCTCTGCCTGAGTTTCAATGAATTTTATCAGAGTTAACGAAGGCACCTCATGACACAGTCCTTTGGACTTGTGTTTCTCAGTGGCCAATGTCATTGCTCTGACAGAATTAACCCTTTAGACATTTCAGAGGCATTCATTTACTTCAAATCAATAATAGTTTCATGTACTTAACCAATTAAAGTCATGTATTCAAAAGTGCAGAGTTCAGAAATTTTTCACAAGACATAGCATGAAACAAATGGTTAAGGTTTATTAAACATGCTTCAGATATTTTTAAGAGATTTTAAAGTCAAACTCCATGAACATTAAACTTAAACCACATGAGTTATTTCAGTCATTCATAAACCTGTATAATAGAAGTTTTCTAGTTCAAAATTTTCAGATTTATGATCAAGATAGCCCATTGGAATCTTCATGAGGGACTGAAATATTTCTGAAGCCAAACGATACCAATTGATAGGAGAAATAACAATTGTTAAGAGAGATTTTGAAGCTCAAAATTTTTCAGAATATGATCAAGGTTTGTCAACTAAGTCAATAAGAAAGGATATGCTATGAAATCTGATAAATGTATGCATTTGACAATCTATATGCAATGCATTGACTCCCCCTTACAATATGCATTCAAACTCTCTTTTTGACATTTTCAATATAAGGGGATACAATGAACTATATGTATGTAGGGACATGCAAAGACTCGACATTGAATAGTTATGCAAAGGATATGCAACTAACTCCCCCTGAAGACATGCAATGTTTGCACTGAGAACTGAACATATGTTACCAAATGATTCATGCACATTCAGACTGTCCTAACCAGCAAGATGACCCATGGTACTAGGCGGAGCACTTGGTCTAAAAGACCACCTCACACATAGTAAGAACCTCCAGACAGACCTCCCTGCCCTTTGGTACCTTACCATTTATATACCATTGAGGTCATGCATGATTATTCAACATACAGTCCTATATGCAATTCAGAATTTCAGTGAGCTATTGCAACACACATGATTCAAGTCACACTCATAAGCAGTTCAGATTTTTCAGACACATCGAAAGGTAATTTGTTCTCAGAGTCTATGCATAACACAATTATCAAGCAATTGCAATTAGCCTATGTATGCTCAGAAGATAATACACATGGCAACTGATGAATGAAAAAAAATGTAAAAAATAGATTTAACTTGCCATGCAATAAAACTAAAAACAAGGACAATAGGGAGTTTACCTGAAAGAAAAATCAGTATGGGGTTTTTCTTCTTGAGTGCCTTGGATCATTACCCCTTTTTATTCCAGTCCCAAGGCACACCTGCATAGACATGTTATTTTCCACAAACAGGTACCCAAGAAGTCTTGGGTCCTGATAGAACAGTATTACTCCTAGCAGGTTTTCTTGGCACATTTCTAGGAGCAGTTTTCAGATCTGATTTATGCACATTCTTGTTAGCATGAAATCTATGTGCATAAGCATGAGGTTTCTTGTCAACAGAATAAAAATTCTGTTTGCCAAAACCAGTTTGATTTTGATATCCTGCCAGCCAACATGTTGCAGCCCTGTGACCTGGCTTCCCACAGTTATAACATGAAAGTTTTGCAAATTATCTTTCAGGGAATTTAGCATGTTTGAGATTCACATTTCTACCCTGAATATGCCAACAGTCCTTGACTGTATGGCCATACTTTCTACAGTGAGAGCAATAAGAGGCATTCTTTTTAAAATTGACTTCATTATTGCCATAGCCTCCTTGGGCATGCCAACAATCAATGGCCCTGTGGCCATCCTTTCCACATTCAAAACATGAAATAGAATTTCTTTCAAAGAAGCCTGACCAGCATTCAGAGGCCCTGTGACCCCTTTTGTTGCAATTAAAACAGATGATATGCTGGTTCATTGAAACAGATTTGTGTTTATTAAAAACATGTTGGTTTGCAGGGAATTTAGCATGATATGAGCAAAGAGTTTTCTTACCACTAGCAAACCAGCAATGAGCAATTGAGTGTCCTAATTTGCCACAATTAGAGCATGTGACACTCCTTTTCTGAGGTGATGGATTTTTATCATAAGATCTCCTAGCATTCTTATCATCCTTCTCCATCAACTTACACTGATGCATCAGATGTCCAACTTTATGACAGTAATGACAGATAATCTTCCTTTTAGATGCATGTGAGTGTGTGTGAGGACTGTGATCAGCATGCATTGATGAACCATTTTCATTTATTTTCTGATTTACAGTCCTTTTCTGGTTTTTATCCTGTTTTCCTATTTTCTTAGCCTTGTACTGAGTTGGAGATGAAATAGAAGGCTTCTCATGTTCAGAGGATTTAACAAAGATAGTTTTCAGGTTGGCTCCATCGACCTTCCTCATGACTGGACTATAGCCCAGTCCGTCTTTCTTAAAGTTATTCTTTGTTCCCAGTATTTTCTGAATAATGGGCTGTTTGTCTTTAGAGGTGGTGGCTACGTCTGAACCACTTACAAAAGATGTCATAACTTTGTTCTGAAGTTCCTTCTTGTTTATCTTATTCTAGCCCAGCCCTTCCTTCCTAGAGTTAATTTTTATACCTAGTAGCTTGTCTAGGTTTTTCTGCCCATCAACAAATTTAGACAAGGAGACTGTCAAATCCTTAATTTCATCTTCCAAAGAGAAAATATGTAGCTCATAACTGGCAATCTCTTGTTCACTGCAATTCACACATTCACTTAGCACTTTGTTTGCAATTTTGCAATCCTCAACTTCTTGTTCCAGATTTTTCATTCTTTCAGATTCTTCAAAGTAAACAAATTTTCCTTTTTCTAAAGCTAAAAGCCTCTCAGACATAGTGGAGTTCAGCACTTTTAACTTCTCATTTTCTTCCTTAAGCTTGTCATTCTGAATTAACTCATTTATTAAAATCTGGTCTTCTGAGTTAGTTTCAAGTTTTCTTCCCGCCTTGAATTCCTTCAAATATTTTTCCTTCTTTTCAATGTTTTTCTGTAATTCCACATTCACAAATTTGATGGCTTCAAGTTTTTCAGCAAGCAGGTTTTTCTCCTACTTAAGTTTCTCTGATTCTTCTTCATCTTCTTTGGAGATTTTTCTGAGAGATTCATCTTCATATTTTAGCTTATTTAGTTCAGAGTAAACACATTCGAGTTCCTTCTTCAATTTTGCATTCTGATTTTTATACATATGATTATCAGATAGACATGCATCATGAAATTGCTTCGTACTAGTACAATTTTCACATGGGAGCTAGAACCATCTACCCGAGTACCCTTCTTCAACTTTTTATACTGTTTTCTTAAGCTCTCATGTGACTCTAACAATTCAGCATATGCATTCCCCCAATCATCAAGAGAAAAGTTCTCGAAGAGATTTACCTCATCATCATCATCTTCATTTTGGCTGCTGCTTTGATTGCTTCTGTCAGCCATCATGCAGCTTGTTTGATTTCCTTTCCCGGCTTTCTTCATCATTTCCAACATATCCCTTGCAGATCTGCAATCAAGGAAACATGAGTGAAAGGCTTTGTCAGTGGCTGCTTTCATCAGATTTATAGCTGTCTGATTCTCCACATACATTGATTCGTGACTGTCAGTCCATTTGGACCTTTTCTTTGGTAATTTATGAGGACCATGTGAAATCACTTTCCACAGGTCTGGATCAATAGATTTAACATAAGCACGTAAAGCACTGTGCCATTGGTTGAAATCAAAACCACTGAAGACGGGTGGACAAGCCATTGAAGCAAATAGCAGATAAATTCAATGCAACAGGAATATTGATGCACTAAAAGCAAATTAGCACCTAAGATCGCAAGATCGAATCTGCAGGTCGCTGGACCTTGTATGCAGAAACCCGCTCTGATACCAACTGTTAGGGTGTTTGGCCCGGATACAGAGGGGGGTGAATGTATCCTTCTACAGAATATGGTCAAATTAAAACTAGGATGCTAGATAAAGACACAGGATAGAACTAATTCATTCAAACTCAGTTACAAACTCATGGACGTGCGTATCCAAGCATCTAGCGGAAGCAATCAATCAATCAAGCAAGCCACTGCACAAGATATTTTAGGTGGTTTGGTCCACAGACCTACATCCACCCCTCACTCCCAACCGGAGTGAGGCTTCACTAGCAAATGCTAGAACCAAGCAGACTCAGTCTGCAAACAGTTGCTGCCACACAGCTTGACCAGGGGAACAGACTCCCCTCTTCCTCCCAACCGGAGGGACACCCAAGTGACTCCCAGCCACTTGGAAACTAGAGGTCGAAGACCTCTCTTCCTCCAGACCAGGAAGGACACCTGGACTTGCAACCACAAGCCCAGAACCGAAGGACTAGCCTCCCTTCCTCTAACCAGAGGGTAACCCACAAGTGACAGCCTGTCACTTGCAACCCGGAGATTAGATCTCCCTTCTCCTGAATCAACAGGAGGTACCCGATCCCCAACAGGGCAATCGGAAGACCAAGGACAATCAGAAAAACAAAAGAAAAAACAATAAACGAAAATAACACAGCAATCCGAAAGCTGTAATAGATGAAAACATAGATGTGGCTCTCAACGGAGCTGACTGGCCTGGATCTGATCCACGGTCCAGTGAGGATAGATCTTCAAGCAGCTTCTTCCTTCTTTTCCACGAGCTCTCTCTCTCACTCTCTATCTCTCTTTCATTCTCTTCTGCTCTCTTCCTCTTTCTCTCTCACTGCTGCCCTACTTCTTTTTATGGATCAAAGGGCTTTCTATTCTCTAGGCTCTTTCTTTTATCTTCGATCAATCTTCATCTGAAGACGAAGGCTCCGTTATATACCTGGAGCAGCAGCAGAGCGCGTGTGGCTTCCACAGTTCCCGCCCTAAGATTTCAGACCACGTGGCAGCATCCAGCAGCTGTCAGAACACGTGTCTTCATCTGGGCATTCTCCTTATCCTCAGATCACGTGCCCAGCACCAGTACGCTCAGCAACTGGAGTTAGATGGCGTCAACTCACTTGCTCCAGAGAGTTGATGCAGCCATCAGAGTTCTTCAATCTTTTTAACCGCTGCGTCGACTCCATCAGCCTACTGCGTTGACGCAACGGTATCGGCAGTCCAATGATCAAGTCTTCAACAGATAGGCGTGCTGCGTCGACGTTATCAGCATATAGCGTTGACGTATTGAAGGTAGACAGAGATAAGTCATCCCTTTCTTGGACTGCTACGTCGACGCTGCCAGTTGGTGGCGCTGACGCACGAACGTGTACGTTTCTATACTGGCATCTCTTAAGCTGCTGCGTCGACGTTGCTTGTTGATGGCGTTGATGCAGTGGTAGATTTTGTGAAGGGCTTCATCGCTTGTAAGAGTCTCTGCTACTTTAACTGCTGCGTCGACGCTGCTTGCTTGTGGCGTTGACGCAATAGAAGAAATCATGAAAGCTTCATCTACTGATGCGTGGACGCTCTAGGCTTCAGGCGTCGACCCTGTTCCCTTCTGCAAAAATGAAGTGTATAGACTTAGTGTTAATGTGCCAGAAAGACCAGTGTACAAACTTCATTAAATGAAGAGCTTCTAGTGTATGGACTTTGCAACGCAACCAACAATGTATATACTTAGAGAACTGAAGTCAAGTGTATAGACTTGGAGAACTGGAGTCTAGTGTATAGACTTGGAGAATTGCAGTCGAGTGTATAGACTTGAAGAACTGAAGTCTAGTGTATAGACTTGTAGAACTGGAGTCTAGTGTATACACTTCATCAAATGAAAAGCTTCAAGTGTATGAACTGTGCAATGCAAACAATAAAGTATAGACTTTGTTAAGAAGGTGCCCGATGTACAGACTAAATGGATCCAGCAGATGTATAGACTTTGTGCCCAAGCTATCAATGCTCTGATGCGTCCACTCCACTTGAACATTGCGTTGACGCACAAAATCACCAGGGGCTTCTTTCTTGAGTTTGCACTGCTGCGTCGATGCTTCCATTTGATGGCGTTGACGCAATGAGCACCCTGTAACCCCTTTGAATTATTAAACAGTTATTAGGAGGTTAAGTGTCTATATCCAAAGTCTTACTGTTGTCATCATCAAAACCAGGAGTACAACAGAGAGGGACAGCCTAAAAGACTCAGTATATCGCGGAAAGGCTATATATCTTCCCGGGGAGAAGCGTGACTGGGATGCAGTCCTTGGCATATCGGAGCTGGAGCCGGAAAAGAAAATGCTGACCCGGGCCCCGAAGTTCACACCTGCTCGGTGGGATAATGCCAGTGGCCGAGTCAATAGGGAGAAGCCCGGCTATGGTGTCTTCCTGGCGCCAGTGAAGTGGGGGTACCGCAAAGAGCCTTTTGTGCTGAATTGTTCGATCATTCAGTTCAAGTATCATTTGGCCGCTGGTTGGTTTGGGGATACCAAGATCACTGACGCCCATCTATTTCGAGCAGGAGCCGTGGAATTTACTGAGTTTGTCCTGAAGGAATATGCCCCTCTGCTGATCAGAGCCGGGGTATATCATAGTGTTTTTGCTTCCCGATTTCGGTATCCTATATCCCAAGGGTTATGCTGTGGGATGTTCGAGGTCTTTTGCCCCTTATTCAACATATTCTATACAACAGAGGGTGAGACATTTCTTGACCTCTGGAGTCTGTCACAGCTTTCCAGACTACCTATTGACGGCGAGCCGTATGAAGAAGTCTGCTTGGCAGATTCTGAGAAGGATAGCTCTGATGGTGAAGGCAGATATTCCATTGGCTTCTCATACCGGTACCTGATGAAGGCATATCGCTCCATTTGTCTGGCGTACAGTAGAGGGTCCTCCAAAGGTTATCATCCCCGAGAGAAGGGCAGTAAGCTGCGGATCCGGGTAGGGCAGTGGATTCAGTACTTCTTTGACGGGCCCTTGAAATATGCCGACTTCCCTTCCATGGGTCCGGCTGCTAGCAAGCAAGTAAGGGCTCCTCGTTATAAGTCGGCGCTGCCATCTTCATTGCGCCGTGCAGGCAGCGGTGGTCCCAACCCAGTAGGTGTAGACCCCATCACACATTGTGTGGCTTACTTCACATTCTGGCTCTGCACTTTCGCTCTCCCTCAAGGGGACGAGACAATCATCTGGCCAGAAGCTATATATCCAGCCTGTCAGATGGCCTGGGGGATGAGGCTGTCGCTCTGCCCAGTGGCCCTATGTTTGATATACAAGTCTTTGGGGGATCTGTACAAGCATCGGACTCCCCATTCTTTGAGGACCGTGGGTCCTTTTCATTTTTTCAACGCCTGGGTCTGCAGTTTATTTCCTGAGTTGGCTCCCAGAACTTTGCAGGCAGATACGGTATTGCCCCGAATGATTGAGTTTGCCAGTGCTGAACCTGGTCCTTTCTATGATCAGCTGTTCAAGATAAGGGGTCGACTGATAAAGGTGTCGGTGGATGCCCCTGGGAGTATTCATTTCTGGAGCTTGGCAGCAGGTTCAGCTCCTTTGATTGATCCTCAGAGAGAGTGCAAGCTGGAAGAGGTAGAGACATATATCCATCCTGTCTCAGGGTTAACACTGCCCAGCCAATCCTGGAGCCAGAGCTGGTCAGATGGGCCATGGCCATCCGGCCTAGTGTCTTAGTTTTCAGAAAGGGTGGCCTGCTCCTTCTGGAACCATACTATCCATTCCGCTTTGGGCGGAACTTTGGTTACGACCAGCATATCCCCACAACGGTTGCTCAATTTCCCCTGGATAGCCGGGCTAAGCATGGGTCCACCATTATTGGCGATGGTCGGTTGTGGTGGGATTTTTACCATCGCCAGGACGGTGCAGTTTTCAGAGTTCCCACAGTTTCTAACCGTGTTCCCCAGGTAACATCAGAATATATCAAATGGTGGAACATTCGAACCAGCTTTTACAGGGATAGTAGAGGTGCATTCTGGGACGTGGCTGAGCGTTCCTTTCTGAAACAACAACCCGGGCCAGTGTTTGACATCCCCGAGGCCCACCTGAAAAGGCTTTATTCACAACACCAGAGGGAGGCAGAGAACTATCTGGCCCAGCGTCGGGCTTTGAAGGAAAAGAATTCCGACCCGCCTGCTCCTGTTTTCGCTGCTATCAACGAGGACACTTTCATGCAGAGCTTGAAACATCTGAGCCATGTGGGGGGTGCTCGTTTGGAGGTGCAACAATACCCATTTCCTGTCGAAGAGCCGCTCCCGGCAGTAGTCCCTTGGAGGGGTCCGACAGATAGATTTCATCCTTATAGCATGTTTGTGTGCCGGGAAGATAGAACCCAGACGTACTACAAGCAAACGTCTTGGCTGTTTATTCTGCTGAATTTACATGGGTTATCTGCAGAAAGCCCGATAGCCGGCATATTGAACAAGTCGTTGTTTATCTCTTTTCATTATGTCGACGGCTGGGGTATGGACCACCTCGACATATTTCGGTGTCTTGACCTTCATGGTCATAGTGACCTGGCAGCTTTAGTGGAGAAGTGCCAGGTACTTGGCGATGTATGCTGGCTTATCAAGGAGGCTGCTTCACGTTCCAAGGAGGTAGCTTATCTGTACTGGCCGCTCTCTATCTTTTATGACGGCCCAACAGGTATGATCTCTTCCTTCCTGACTGCAGTGATTTCTGCTCAGTATTCACACTTTGCATCCACTGATCACATTACCTCTCTGACATCTTCAATAGACAGGCCTGATATAAAGCGACAGGGGCTTTATAGAAAAATCATTGCGCAGGCTGAGAAGCCTACTTATTTTGAAATCCCTGCAGCAGCACCGACTACTACTCCCCTGCCTCCTGGTAAGAAGAGAAAGGCCTCCGTAGTTAAGGCTGCAGTCGGGAAGGCCAGGAAGGCCAAGAAGGTTTATGCTCAGCAATCGGCTTCGGTAGTTATGGACACCGGGACCCCTCTCCCTGATATTCCCTCATTTGATGAGTTTGAATCTGAAAGGGAGGCTGCTCAGACATCGGTTCGGGGTAACATCAATAGCCTGCAATTGCATTCCTCATTCTCTTTCGCTGGATTTCAAAGAAGTCCTTGAATCTGACCCCTTCCTTTTGCACAGCCCAAGAGCCAGTTGTAGCACCTTCTGTGGTGGAGACCAGGTTGCCTTCTCCCACGCCGGCTAGTGAGGCGGAGGGTAAGTGTGTTTTTTCTTATCTGTTTCACACTTGCATTGTCTTCTTTGCTATATTCCTCATAGGTCTCTTTTGCAGCAGTGGCAGGCGAAGAGCAGACTGAAGCCATGATGACAAAAGAATTGCTTCAACCACAGGAGGGTCACAAGACTCAGTCGAAGCAGAGTACTGTTCCGGCCAGGCGCATAATTACTCGGTCTACATCCCGACATGTTTTAGAGGTGGCCCCACAGCGTGTAGCTAGTGTGGAAATATCCTCAGGCAGTTCTAAGACCGTCTCTGATGAGGAGGGAGCGACTTTCAGCGGCAGTGAGGGGGATGGTCCTGAATCAGAGGCCCCGCTTGTATTTGCAAAAGGTGCTCTGCCTTTTCAGCCTGCTAAGCTGCTGGTGCTATCTTCTGAGAAGGAGTTGCAAGAGGAGTTCGTCGGGCTCGACACCGAGATCGACATAACTCCACCATTTGTCACTCCGACTACGGAGCTTCCTTCTCTTTCACCCCACTTCGAGGGTGTGGACCCTGCTTCAAAGGTGGGTTCGTTTCCATGTTTGTTGCTTCATCTGTTTCTTTCATCTAGTGCTGAAAGTTGCTTTGCTTTGGTCTTAGAGCATTGTCACTGCTAGCTCAGACACAACCGCAGCTATCATGGACATTTCTTCTATGAACTGGGCTATTGTCCCTTTTCTGCCTTTACTTGCATGGGAGTTCCTGAGATCATTCGCCATGTGCCAGTGCGGATACAGTCTTCGACAGATTTAGCATCGTTGGACTTAGGGGCCTCAAGAGAGAGTTACATTCCTATCAGGGCTTCAGATTTCAGAGCCGAAGCCGATCCATCTAGAAGCTCCACTTTTATACCAGCCGCAGTAATGTCAATTGCGCCCGAGTCAGCAGTCCCTGCCATAGTGGCTATAGAGACTGGACTTCTACCTTTTCAGCCTATAGCAACTCCTTCCCTGTCACCAGAAAGAGCAGCTGAAGATGAGGCCCCTATTCAAGAGACTCATGAAGAGGCAGCTCCATCCTTCATCAATTCTCCCCCTGTGGATGTTCAAGCTATAGCTTCCGATACAGCGATAGGGGAGGAATCTTCAGCTCAGCAGGAGAGCACAGAAAAGGACTGGCTAGTCCTTACAGCAGATCTGCCGTCTTCGTCCTCTCAGCCGGACGTTGCATTGTGGGAAGATATCGATGGCGAGGTGACCTTTGAAGTCGTCCCCTCTGCCTCCTTCGGCTTCACTTCCTCTGACAAGTTTGTTTGGCAGCATCTGGACATGCTACGTCAGCTGGTAGAATCCCAGGCTGGCTTGACGTATCTGCAACTGAAGGAAATCGCCAATCGCTTCACCGCTGGCTTGCAGGCCATGGGCTGCCCTTTGGACATATGGGTTCAACCGGTGCTGCTTCTACTGAAATTCATGCATCAGAGAGACTTCCTAGCATGGACCATGGTTGATAAGCTAACGGCATTGAAGCTGCAGAGGTCAGAATATAAATCTGAGCTGGGGAAGCTGACGCTTATGCTTGATGAACGCCGAGCCGAGCTACAAGGTGCTATTCAGCGGGAAGAAGCTGTGCGGGAGCGGATGGCCATCTTGGAGACGGAGCTCTCTGGACTTCGAGCCGAACTGTAGCAATTATCCTTTATCCGGCCGCGGTCCGAAGAGGAGGTAGCCTCGCTGGAGGGATGAGTGATGTCTCTCCAAGACATGTCCATTGGACTTCAGGAGGAGGAGGCGCGCCTTCATGAGCTGGGGGCCGCTCCTTCTGTGGGTCTTCTGGCCTTCGAGGATATATTCCGGTGGCCATAAATTGTCTATCCCTTCTTTTTCTTTTTGTTCTCTTTTGTGATATGGTGTCCCCTCGGGGCCCTTTATGTACTCCCTTTTTAATGGAAAGGAATCTCTTGGCTTCATGCGTCTTCATCTTATTCTGCATGTGGTTTTATCACTTTGGAAGGTGGGGTAGCGGTTTTGACAATCCCTCATGCGAATGACTCGTACCTTGGTAGGAGAGCGTCCACCCCTTCAGAGAAAGGATGGGGAACTCGCTCCACCGCGTGACGGCATCCGAGGAGGTGCTTGAATCGAATTTTGTTGGTGGCAGCAAACGTCCTATTGGCCATGTGTGCCGTAAGGGAGAAGATTTGCCGGAATGCAAATGAGGGGGTCTCATCAGAGTAGATGTATGGTCTAGGTTGGGTAGAGACTATTGCAGGTGGGACATTGAAATGGATATGTGGTTCTCATCAGAACGAACATAAAGTACGAACTGGCTAGATTGTATCATTGGCCAGGCGATGTACCGATCAGCCAACAGTTGACTTCATCATCGATATTGAGCTTATATCGATGCAAGGGGAATTTTAGAATAGACGTAAGGTCTAAACTGGGTAGGGTTTTATCATTGATCGGGCAAGGTGCCGGTCGATCAATAGCAAGTTTCTGTGGATCCCTTTAAAAATCCACACTTTTTTTTTTGAGTGTGAGAAGTTAAAAAGGAAGGGAAAAGGGAAATATTAAATAATGGTGGAGATGAAACAATGCACGAGGTGCACAAGGGGAGTGTGTGATCGCCAGAGGGTTTACCTCAATAAAAAAAAAATAAGATCGCATGTACCTGGTGAAAGATGTGATGCGGGATGAATGTGGATCTCTTCCTCCAACTCCAATCGGCCGGCCGACGAAGTGGGTTTTCTTGATTGATTACCTTGTAAGAAAGACAATGAAAGACAAGCAAAAAAAGGGGATCAGCCAAAGTGCAATAGTATCAGTCAAAAACCAACATAAAGATGATGAAAAGACATCAACATGCGCACCTCTTTTTTTGTTTTCTTTTAAAACCCCTTAAGAAGACTTAAGGGAAGGAGAGTTTGATGATAAAAAATGCAACAAAAACGTGAACAGGTGTGAAGAGTAAATAGAACGGAGGGATGATGATATGAATAAAATAAAACAAAATAGATGAAAAGATGAAAACCCTGCTGTCCCTGGCGATAGTAAAGGGAAAAAAACCAAATGATGATGTTGATGGATGAAGCACCGGATGTAGCCCAAAGGGATGCAGAGAAGAGGCAGCAAGGATGAAGAAAGCTTCTGCCCGTGATGAAAAAAACTTCTGAGCGCTCAATCCGTTGAATGCTTAAGGTGCTTAAGGTGCTTAAAGTTCTGCACGATCGGTCAAGGCTTTAATTTATAATGCCTCAAACGGATGTGATCAAACCAAGGGAGGATAAGAACAGGCAATGAGGCATCCAGGGAAGGATCAAGATCGGGCAAGAGTCCAAAGACAGCAGGGAACTGTGAGGGAAAGATTGAAAAAGGCAGGACTCTGGAGTGAAACACGCCTTAATACAGGGCGTCTTTTATGAATTGACGACCTTCACAAAGACGTTTTCTTGAAACACGACCTAGGAAAGGGCGTTTCTTCCTGGATTTAATTTAGGAAACGAAACCTTGCCTTGTTTGAAAGCTTAGATAACACGCCTGAGATAACGGCGTTAATTAAAATCACGCCCTGAGAAAAGACGTTACTCACAAAAGGCCTTTTATTTTGAAAATAGATAATTCCAGAAATTAAGGGATAACACCAAGAATTGATGCCCTCACATACGGTCGTCCTTTCTTTGAAAACGCCCTACAACAGGTCGTTACTTTTGAAATTAACGCCCTTAATCAAGTCGTGACTCACAAAAATACAGGAAAAATGCAGAAAAATTCACAAAAATAGAAAAACTTCATGTTATAGGAATATTGAAGTCCACTTGGGGCATTTATATAATAACATGAGATTTGATCAACAAAACGTCAATTTTGGCGTGTCTACAGCTGCCCCGCCTTGGTGTCTGCTTTGCAAGGGAGTGAGACGGAAATGGAGCGAAGTGTAATGAAAGGAATGAAGTGGAACGAACTGATAAGGAGACGCCAAGGTGTGATGTGACACGCCTCAGACACTAAGCATTGGAAATCTTTCCAAGATTCTGAATGAAACAACTCTGAGTGATTCCAAGGAAACAATCGATTTGTTGGATAAAAGGAGGTTAAACTAAGTAATAAAGGGTGTGCGCGTGGGCACGACAGGGAAACACCATTGGAGAGCGATTACCAGCCAATGTGGACGTGCTGCAACCAAGGTAAATTTTGCAGAAAAGTAAAGAGAATTGGGATAAAGATCCAACAAAAGGAACACTTTCAAGGAATCAGCCTGAATGGCTTCAAATAGAACGAAGTACTTGATTTAAAGTGGAATATCTCATGTCAACTCAATCGAGAGCGAGTGAACTTCATTATTGCCATAATATGAAGATTTTCAGCATGAAACTCAAAGTCCTACATGATGCATGCTGGGCTAAAAGAAAAGGTTAAAACAAATTAAAAAAATAGAAGATAATCAAGGATAATATTGCTAAGCTGTTTAGGTCTGGTCAAGAATCCATATTTCTGAGCTAACACTAAGCCGAAGCCCGTTTGTCCGCGCATCAACTCAGAAAGTGGAACCATCGTCCCAAACTTTTAACAACTCAACGGCCTATCCGTGTGATCAAGATTCTCCTAAAATCGTCATCGTTTTTTTATGAAGGGGAACTCAAATTTCAGGTTCATCAGAACCACAAGGTCCTTGACATAATATAATAGCGTAGATATCATATAGTAACAATGCTTACAAGAAACAGATACAAGGCAAGATGTTGCTCCTATGAGTAATCCAAACGCCTCGAATCCTGCAAACTTCTGCACTTTAAACTTATTAGCCTTTTCCATCAATTCAGAACATGATATGATCATAAGTGCTTAATCATAGGCAATTTCATCAAAGTAATAGCACTTAGGTTCATTAAAGCATCAAAGCATGAAGAGGTCAAAATTCATAATCCAATAAAACACGCCTAAGAATAGGGCGTTAACAGCATGAAAGCGCCTAAGCGTAAGTCGTTAATCATTTAAAACACGCCCTACTCAAAGGCGTAAACAGTAACGGAGGCTTAGAAAAACACGCCCCATGATAGGGCGTTAAATAAAACACGTCGTCAGTCAGGTCGTCAATTTAAAAATCGACGCCCTAACCAACGTCGTTAATTCAGCACGAACTTCCGTTTCCTAATTTAACAGCACAGTCCTTAACCCAATCGAACTTCTAACTCCCAACAGCCTTACAACTCTCTAAATCTCTATTAATAGGAGACCCTCCTTCAACATAAACAACCACAACCCCTGCAGCCGCCGAAACTCTGTGCCCGTTCTTCTTCTTCTTTATCTACTTGCAGGTTGCATCGTCCAAGCCTCTCCTGACGATGGACAGGGCATTGAAAAGGCCAAAAAACTCAACTCCCAGGATTAACAATATCCAAGGTCATATAAGCAACAGGATATGCATGAATCAGGTTAGTTTCAACTTTCTTTATTGTGCATACTGTTCTGTCAAACTGCTCACATGCTCATGTCATATGCTCATGTACCTCTTCTTTTTGTTTTCTTCCCCTCCTCTCACAGGAGTACCCGAATCTTCCAGGGGCTAGAAGATATGTCCAAATCAAATGGTTGCCCCTTATCCTTTCCAAATTCACATCAGACATGAGGGTATATGTAGCTAGATGGCATCTCTTGGGGTTGATAACCCATGCCAAGCATTATGATCAAATCCACATAGATTGGGCTGCCATAGGAGCATTGATTGAGACATGGCATCCTTCCACCCATACTTTCTTATTTTCCACTTTTGAGGCCACCATCTTGCTGGAGGAAGTAGAGATGATCCTAGGCTTGAGAAAGATGAAGCACGGAGAAGAAGAAAAGATGGCCATCATGCCAAGGCCCATCTCCTCCCACGAGTTGCTAACCTCGTTAATACCTAGCCCGAATATAGTGAACCAAATCAAGGTCACCAAAGGAGTTAACCTCTTGAAGCTCGCCTCGTGGGTGTACAAGAGAGCGGATCAAGCTAAAGAGGAAGAGGAGATAGAAAGAGTGACCAAAGCCTTCGTGGTGTGCTTGGCAGGAGCACTCCTATTCCCATCCACGGAGGACTTTCTAGAGGAGTCCCAATTGAGCGCAGTGGTGAGCTTATGGGAAGAAGAGAGAGTTGGACCGGCGATCCTAGCATATCTCTATAGCGGGCTCACAGCGGCGTCCATGGGAAGGCCCATTTACGGGTGCATGCTAGCACTCTCAAGTTGGGTTGATCTACACTTCAAATTCGACTCATGCCACGAAGCCCAACAACCCTCAAGAATTTTCTCAAAGAGCCCACTCTCATATATAACCGGCTCATTAGGTATAAGCAATAGAGTGACCAACCGAATTCCTCAAATCAAGAAGAGAGGGGATTGGAGGGAGCACCTTAAGGTAATGCCAAAGAATCTTTTTACTTGCGCCCCGGGTGTATTTAAAATGCAGGAACTTCGTGCACACTTCTCCATCGGGACGGACCTTCGTCTTATTGGTGCTTCGGACTTTGTTTTATATAATGCACACCGGTGCCTTCCTCAGCTCGGACTCCCAAGGCAACACTTAGAAGACATCTCTCATCTTCCTCCAATCAAATCAAGGGATCTAGGCAACAATGAAGATGGTGAGGAGGTTATCACCATTCAAGCTTTATGGAGGCTAAGCAAGCTTCATCAACCTGTAGAAGACTTGGATGAAGACAAGGAACAGTGGAAAAATTATGTAACTTCATTAAGAAAATTAAGGCCCAAAGTGGCTCATTAGTCATTGTAGTTCCTCTTTTCAAAATAATAAAGATTGTTCTCTAATTGAGCCAACTGCCACTGTAATTATGAACCAAATCATCCAAAAAACTGTGTTTCTGTTGTGAATAACGCCTCCAAGAGCGTCGCGAATTAACAAATACACGCCTTATTTCAAGGCGCTTCAACGGGCCCTTCGTCAACAATTGACGCCTGCACCCATGGGCGTTACTTTGAATGACGACCTCAAGAAAGGCGTGACCAGATTCAAACCCAAAAGAATATAATCGTTAACCCATCAAAAATAACGCCTTTTCCATAGTCACGTTTCAAGAATAACACGCCTTTACCAGAGGCGTTACTTTAAACAGCAATGATGACTTCCCTCACATCAATCAACGCCCATTCAATGCGTCTGACGACGGTTATCGTTCCCCATGCAAAATAAATTAACGCCTTAATCATCGTCGTCAATTTCCATAAAACGCCCAAAGCATGGACGTGAATTCAATTATAAACGCCTTACTCAAGGGCATGTCTTCTTTTCGAAACCCAAAAGCCATCAGCCCTCCTTCTCCTTCCTCCTTCCGTTTTCATTTTGCCCTTTCTCTGCAAACCCTAACCGAAACCGCCCATTCTCTCTCTCTCGTTCTCTTCTCTCAATCTCCCTCTGTCTCTCTCTGTCTCAACCCCTAAACCCTAGCCATGGCCAAACGCCAAAGAATTAGTGCCCCAGACGTGGTTGACCTCGACGCCTCCCACGCCCAAGAAGAAGAAATTTCTGTGGAGGAGCTCGCCGTCGTGGCCTTTGAAGATGAGCCGGCGACGGCCGGCGGCGACGAGGCCGACGGAGCAACGGGTGAAGCAATAGAACGAACAGAAGATGCAGAAGGTGGAGAAGAAGAAGGAGAAGAAGAAGAAGAAGGAGAAGAAGGACCGCCGTGCACGGCGACGGTCGCTCCCCGGGGGTAACTCCGGCGGCCCAGACGGCCACTGCCACGGCCACAACCCCAGAAGCACAAGAAGGTAGGTTCCCCCTCCCCAATTTCCATTTTATTTTATTTATATTTATATTTTTCTTGATTTTTCATAGCCCTCGGGCACGAAACCTGCAACTCAGAAAAAACACGCCTCCCGTGGGGGCGTTACTCAAAACGAAACGTCCTAATCCAGGGCGTTAATTATTTTTAATTTCTGAAAATTAATTATCCTTCATGAAAAACGCCCTGAAGCATGTCGTTTTTTTAAAACTTATGATTTTTCATGAATTCCATGCTCATTAAACAATTTCCAAAATATTTTCATGGATTATTTCGCATGCTGTCAGTTATTTGATTTTTCTGTAAAATTGAGAAACCCACGCCCTCCAGTAGGGCGTTAATTCAACAAGAGACGCCCAAACCAGAGGGCGTCGCTTCATTCATTAACGATTCAAAATTTAACCACCTTTAGGAAAACGCCCTACCACAGGGCGTTAATTCAACAAGAAACGCCCAACACCGAGGCGTGATTTAGAAAATGTTCCAGAAATAGCAAAACAGCCACCAAAGAACGCCTAAGACTGAGGCGTGATTAATATAAAAAATGCCCTCATTAAGGGCGTTACATTAAAGTTCACTTTGAAAAACGCCCCACACAGGGGCGCGAATTTATCAAGAAACGACCTGAGGGTGGCCGTGAATTCCAAAAATGCTAAAATTCAAATTCAATATTTAACCCAAATCAAATGCAATTCCACATGAATACTCAAATAATTAAGAAACTAATTCTCTTTTAATACATGCAGGGGTTGATGAGGACCCGTATCTCATGGGTCATGGTCTGGGCAGCATACCAGGGTCTCCCCGACTTCCAGAGGGTTAGGGTAGAGGCCATGGGGTTTGGGGCTTTTCTATCTATTGAGCCTTTTAGACCTGACCTAGCACTGATCCAGGTTTTGAGGGAGAGATGGGATAGGGTTAGCCGGACTTTTCTGATGCCCTGGGGGCATATGGTTCCTAGTTTAGAGGATGTAGCCAGAATTACAGGTTTACGGGTAGATGGTGAGGCCGTGAGTGGGTTCACCTATTCTGACTATTCAGAGATGGCCCAGAGGCTACTAGGGCTTGAGATGGTCTACGAGGGACCTAGCGAGTGTAGGACCATTTTCCGTACGGACCTGACTACGGTGATGGGTCTAGGAGATGCCAGGCATAGGTCGGGGGAGACCTTAGGTGAGTTTGCACAGCGACTGACCGACGGGGTGAGAGCGGCATGCTGCCAGGACCCGACTGATCATGAGAGAGCGGACCGAGACCTGAGGAGGTTCCTGCTGCTGCTGCTCGGGAGATTATTGCTGGGTACGAAAGCCGATGTCATCAACTGCCGCTTCTTAGGCATCCTTGAGGATCTGGAGACGGTTGGCACATATGCTTGGGGAGCGGCCCTGCTGGCGCATTTGATGGCCGATCTGTCCACGGGGACAGGCCGTGAGACGACCGTCAGTGGCTTCTCACCTCTTCTTCAGGTATGCAATTTCTCATTTCTTATCTTTTCTTTGTTATGATGCATGTGAATATAATACTAATTGCAATGCATGGATGCAGGTGTGGAGCCACCTATACATGCCGATGGGGCGCGTTGACCCACGGCCAGGAGCTGAGGGATCTTTCCCCCTGGCACGACGCTGGGTGCCTGTTATCTTTGGCGCCCCACTTGACTACGAGTTGTGGGTTCTACGGAGAGAGTTCCACGACTTCCCTCCCTCGCTGGTATGTATGAATGAATGATATGCATTTCTTTTTGTTGTTTATTTGAATATGATGAAATGATAATGATGTGTGTTCATGAATGCAGGTGCAGTGGAGACCATATGAGGGGATGACTGATGAGGGCCAGCCTTGGGTCGTATCGGGGCGACCTCGCTTCGGGCGTGAGCTGTGGCTACACTGCTTGAGCGAGATTGAGCCGTTACGGCTTCGACTGGTGATGAGGACCCTGGGCCTGCCCCAGGAGTGGATCGAGGTCGGTGAGCCTCGAGGAATTGGCAAGAAGACCCGCGGTCGCACCAAGACGACCGACTGGAGGGTGCGATTCGAGGAGCAGTACGCCGACTGGCAGCGAGGCGGGACCACAGTCGTTTCCCACGCTACTGACAGCTCCGAGTACCTCCGGCGCTACTGGGAGGTTCACGCCGGCAGACCTCAGATGAGGGTCTTAGGGGTATGTATGAATGCACTTATTTCTAAATTAAATGCAAATGCTTATGTAACTATTATGCGATTAACATGTAATGAATGCAGGATGCGAGGGACATAGCGGCGATAGATGCACAGGCCCACCTCCACATCCTGGAGGACCCGCTAGCTGCCACACGGGCAGACTTGGAGACCCTGGTGAGTGTTTAAATTATTCCTATATGCAAATGAATTTTTTTTTTTTGTTGTTGTGTTGAATTAATGATTAGCCACTGACGGTCTTAATGAATGCAGCGTGCCCAGCAGGGAATAGCGAGGAGAGATCCAGGGGAGGCCTCCAGCTCGAGGGGGCCTAGTGCAGAGGTGACTGCACTGATGGAGCAGTTGGCTGGTGCGATAGCGCGAGCCGAGGTGGCGGAGCGTGACCTTGCTTCACGGGTAAATTCTGAACTTGAAACCTCATTCAAACAATGATTAGATATAAATTGTGCACTGATAAAAATTCATTTTTACAGACTGAAGAGCTTCGAGCCACTCTTATCTGCGTAGATGAGGGCTTCTGAGCGACGAGCTCACAGGTGCGTGACCTACCTTTAGTCACATGTTGTTATTTCATTTCATGAATTATTGAACTGTGGAACTGATGATTTGTTTACCTGTTTGTAGGCTGCTCAGCTGAAGGCGATACGTACCGAGTTGTCGATCCGCGATCAGCGGATCGTAGAGCTTCAGCGGGCCTTGCAGCAGCGCAGTGAGCTTCCTCAGGACGTGGCCGAGCTGCGGGTTGCCCTGGAGCTGGAGAGGAGGGAGCGTGCTCAGGAGCGCGAGGAGCGGGCTCGTGAGCGTGAGGAGCACCAGGCGGAGCGTGCCCGGTTCCAGGAGCAGTTGTTGGCACGAGAGCGCGAGCTGGCGGACTCGAGGACCCAGTTGACCCTTTCTCAGGAGCGGCTTCGAGTGTCCGTGGAGCGGTTGCAGCGAGGCCGTGAGCGAGCACGGGCTGCGGGGTACTCCTTCACCAGCTCTACCTTTGTGGCGGGTTCTTCCCTCCGAGAGAGGAGCGAGGCAGGGGGACACGTTCGGGTTCCGGCCTCTTCACGGGGGCCTATGCCTCCTCCACCGGCGCCAGTTCGGGATGGTGAGGAGGAGGTTGAGAGCAGGAGAGTAGAGGAGGGTGGAGGCGAGAGTTGAGAGTTCTGTACTTGTACTCCTCCACCTTCACACCTGTACATGATAGACATGATGATATATATATATATATGAGATTTGAGCTTTTGTTACCTGAGCACTTGTGTGGTTGTGGACTTGTATTTGTGTACTTTTTTCTTCTCTCGTTCCTCGTGTTTGCTTTACTTTGCCCTGTATCTGCGGCTGCGGTTTTCACTTGAACGAACAGGTTAATTCATCTGTTCGACTTGGCCCCTTGCCCGGTGAGCAAAGGGTGTAAATATTTTGACCTTAATAATGGGTCAAGGGGCCAAGCCTTTAATCAAATAAGGCAAGGTAAAATAACCAAATCTGGGGAGATGCCTCATGCAATCACACCTATGCAAACAATAATTAAAAGATGTCCAGGCAAGAATGCAATTCATGCAACATGAAGAATTTATTTTTGTTCTTTTCAGTATATATATATATTTTTTTTGAAGATTTTTCTAAAAAACACGCCTTAGATTAGGTCGTTACTCTCTTAAAAGACGCCCTCGGAGACGGCGTTACTGTGAAAAGTTTTTTTTTTTGTTTGAATTTTGTTTGAAAACACGACCTTCCAGGAGGCGTTATTTTTAAAGAAACGACTATAATCTAGGCGTGAATCATCATAAAAGCGCCTTGAACAAAGGCGTTAATTTTTATTTCTCCCAAATTGGGCTGATAAAGAAATCAAGGCGGTGGGCCCTACTTGGTCATCTTCTAAGTTCCATTAACCTTTCTTGAATAATTAAAAGGGGAATTGGCGTGAATATGGTTAAACTTATACACAAGATTTCGCACAGTGCATTCTCTTCAGTTTGTCTCGACCATTCTGCTGGTTCATGACTTTTCCAAAAAAATAAAAGAGAAGCTATGAGGAAGCTCACAAAAGATTCAAAGATGCCTGAGGCAAAGCTACCTCCCCTATCCTTATGCCTGTTGGGGTTCGGTCTTTGGCGTAGGGACGCTTTGTTGCCTTTTTTGTCTCTTCATAATGCATGCATACGCCCGAGGTTTTCCTTGCGGGGACTTTGCCCTCTTGACATGCTTTTCTTTTCCACCATTTGACTTTCACTTCGGAATTGATTTGCATTGAATAAATTTGAACTGATGAACAACCTAATTGTACTTGGGCTTTTGTGGCATTTGTTCCCTTTTGGGCCCTGACTTCCTCCTACTAGGGCGGCGGATAGGCTTGGCGTGTCTACCTCAAGACCTCCCTTCCTCCCTTGTGGGCCGAAGAAGAAAAGAATGGATATCGTCTTTCGCCTTTAGTTTGATTTCGACTTTCCATCAGATTTTGCACTGCTTGAGCTCAAGAGTAAAGTGTGTAGTGTGTGCGGGGTCAACTCCCATTTTAAATTAGCAAGACTGACAAATGGATTTTGGATTTTGACCTTTCGGACCGGTGACCTTTGCATGTTATGTCAGCCCAAAAGGGAGAACCATGAAAGAAAACTCTTTTGTTTTGGATTTTGGAAATATTCAGATTTTTTTTTTTGGATTATCTGGGAGATTTCTATTTTCTTTGGATTTTTGTGAAGTTTTCAATTTTTGTTTGGATTTTTGTTCAGGGGTAATATTTCTTGAGATACAAACCATTCCAGGGGTGAGTTAATTCCTCTCCTTCAGCATTAACCAGTTTATAAGCATTGCCAGGATAAACATCTTTTATGACAAACGGCCCTTCCCAATTTGGTTGGAACTTTGAACGAGGGCCACCCGGCTTTACAAAAATTCTTTTGATTACCATTTCACCGACCTTAAATTTTCTCTCAATTACCTTCTTTTGATAAAAACGTGAGAGCCTGTTTTGGTAAACGCGCGCATGCTCAGCGGCGACCAGACGCTTCTCATCTAGGAGTTCCAATTGGGCAAGGAGTGAATCACGACGTTCATCGATAGAGAGCTCCTCATCCAATTGTACTCGCAAAGAGGGGATGAGAATCTCATAAGGGACTACAGCCTCCATTCCATAAGTAAGGGCAAAAGGAGTTTGCCCAGTGGGGGTTCGAATGGAAGTGCGGTAGGCCCAAAGAGCTTCAACCAGCTTGTCTGGCCAATCTGAGAATTTATTAGCCTCGCACGTCTTCTTAACAATCTTGATTAAAGTTTTATTAGTGGCCTCTGCTTGGCCATTGCCCTGCGGATAATAGGGAGAAGAATGATGCAATGCAATGTTATACCTGTTGCAGAGATCCTTGAGATCTTGGGAGATAAATTGAGGTCCATTGTCGGTGACGATGGTGCTTGGGATGCCGAACCTTGTGATGATGTTCTTCATGATAAATTTGCAGACGGTTGACGCTTTAATTTCCACGTAAGCTTCTGCTTCCGCCCACTTGGTGAAGTACTCCGTTGCCGTGAGAATGAATGATTTTTGCTTGGTCAGGAGGTTCGAATCACCAAGAGGTCCAATGATATCAAAAGCCCACATGGAAAAAGGCCATGGGGAGGACGTAGGGTGGAGTGAAGAAGCAGGAGAATGAATCTTGTCGGCGTGCAGTTGGCACTTAACACACCTTCGAACATAGATAGAACAATCCTCTTCAAGAGTGGGCCAATAGAACCCTAGTCTAAGAATCTTCTTAGCTAGCATCTGGCTGTTCACATGACCACCACACACACCAGAATGCGCCTCTTCCACAACTTTCCAAGATTCATCATCATCGAGGCATCTCAATAAAACACCGGTGAGCCCTCTTCTGTAGAGCACACCTCCAACCAAAGTATAACGTTGAGCCACTCTCCTAATTGCTTTCTTTTCTTCAGCAGTGGCTTCTTCGGGATAAGACTGATCATTACAGTATCTGGCAATCTCATAATACCAAGGCTTTTCTTCGTCAGCCAACTCTTCTTGCCAATCCAATAGCATGACCTCTCTGCCTTCAAGAGCTTCTTTCCGTCTAACCTTCTCAAGCACCTGATCCCTAATATCAAGAAAAGCACGATCCCTAATGGCTGGAGTATCACGCTGATGAATCAGGGGGACATGAAAATCACGCTCAGGAGGGAAGACCAAAGCGGAGGCTAAGGAAGCAAGTGCGTCGGCCAAAATGTTCTGGCTACGCGGGACATGAACGGTGAAGAGTTTGGCATAAGCTGAAGCGAGTTCTTGGTAGGGCTTGAGCTTAGGATTGATAGTGCGGCATTTGACCAACACTTGGCGTAGAATAAGCTGACTGTCACCGACAATTCGCAAATGGGTGACACCATATTGATGAGCGGTTTTAAGACCGGCCAAAAGAGCTTCATACTCGGCTATGTTATTGGTGACGGGAAAAGTGAGCCGAGCAGCAAATGGAATGGTGACTCCTTCGGGTGTTAAGAGAACCATGCCGATCCCTCTTCCTTGAGAATTAAGAGCTCCATCAAAATGTAATGTCCACATAGAATCTGGGGGGGGATTAATGGACATTAATTCTTCATCCGGGAACTCTGAATTGACAGGATCAAAGCGGGGGAGAGGGTGGTGAGCAAGATGTTCGGCAATGGCATAACCTTTGATAGCTTTTTGCTGAATGTAAGTGATGTCAAATTGAGAAAGGAAGCTTTGCCAGCGTGCTAATCGATCAGTGAGGACAGATTTTTTAAGGAGGAATTTGATTGGATTCATGCGAGCAATGAGGTGAACCTCGTGAGCTAGGAAATAGTGTTTTAACTTTTGAACTACCCAAACCAAAGCTGCACAAGTCTTTTCCATGGTTGAGTATCTCTGCTCACAGGGGTTAAGGAGTTTAGATAAGTAGTATGCTGCCCTCTCTTTACCTTCCTCATCCACTTGAGCTAAGACAGCACCTACGGAGTCATCCAGGACTGAAACATAAAGAATAAGTGGTTTGCCTGGAATTGGCGGCCTCAGGACAGGAGGATTGACCAAATAATCCTTCAATCCGTCAAAGGCTGCCTGACATTTATCATCCCAATTAAACTTGACTCCTGGCTTAGTAAGCTCGTAAAACGGCCTACATCTCTGTGAATGCTGGGAGACGAAGCGGCGAATAAATTGCAACCTCCCGATTAATCCTCGAACTTCCTTCAGATTCTTGGGAGGAGGCATATCTCTAATGGCCTTTGCCTTGTTGGGATCAACCTCAATTCCCCTCTTGCTAACGATAAATCCAAGTAATTTCCCTGAAGAAACGCCAAATACGCACTTCTTGGGGTTCATTTTCAATTGAAATTCTCGCGATCTCTGCAAAACCTTAGCCAGAACCCCAGGATGCTCAATCCTTGTCCTTGATTTCACAACCAGGTCATCCACATACACCTCAATATAAATATGAATCATGTCATGAAAAATTGCCATCATGGCCCTTTGATAAGTGGCTCCAGCATTCTTAAGTCCAAAGGGCATGACCACATAACAATATGTGCCCCATGGCGTAGTGAATGAAGTTTTCTCCTGGTCTTCTTCAGCCAGACGAATCTGATTATAGCCTGAAAAGCCGTCCATGAAAGAAAGAGTCTCAAATCCTGCCGTGTTATCAATCAGCACATCAATATGAGGGAGGGGGAAGTCATCCTTAGGACACGCCCGGTTGAGGTCCCGAAAATCTATGCAAATTCGAACTTTTCCATCTTTCTTCATAACCGGGACAATGTTAGCCACCCAATTGGGATAGAGGACGACTCTAACGAATCTAGCCTTATGGAGTTTATCGACCTCTTCTTTCATTTTCAAAGCCATGCTAGGGTGGAAACGCCTCAACCGTTGTTTTACCGGGACAGACCCTGGCTTAAGTGTAAGACGGTGTTCAACGAGCGCAGGGTCTAATCCAGGCATATCTTCATAGCTCCATGCGAACGTGTCCTTGTATTCTTGAAGAACTAAGATGAGCGCCTCCTCTTCGGAGGGCGGCAAACTTTTGCTTATGAGGACAATCCTAGGGTCTTCCTCGGTACCCAAGTTGATTTCTTTGGTAGGTTCTTCTACTGAGGCTGATGGTTCGTCGAATCTTCTCATACCACTAGCAAAAGCATCAGCCTCGTCCTCATATTCTTCATAACTTTCATCCCCTTCTTCAATAGGGTCTTCATCATTCATGATTTCATAAACACCCAAACCCTCATTAGAAGCAATAGAATCCTCAATTTCTAATTCTGGTAGGATAATCGGATCTTCCACAAACTCAGGGAGAGCTAAACAAGCTTGGCATCTAATGGCCAATTCCAACAAAAATCTGCGAGGAATCTGCTTACCCTTGGCCTTCTTGTGTGAATTTACCCCATGATTTTTATTAGAAGAAGAGGAAGAAAGGGAGGAAGAGCAACTAGCTTGATTACAAGGGAAAGAAGGAGGTGATAAAGTGGATACAGGAGGTGATACAGAGGAGGGCCCCTCACCAGAGGGGGAGAAAAGACTTACCAAGGAATCTTGGAAGAGCGGCCCCTGGGTCGGGACACGCTCGGGAGAAAAATAGGAGGTTTCCTCAACAGAAATGGAGGATTGGAAAGTTGGGAAATCGGCGTTTTTTTTTTTCGTTTTTATCTTTTTCTTCATTTTTATTTTCTTTTTCAAGTAAAAAGCACTGTGAAGGGAGAATAGCAGGGTGAGTGGAAATTGCAAGATCAGAGAAAGCTTCAATTAGTGGTGGCCCACGCGGGGGCGAGATGGAGTGTGTGGAGAATCGCTCGCGGAGCGAAGGAGGAATCGGGAGGGAAATCTGAATTGAATCAGGAGACAAGTTGATTATGAATGGTGGTGGTCGCGGCACGTGACCAAACCAACGGGAATATAAAGAAGCCAGCAAAGATGGATGCACAGAAGTGAGGGAGAAGAGGCCGGCCCACAGCCTATCCACGGTAAAACCTTCTTCGAAGGGGACATCTGGCTCCCCAGTATCTGTGTAGTCACTTAACATCTGCCTTTTATCTGTGATTGCGGCAGGCATTTCAATCAGTTCTTGAATCAATGGCGGCCATTCTGGATCTGTCGGCATGAACAGGCGGCTTAAAGAGAAAGTGATATCATTCATGTCAAACCACCTGTACCAGTCACATTCCGGGTCACCCATTTTTCTTCTTTTATCTGGCCTTAAAGTCTCCAAGGTTTTGTAAGTGGCTAGTGGGGCAATGTGCCGCGCAAACTGTCTAGCATGCACATCCTGACAATCAAGCAATGATGTAATGACGGTAGTCTATTCATTGTTCTGAACGCCACCGGTGACAAAATGTGTTTTTAAAGTCCAGGTGAGCGGCTGGCGATCTGGCTTGAAGGTGGACGTCATAACAGCCCACGGCTCTCCTTCATTCTTGTCCGGTGCTTTGTAGCCTAAGCCGCCTCGTGCAATTACTTTTTGAGGCTTAATGGGCCGAATCTTGCCCTGGAGTTTGGCACCCAGGCCCTTGCCATCTTGATATCCCATCCTTATCAGAATATTCCAGCCGGGGGTATTCATCATCTTTTTCTTTTTCTTCTTCCCCTTAGAAGGCAGGGGTGTCATGGCAACGGTGGTAACAGTCTCAGATAGCATTGGTCGTGGACAGTGAATGTCCAACACAGATAATAACGGCTTGTTGGCTGGCCACATGGAAGGAACTGATGAAGCTACATGTATGTCCTCCTCTGGTAAGATCGGCACGCTGGTCACCTTGATAATGCGGCCCTTGTGCGGAAACTTAAGGCACTGATGGTTTGTAGAGGGCACTGCGTCAAGCTGCTGAATATAAGGGCGACCCAGGATACCATTAAAGGTCGGGTCCATATCCAGAATATGGAAATCTGCTGTAATGGTGGCTGGACCCAAACTGACTTTGAGAGTAATCATACCCAGAGGGGGTTTCTTTGTATTGTCATATGCTGTGACAGTAATGGTGGATGGCCGTATCTGGCTCTCAGGGATACCGCATAGCTTCAGAGTGCTCGGAGGCAACACATTGATAGATGCACCGGTGTCTACCAAACACTGCTTAACAGCCACTTTGTTGATATCAACCGTGATACATAGGGCATACTTTCTTGCCGGTAGAGGTGCTAACTCATGCTCATGGAATGTGATTGCCGGCTGACTGCTGGCAGGTGTCAAGACTGTAATTATCTGTTCAACCGGGAGGTCCTCATTGACCATAACCTTCTGCAGGTATTCCTTCAAAGCCAGCTGATGAGTGGTGGACCTCTTGATTAATTCAAGAATGGAGATTCTGGCTGGAGTGCGATCCAGGTGCTTTAACAGATCATACTAAGTTCCCGGCACTGAATCTTGTTCTTGTTCTTGCTCTTGCGTCCCCTGTACGGGCTCTAGCTCTCTCTGTGGGAAAACACGGTGGAACATCCGTCCACTACGGAGCGGCGCTACGCCTTGACGCGCCTCTGTCGGGGCAATATTAGGGGGAGGGTTGGAAGAGGAGGAAGGAATGTCGGTAGCAGAGATCTGCTAGGGGATACCAAAGATGAATTCAATGAAAGGGGCGCCCCTGTGGGAGGCGGAGTAGTGGTGTTTAATAGAGATGCCCCCGCGGGAGGCATGGGAGGAGTATTTGAAGAAGGTGCCCTCGCCGGAGGCGTGACAGAAGAAAGGGATATCCGAATGCGAGGGGTATTGGCAGGTGGTGGAATAAGGAGAGATCGTGGCACAAAAGGTGGTTGTGCTGGTGGCGGAGGAACTCTTGCCGGTGTAGGAGTGGTAGAGGGGGTAGCGGGTGCTGTCGGTGAGCGGAATAGGAGTGGCCTGGAGGTTGCGGATGTAGGATTGGTGGTGGAAGGTGGAATGGCATGTTGCTGTGGTGGTAAGCGGTTAAGAAGAGAGCGAGCCGGCAAGGTCGCGGAATTGGTGGTGGTAGGTGGGTTGACGGGGCGTAAAAGAGAACGTCCTGATAAGGGATTAGAAGGAGAAGGAGGAACGCGCAAAAGGCGCGGAGTTTGATTTTGGTTTGGATCATGGTGGAATGCCCCGACAGAGGCGTTTTCTTCGTGCCATCCCTGCCCTCTCTCCACCTCGTAGAGAGACGTGACAGGGTTCACGTGTTGATTAGGAGCGTGCTCCGGCAATGGATTACGGACAATCCCCATATCCTGCTGGGGTGCTGGAGCTTGCTGTGGCTGAGCTTGCTGCGGAGCTGGCTGTTGTTGATTTTGCTGTTGCCGATGCGGCCTTCTCTCTTTCATGGTGGCGATGACTTGTCTCATTTCATCCCAATTAATGCCACCCTGGTCATTCAAATCATAAATATGATCTCTGAAATGGAAACAACGATCAAGGTTGTGACCAGGGGCGCGGTGAAATGCACAGTAACGGGATGTGTCAACATTGTCGGGCCACACCGTCCTTTCTTTTGGTAGGACGAGCAGGTTGGCGGCCATTAAAGCATTAAAAATGTCAGGGAGACTCTCTGGGAGTGGCGGATAATGGGCCCTCTTGGGGCCAAGCGGTGGTCTCCGTTGTTGTTGGCCATAGTTGGAAGGTGGGGGGACCTGATGGTATTGAGGTGGTGCTGGAGGGTCGTTGCGAGGCGCTTGGCTCGGTGATGGAGCAAAAGAAGGTTGGGGTGTGAAGTGGCGCTGTGGGGCGGAGGTAAAGTGGGGGTTTTGCTGTGGAGGTGGCGGAGGTCGTGGGTTTGACTGGTGGTGAGGGTGACCAACTACGCCAACCTGCTCGTTTGTGACAGTGCCCTCAGTCGTGGGCCCACTGTTGACATTTGTATTCTTTTTAAACAGCCGAGGCTTCGGCTCAAACATGCCCATGATGGGCGAATCCTTCATTTGTGTTTGTATATAACGAGCTCTTTCATAGAGCTCTTCCATCGTTGTCAGCCGATTCATGGCCAAAATGTGCCGGAATTGAGGAGTTGCATTAGAAATGACCATTTTTACTTGCTCTTGTTCCGACAATGTGTCTTTCAATTTTTCGGCCATAGACCGCCACCTGTCAGCAAATATAATGAAGTCTTCATCGGGCTTCATTTTCTCAGCGACCATATCTGTAACAGAAAGGGAAGGTCCCACCCGGTCTCTGTACTTTTGCAAGAATTTCCTTTGGATAACATCAAAGTCACCGGCATCAGCTGGCTCCAGAGAATAAAACCATTCGAGGGTGGGTCCCTCAAGAGATCTTCTGAATAAATAGGCCAGAGAGGCCTTATTGTCTTGCCAGAAAGAAGTCTCATATCGGAAGTCCTTTAAATGAATGAATGGGTTACCGGTCCCATTATATCGCCGGAAATTCGACATTTCAGAAGGTGGTAAATGGAACACTGGCAACGTAGGAAGAGAAATTTCCGGAGCATTCTTAGTCGCCGTAACCTTCTTGAGCTGCTCCTCCATGCTGGCTAGCTTCTGAAGCAAGAGAGTGTTGGTATCAGGCTCGACTGGGGCCTGGTTTTGAATAAAAGAATGTGGTATAGGCGTTCGTAGAACCCGAGGAGGTTGGGAGGATTGATGCCTGACTGCTGAATAGCTCGCCTGCTGAGCCGGCATGGCCGCAGTAGGCGTTTGTGGACGAGAGGAGGGAGGATGCAAGACCACCTGGTCATTAATGGTTTGATGGCCACTCACGGCCGGAGGGGGGTTAGAAGAAGAAGAAAGGACGGATTTCCCTTTTAAGGCGGCCTGAATGGCTTGCCGTTGGGAGTCGTCCAACTGGGAGAGAGCTTGGATCAAATCTGAAACATTAATGGATGGGGAAGGGTTCCCCGAAGTGTTGGAAGATGGAACTTGAGACGAAGGGTCCGCCTCATGGACAGTGGTATCAACCACATGGACTTGTGAGTAATGGGGGTGAGGAGGAAGGTAGTTCCCCTCATAATAAAAGGAATCCTGGGGAGGGTCCTCATATTGACCAAATATGTTCTCATTCTCATCATCATAAGAGTACCCGTGGCCTGACATGTTGATGGTTTTACCTGAACGGAGCTTCATTCTTAAGAAAGAGGATGTTCAATGAAGGAACCGTCACAAAATACACAATCCAAACAAAGCAATCAAATCACTCAACTATGTTTATGCAAACAAGGTTGGCAAGAAACGCAAGATTTTATTGTTTGATGTTCGGATTTAGGGTGGATTATTTGTGAAGGTTCACTCTTTTTGCCAAATGAGACCTAGTTTGATCCAAATGTAACCTCCGGGTCAACTAAGTTCTTCTCTCTTTTTAACAGCGTATAGGTTCTCTAAACTCCAGGTACTTCGAGGGTACAACCAGCCCGGCGTCCGTGAGGGAATCCACGGGTGCGGGGACTTATGGAGGTCTTGGAAAAGGGATTTCCAGTCCAAAGAGACGGAATGCTCAATGGAGGGTCGTCCCGATTCCAAGAAGGGTGTGTGGATCCTAGGATAGAGAGAGGAGGTCTCTCAACCAAGCCAGCAAACCAAGATGATCCAAGCAATAATATAATGTCAAGACAAATGATAAGCAATGAATAATAGCCAATATGTGAAAAAGAACAGTAAAGACACGCCCTTGGAAAGGTCGTGTTCACAGCAAGAGGAAAGACACGCCCTGTGGCAGGTCGTGACTAAATGAAAACACGGCAGCGTGGCTGTCGTAAATTCTGTGAGGGGCTCACAGACCGTAGGAAAAACATGCCTTAGGGTTAGGCGTTATAAATAAAGGACGCCTGCATGTGAGGGCGTCAAAACTCAGAGACACGCCCTGATGGAAGGCGCTGATAATAAATGAAACGCCTCTGAGAGGGGCGTTAATTCACAGGCGCTATGACAAGTATGCAGCGAACATCAGTTATGATCAATAGAAACGCCTTAATGACAGCCGTTAATAAGAAATGAAACGCCTTGAAGAGGGGCGTTATTCCACAGACAGTATAATCAGCATGCAACACACCGCAGTTATAGAAACATACGCCCTGGAGATGGGCGTTAATTGATGAAACACGTCCCTGTAAGGGGCGCTAAATATCAGACGAGAAAACAATGAAGATCCTGCAAGCAGATGCAAATAAGACACGCCCTTGAAGGGGGCGTTAATTCACAAAAACACGTCCCTGTGAGGGGCGTTAAATCAAAAGACGCCCTCGTCGAAGGCGTTAATAAGCAACAATTGACTGATCCGGGGAGTGTGCAGAGTGCACAATGGAAGGTGCCCGAGGGGCACAAAGGAAAGGGTACCGAGGGTACCGAGGGGAAAGGGCACACGAGGGTGCCTAAGGGGAAAGGACACACGAGGGTGTCAATGGGAAAGGACACACGAGGGTGTCGAAGGGGAAAGGGCACACGAGGGTGCCAATGGAGATGGTAATCAACAAAGAAAACACGGATGTCCCACCGTGATCGCCAATTTGTGGATCCCTTTAAAAATCCACACTTTTTTTTTTGAGTGTGAGAAGTTAAAAAGGAAGGGGAAAGGGAAATATTAAATAATGGTGGAGATGAAACAATGCACGAGGTGCACAAGGGGAGTGTGTGATCGCCAGAGGGTTTACCTCAATAAAAAAAAATAAGATCGCATGTACCTGGTGAAAGATGTGATGCGGGATGAATGTGGATCTCTTCCTCCAACTCCAATCGGCCGGCCGACGAAGTGGGTTTTCTTGATTGATTACCTTGTAAGAAAGACAATGAAAGACAAGCAAAAGAAAGGGGATCAGCCAAAGTGCAATAGTATCAGTCAAAAACCAACATAAAGATGATGAAAAGACATCAACATGCGCACCTCTTTTTTTGTTTTCTTTTAAAACCCCTTAAGAAGACTTAAGGGAAGGAGAGTTTGATGATAAAAAATGCAACAAAAACGTGAACAGGTGTGAAGAGTAAATAGAACGGAGGGATGATGATATGAATAAAATAAAACAAAATAGATGAAAAGATGAAAACCCTGCTGTCCCTGGCGACAGTAAAGGGAAAAAAACCAAATGATGATGTTGATGGATGAAGCACCGGATGTAGCCCAAAGGGATGCAGAGAAGAGGCAGCAAGGATGAAGAAAGCTTCTGCCCGTGATGAAAAAAACTTCTGAGCGCTCAATCCGTTGAATGCTTAAGGTGCTTAAGGTGCTTAAAGTTCTGCACGATCGGTCAAGGCTTTAATTTATAATGCCTCAAACGGATGTGATCAAACCAAGGGAGGATAAGAACAGGCAATGAGGCATCCAGGGAAGGATCAAGATCGGGCAAGAGTCCAAAGACAGCAGGGAACTGTGAGGGAAAGATTGAAAAAGGCAGGACTCTGGAGTGAAACACGCCTTAATACAGGGCGTCTTTTATGAATTGACGACCTTCACAAAGACGTTTTCTTGAAACACGACCTAGGAAAGGGCGTTTCTTCCTGGATTTAATTTAGGAAACGAAACCTTGCCTTGTTTGAAAGCTTAGATAACACGCCTGAGATAACGGCGTTAATTAAAATCACGCCCTGAGAAAAGACGTTACTCACAAAAGGCCTTTTATTTTGAAAATAGATAATTCCAGAAATTAAGGGATAACACCAGGAATTGACGCCCTCACATACGGTCGTCCTTTCTTTGAAAACGCCCTACAACAGGTCGTTACTTTTGAAATTAACGCCCTTAATCAAGTCGTGACTCACAAAAATACAGGAAAAATGCAGAAAAATTCACAAAAATAGAAAAACTTCATGTTATAGGAATATTGAAGTCCACTTGGGGCATTTATATAATAACATGAGATTTGATCAACAAAACGTCAATTTTGGCGTGTCTACAGCTTCATCATCGATATTGGATTTATATCGACGCAAAGGGATTTCATGAGTTTCATCAGAATAGACGTAAGGCCTAAACTGGATAGGGTATTATCATTGATCGGGCAAGGTGCCAATCGATCAACAATTGGTTTCATCATCGATATTGGGTTTATATCGATGCAAAGGGACTTCATAAGTTTCATCAGAATAGACGTAAGGTCTAAACTGGATAGGGTATTATCATTGATCGGGCAAGGTGCCAATCGACCAACAGTTGGTTTCATCATCGATATTGGGTTTATATCGATGCAAAGGGATTTCATGAGTTTCGTCAGAATAGACGTAAGGTCTAAACCAGATAGGGTATTATCATTGATCGGGCAAGATGCCAATCGATCAACAGTTGGTTTCATCATCGATATTGGGTTTATATCGTTGCAAAGGGATTGCATGAGTTTCATCAGAATAGACGTAAGGTCTAAACCGAACGGGGTATTTCATCATTGATCGGGCGAGGTGCCGGTCGATCAACGGTGGGATGTACGTGACGGTGTAGGTCTCGTCAGGAAAGACGTAAGGTCTATTCCAACAGGTTTTATCGCAGGTGGAGCTTGCCAAGAAATGCGTAGGCTTCATCAGGATAGACGTGAGGTCTGAGCTGGACAGGCTTCATCAGAATGGTGATGGGTTTCATTGTCGGTGGGACATTCGAAAGAGGGTATGTAGATTTCATCAGGGTAAACGTAAGGTCTACCCCGGAAGGGTTTCTCATTGGGGAATGGAGCCAACTGACCGACAGAAGGTTTCATCAGTGAAGGGGAGGTAAAGGCAGCGTGCCGGTTGGCCTGGAACTTCGAATTACCACATTACTGACCCAAGCGCCCTTTCGGGTTTTCACCGGAGCCAGCCCCCTCTTGCTTTTGCCCACGCGCCCTTTCGGGTTTTCACGTGGCGGGGTACCCGATTTTGCCTGCAGTGCCCTTTCGGGTTTTCACCGCAGCTGGGTTTTAGCCATTTTTGCCCTTGCTCAGAAAGCCTGAATAAGACCGGTGGGGTATCTCTATTTTTAACCCCATCCTTTTATATATATATATATATATATATATATATTGAATTGGGGTTTTAGCACGGATCAGGCGATGTGCTACTTCATCAGAAGCTGCTCTTATCATCGGTATTCGGTATATACCGATGCAAGGATTTCATAGGCTTCATCAGGATAGACGTAAGGTCCAAACTGGATAGGTTTCATCATTGATCGGGCAGGATGCCGACCGATCAACAGCAGGTTTCATCATCGGTATTGGGTTTATACCAATGCAAAGATTTCATATGTTTCATCAGGATAGACGTAAGGTCTAAACTGGACATATTTTATCATTGATCGGGCAGTGCGCCACTCGATCAACAACAGGTTTCATCATCGGTATTGGGTTTATACCAATGCAAAGATTTCATGTGTTTCATCAAGATAGACGTAGGGTCTAGCCCGGACAGGTTTCATCGCTGATCGGGCACTGTGCCAGTCGATCGGCAGCGAGTTTCATCATCGGTATTGGGTTTATACCAATGCAAGGATTTCATAGGTTTCATCAGGATAGACGTAAGGTCTAAACCGGACAGGTTTTATCATTGATCTGGCAGTGCGCCAATCAATCAACATCAGGTTTCATCATCGGTATTGGGTTTATACCAATGCAAAGATTTCATATGTTTCATCAGGATAGACGTAAGGTCTAAACTGGACAGATTTTATCATTGATCGGGCAGTGCGCCACTCGATCAACAGCAGGTTTCATCATCGATATTGCGTTTATACCAATGCAAAGATTTCATGTGTTTCATCAGGATAGACGTAGGGTCTAGCCCGGACAGGTTTCATCGCTGATCGGGCGGGATGCCGACCGATCAACAACAGGTTTTATCACGGCGGGACGTAAAGAGATATGCAGATCTAGTCGGAACAGACGTAAGGTCTAAACCGTAGCGGTTTCTTTGCCGTCGGACAGCGAGCCCGTCAACCAAAGGTAGGTTTCATCATCGGTATTGGGTTTATACCAATGCAAAGATTTCTTATGTTTCATCAGGATAGACGTAAGGTCTGAACTGGATAGGTTTCATCGCTGATCGGGCAGTGTGCCAATCGATCAACAGCAGGTTTCATCATCGGTATTGGGTCTATACCAATGCAAAGATTTCATATGTTTCATCAGGATAGACGTAGGGTCTAAACTGGACATGTTTCATCATTGATCGGGCAGGATGCCGATCGATCAACGGTGAATTTCACCATGGTGGGACTTTGGACAAGGTATGGGGGTTTTATCAGGACAGACGTAGGGTCTATACCGGGTGGGTTTGATCGTTGATCGGGCAAGGTGCCGGTCGATTGACGAGAGGTTTATGGCGGGATGTGAGGCTTCTTTAGGATCACCACGTTACTGACTCAAGCGCCCTTTCGGGTTTTCGCCGGGGCCAGCCCCCTCTTGCTTTTGCCCACGCGCCCTTTCAGGTTTTCACGTGGCGGGGTACCCGATTTTGCCTGAAGTGCCCTTTCGGGTTTTCACCACAGCTGGGTTTTAGCCATTTTTGCCCTTGCTCAGAAAACCTGAACAAGAACGGTGAGGTATCTCTATTTTTAACCCCATCTTTTTTATTTATTTATTTATTTTTATTCTTTTATTCTCTCTTCCCCTCTTTTTTTTGGGAGGGTGACAAGTCGGAATGTCATTAGATCATGACGAGGGATGGCTTGGCTAGGGCGGAGTGCCGCTATACCAAGGAAGGGTGTAGCTCGGCTAGGGCGGGATGCTGCTAGACCAAGGAAAGGGTATATCTCAGCTAGGGCTGGATGCCGCTAAGCCGAAGAAAGGTAGCTTGGTTAGGGCGGAGTGCCACTAATCCAAGGAAAGGGTGTATCTCGGCTAGGGCAGGATGCCGTAAGCCAAGGAAAGGGTGTATCTCGGCTAGGGCTGGATGCCGCTAAACCGAAGAAAGGTAGCTTGGTTAGGGCGGAGTGCCACTAATCCAAGGAAAGGGTGTTTCGACCCAATTACTCGGGGAATATTGGTTGTGCAGCATGATACAGCTTGAGGTGTTTACCGTTGAGTGGCGAGAACTGAATTTCCCCTCGATGGTTAACAACTATGTAGGCCCCTCCTTCGTAGACCCTTTGTATCACATAAGGACCTTCCCAATTAGCATTCAGCTTTCCTTTTGGGTTGGACGCCATGACTTCTTTTTTCTTGACCATGACGAGGTCACCTTTCTTGAATTCTCATCCTCTTACGAGTTTATTGAATGCAGTGGCCATGCGGGCCTGATACATTTGGATATTCTTCTGAGCTTGGAGGCGCTTCCCTTCCAATTCAGTCAGTTCTTCTAACCTTCTTTCAGCATTTGTTTGTTCGCCACGGGCCAGGTCATATTGGATTGACACTCTTAGCGACGGGACCTCCAGCTCTAGTGGAACCACTGCCTCCGAGCCGTATACCAATGAGTATGGTGAGCACCCTGTAGGTGTCTTAAAGACGGTGCGGTATGCCCACAGAGCTTCATACATCTTTTCTTCCCAGTCCTTTTTATTAGAACTGACAACCTTGGCTAGCAAGGTGCACAAAGTCTTGTTAAAAGCTTCTGCCAATCCGTTTGCCTTGGGATTGTAGGGAGTGGAGGTTCTCCATTCAATCTTATACTTCTCGGCAAGTCGATAGATTTTCTGATTTCTGAAATGACTTCCATTATCAGATATTATTCGGTTGGGGATCCCGAACCGGAAGATAATATTCTGCTTGATAAATCTGGCGACCAGTTCACCAGTCACTTCTCTTAATGCTACAGCTTCCGCCCATCGGGAGAAGTAATCTGTCATGGCCAATATGTACTTATGACCGGCCGAGGAAGTCGGCAGTGGCCCGACTACATCAGTTCCCCATTGTGCAAATGGCCAGCTAGGAACTGTAGGGTGCAGAGTTGTAGGTGGCCTTCTAGGCACGGTAGCATGCTCCTGACACTTCTGGCATGACTTTTGCAAATTTACAGCAGTCTTCAAACACGGTAGGCCAATAGTAGCCCAGCTTTTTGATTTCTATCTTCATTTTGGGGCTAGCCTGGTGGGCACCTGCTGTCCCAGCGTGTATTTCTTTCATCGCCTGCCAAGCTTCCTCAGTGGACAGGCAGCGGAGTAGAATCTTTTTGCGTGCATCCGCCATTATTCGGAATAAAGTTCCATTTCTGAATTCATAGGAATCTTTGATTCTCAGGAGTTTCATCTTTTCCTCCCTTTTCTGTGGCAGCTGTCGGTGCAGAAACCACTGTAGCAAATGCTGTCTCCAATCAGACGCTTGTACTGCGCTGATAGTGGCAACTTCTTCCTCTTCAGAGCACCCTTCTAGCATATTGGGGACTTGCCGCCGGTTCATAACAACAATGTTCAGTGTTTCATCTGGCGGGACTGCTAGCGAGCTGGCCAGCTTTGCTAGTGCATCAGCCTAGGCATTATGTCCACGGCCCACATGTTTGAGTTCAATATGATAGAACATTGCCATAAGGCGTACAGCTTTCTGGTGATAGGGATTTAGTTCTGGCTTCCGCACTTCGAACTCCCTTGGACTTGCTTTATTATCAACATCGAATCCCCGAATACCTGAAGCATTTGGATACCCATGCTGAGGCTGATATTGAGTCCGATTATTAGAGCTTCATATTCGGCTTCATTATTGGTGCATGGCTTGTTTATAGAACAGGAAGTATGCACAACCTCCCCCTCTGGTGATTTCAGCACAATACCAGCTCCAGCCCGTATTCTGGTCTTTCCATCGGAATCTGTCTCCGTTCTGGATGCTCCATCAAAGAACAGTTGCCACATAACTGGCTGAGCTTGACAGGCCTCGAGTGTTTCATCATCGGGTAATTCAGTCCCCAACATATCATTCTCTGGCACAGGGTGCTCCGCGAAGAAATCAGCCACGGCCTGTCCTTTTATTGCCCTCTGGGGTATATATGTGATATCGAATTCCATCAGAATTACTGTCGGTATGCCCAACCGGCCTTTTAGTACTGGCTGAGTCAATATGTATCTGAGTGGATCTGCTGTAGATATCAATCTGATTTCATGTGACAACATGTAGTGTCGGAGCTTTTTGACAGCAAAGACTAGTGCCAAGCAGGTCTTCTCTATGTAGCTGTAGCTTTCTTCAGTTCTCATCAGCCTCCTACTTAGGTAGTACAGGGCTTGTTCTTTGCCTTCCACATTTATCTGTGCCAGCATTGCCCCCAGGGAACAGTATGTGGCTGCGATATATAGTATCAAGGGCCTGCCGTTAATGGGTGCCCCCAGCACCGGAGGGGTGTTGAGGTATTCCTTCAGCTTCTCAAAGGCTTCCTGACAGCCATCGTCCCAGAGGAACGTCACATCTTTCATCATGAGTTTGTGAAAGGGGTGGCATCTTCCCGATAGATTTGATATAAATCGTCGGATGTAGGCCAGACGCCCTTGCAGGGATCTCAACTCGTGCAGATTCCTTGGTGGAGGGAGCTCCTGGATAGCTTTAATCTTGGATGGATCAATTTCAATACCCCTATGTCGGACAATAAATCTGAGGAATTTTCCACTGGACACGCCAAAGGCGCATTTCATAGGATTCATCTTGAGTTCATATCTGCGCAACCTCTGGAATACTATCCTTAGGTCTTGCAAATGATCTTCTCTTTTGCTGGTTTTTACCACCAGACCATCAATGTAGCACTCTACCTTTTTGAAGAGCAGGTCATCAAAGATCTTTGTCATAGCTCTTTGGTAAGTAGCGTCGGCATTCTTGAGGCCGAACGGCATCCTTTTGTAGTGAAATATCCCCTTCGGAGTGCGGAATGCAGTGTGCACTCTGTCTTCTTTAGCAATCCATATCTGATTGTATCCGGATGACCCATCCATAAATGATAGGGCCTCATGGCCAGTAGTTGCATCGATCATCACCTCAGTGATTGGCACCGGGAAATCATCTTTCGGGCAGACCTTATTAAGGTCCCAGAAATCGACACATATTCTGATTTGCCCATTCTTCTTCTTTACGGGCACTATATTGGCCAGCCATGTAGTATACTGGTTTTCTTCGACAAAGCCTATGTCAATCAGCTTGTCAACCTCTTTGTTAATCTGATTTATCAGTTCAGGACGCATTCTCCTGGAAGGCTGCTTTACAGGGTTAGCCTCTGGGTTTATTGCCAATCGGTGTTGTGCCACATCAGAGCTCAGTCCTAGCATTTCATCATATGTCCATGCAAAATAATCTCGGAATTCTGTCAAGAACTGTATATATTGTTCCCTGACATCTGGCTCCAGCAATGCGCTGAGGAATGTCGGCCTTTGCTCATCTGCGGACCCCAAATTTATTTCTATCAGCTCATCGACGGTGGCTTGGCCTCCGTCTTCGACTTCGGGCGGGGCTTCTTGCAAATCAATAAAGCCTCCCGAGATATAATCTTCTTCAGTTCCATGCTCCTCTGCTTCATCATACTTGTCACGCCCCGAGCGCGAAAGATACCCGGAGACGCGTGACGAGTTTATATCAATCATGTCAATCAGAGTAGTCGTGTATTCGACACCAAGACAGAGATGCGCAAAATAGCAAGATAACCCAATCCTTTATTTCATAATGGATAGACTATTACAAATCCAATACTCTGTTTAATAAAAAGAAAAGAATACATATTTGACTCAAGAAACTATAGAAAAGACTAGATGACACTTGAGCAGCTCTATCACTTTCACTCTTGACCATTCCCATCCGATTGACTTCCATCGTCGTCGGACTTACCTGAAAAGTAAAAAGGGACAAACGGAATGAGCGAACGCTCAGTAGGAAATTATATCTCAAGTACTAGCAAGGGGTTTAAGTAATTACATCTTTCATGAATGCAATAAAGCTATGCATGCTCGCATAAAACGACAAGATAGAGAGAATGTAATATCAAAGAATAAGATGAACTAATCATGAACTTTCAACAAGATAACAAGTGTATTCAAGATATTCAAACAAGTACGTTTAACAAGTCATGTCAAGAACTTTGGCTATCATGTATCAAGCAAATAAATTACCCTTTTTCGGGCCACGCATTTCATGTCAAGTCAAGTACGATTCAAGTACAAGATGTGTGTGGAATATCCAATCAAGCAAGTCAAGTACTCGGTATAATGCCAGATACCTTATCATTTTAACTCCCATGGGCACAAGTACTTTCGGGTGCTCCTCCCAAGACCAGATCGGGCCCTATATGCGCAGGCATTTATCATGTGTTTTGACATCCACTTTTGTTTATATAGCCAATATAGAATTTCAATAATCAAGCTTGTAGACATGTATGACAACTTTTGATAGAATGGAGTCCAAAATATGACAAAAGGACATCGATTGGTGATAATAACGGTATAATCACGATTAACGATAAAACTAGGTAGAATATGGTTCCCTTAACTTGGGTACCATGACAAATCAATATGGACATTCTTTATATAGAATTGAGGTCCACATGAACAGTATATCAAAGGTAAGATACTCTCGTTCTTATCATAGAATTGAGGTTCACAAGAATGGCATGATATGGCATGATATCATCATCCCATTAAGGAATTTCTTATGATATACTCTTTGTATAATCATAAGGGCCGGTATACCATGTTTCTTTAGAGTGACATGGCATCAATGGTGTAATGGGTTTTTAGGGTACAACCAGCTCAGTCGGTCTTGAGGGAATCCAAGGCTACGAGGAGTCTTACGGAGGTCTCTATGACTAACTCGCTAGTCCAAAGGAACGGAATGTCCAATGGAGAGCTTGTATGTCAATGAGAGTTGAGGGTGATCGATAAAACAACGTGAAAAGTGGGACTATACTCACGGAGTGGAGAATAGTGCCGATATATATACGTATATGCATAATATGAAACCATCGGTTAACAGAATCAGGATAAAAATCAGTTTACAGGAAATAACGACTTAGGTAACGTCGTTTCTCAAGTAATTAACGCCTAACATAAGGGCGTTTACACATGTTTCCATTTTGCAGAATTTTCATTAATTCAATAATTTATCTAAAACACGCCCTGGTCAGGGTCGTTTCTTCAAGATTTGACGACTACAGTAGCAGGCGTCTCATCATTTACATATTTGACAGAATATAAATAATTTTCAGGATTTATCTAAAACACGCCCTGGGAAGGGGCGTTACTTATTTAATTCTTATTTTCACAAGATACAATTTTTCCAGAATTTTACAGAAACGCGCCCTCTGCAGGGGCGTTATTTAAATACTCACGCCCTAGTTCAGGGCGTTAGTTTCATAAGTCACGTCCTAACTTAGGTCGTTAATTCTTCAAGGGTCACGAACAGTAACGAAGTTATATAACAAGCAATTTCCCGATATCAAATTTCATGGACAGGACAGGAAAACTAGCAGGCAGAGTCGTGCATTATATTAGAATCAGGATTTCATATATATCATCTTTATAATATGGGTGTTGATTATTTTCATGAAATTAACGTATGTGTACAGGGCGTCAAATATGAAATTGACGACCTTGTCAGGGTCGTGTCTTGTAAATTAGCGCCCTTGACAGGGGCGTTACTTTTAAAATATTGCCGTAAACACAATAAAACTGTATGTATGCCATGCTTATACATATATCTTGCGTTATTTTCATTTGGGCTACAATAACTTGAGAAAATCCTACCTTAATAATGGATTTGGAGATGACCGGGTGAATAACTTGATAAGAACACCTTGGACAGGAAGGAGAAAAATTTTAGTTGATGAATATGATGGAGATGATGGCCTTCAATCAACCTGTATGGGAAAGAAAGTAGGGATATTGAGAATAGAACCGAAGATAGGGAAAAGATTGAAGAACGCTACCTTGTTCTTCACATACGCGGTTTTATTCCTCACCTGTATTAGAGGAAAAGAAGAGGAAGAACATTAGTTCTTCATGTAATAGAAGCAGAAAATAAAAGGAATAGAAGAACAGTTTGTTCTTCACGTACCTAGCAGCAGACGCTCGATCAAATGGTTTTAGGGTTGGCCGAACAGGTTTATTTATAAGATTTTGGAAGTCCTATTAGAGTTAGTGATTGTGTGAGGGTAGTATATCCCTAATAGAGTCCTTACTCTAATAGACACTTACTAGATTAGGTTGATCTTTCCCGGGATAAGCTCTGGGTTCGAACGGTTCACGAATAGAATTAACGCCTTTGGTCAGGGCGTCGATTCTTGAATTGATGACCTTGTTTAGGTCGTTTCTTAAGAAGCGCCTTATATAAGGGCGTTCCTTATTTTTTGAAACACGCCCAAGATAGGGGCGTTTCTTGTTCTTGACCTTTTTTTGGCGTTGGGATTTGACGCCGTCAGGTGAGGGCGTCCTTTCTTTAGTCACGCCGTAGATAGAGGCGTTTCTTTTTAAATTAACGCCTTGATAAGAGGCGTTATTTGTACTTTGTTTTATTTCCTGTATTGCTCCGATAATATATTTATATTTTTAATTTATTTCAAATATTCATTTATCAGGGTTGCTACACCCTCCCCCACTTAAAAGGAATTTGGTCCCCAAATTCAATTGCATATTATGTATATACGTGGAGAGTGTAGAGTATATACCTCTTAGAACAACTCGGGAAATCGTTTCTTCATAGATTCCTCGGTCTCCCATGTCGCTTCGTGTTCAGGATTCTTATTCCATTGCACCTTGAGCATGGGAATAACCTTATTCCTTAGAGCTCGTATTTCTCGATCTAAGATCTTCATAGGCTTCTGTTCATAGGTGAGATCTTTCTGGATCACCAGATCTCCATGTTCAATAATATGAGATGGATCGTGCACATACTTCTTCAACATAGATATGTGAAACACATTATGCACGTCGGACAATTGAGGAGGCAACGCGATGCGATAAGCAACCTCGCCAACTCTTTCGAGTACCTCAAATGGTCCGATGAATCTTGGCGTAAGCTTGCCCTTAACACCAAATCTTCGTATGCCACGTCCAGGCGATATTTTAAGAAATACATGATCTCCAACCTGGAATTCAAGATCTCTTCTTCTTGTGTCAGCATAAGCCTTTTACCTGGTCTGAGCAACTTGCAATCTTTCTCTGATTACTTGTATCTTCTCAGTTGTATCCCTTACCATGTCTGGACCTAATAGTTGTTTCTCTCCAACTTTGTTCCAGCATAAGGGTGATCGGCAACTTCTTCCATATAAAGCTTCGAAAGGTGCCATTTGGATACTAGCTTGGTAGCTATTATTATATGCAAATTCCACAAGTGGCAAATATTCATGCCAGCTTCCACCAAAGTCAATGATGCAAGCTCTTAGCATATCCTCAACAACTTGATTAACTCTCTCGGTCTGACTATCCGTTTGTGGGTGAAAAGCAGTACTAAAGTTGAGCCTTGTTCCCAACGAATGTTGTAGTCCCTTCCAAAAATGAGAAGTAAAACGGGGATCTCTGTCAGACACGATTGAGACAGGAATTCCATGTATCCTGACTATTTCCTTGATGTATAGTGCAGCTAGTACATCAATTGACCATCGGCTCTTTATTGGCAAGAAATGCGCCGATTTAGTTAGACGGTCAATAATAACCCATATTCCATCATGTCCTCCTTTTGATTTAGATAGACCCATGATGAAATCCATACCAATATCCTCCCACTTCCACTTAGGAATATCTAGAGGATGTAGTTTTCCAGCAGGCTTTTGGTGTTCTGCCTTGACTTGTTGGCATGTGAGACAGCGAGATACATAGTCTGCTATTTCTCTTTTCATATTAGGCCACCAAAAGTTCCTCTTTACATCTTGGTACATTTTGGTTGATCCTGGATGAATAGTGTACCTTGATCTGTGAGCTTCATCTAAGATCTTCTTCTTTAATTCCGGACAATCGGATATACAAGTTCTACCTTTGAATAATAATCTTTTATCAGAAGTTAGTTGAAAATCAGATTGTCCTTCTAATCTGCCTTTGATTTCCACTAATATAGGATCATCATACTGAAGCACTTGTATCTCAGATAATAAATCTGACTGTATGCTTACATGAGATAATGTGACAAATTTGGCTTCCTTGTCCAAGATTATATTGAGCTCGGAGAATTGTTCTAGCAACCTCCATTCTTGTATCATACAATTGGCTATCATTGCTCTCGGCTTTCGACTAAGGGCATCAGCAACATAATTACCATTTCCGGGATGGTATTGTATATTGAAGTCGAAGTCCTTGAGATATTCTAGCCAGTGTCTTTGTCTCATGTTTAGCTCCTTTTGTGAAAATAGATATTTGAGACTTTTGTGATCGGAGTATACAGTAAACTGCACTCCATATAAGTAGTGTCTCCATATCTTTAGGGCGAATACCACCGCGGCCAGTTCTAAGTCATGGACGGGGTAATTCTCCTCATGCTTCTTCAGTTGACGTGAGGAGTATGCTATGACCTTTCCTTGTTGCATTAGGACACATCCGAGGCCAATGCCAGAAGCATCAGTGTAGATCTTGAATTTCTCTCCTTCTATTGGTAGAGCTAACACCGGAGCTGTAGTGAGATGATCCTTGAGAGTTTGGAAACTTCTTTCACATTCCTCACTCCATTCATATCGGATCTCCTTACGAGTTAATCTTGTAAGTGGTACGGCGATCTTAGAGAAATCTTTGATGAATCGCCGATAATAGCCGGCAAGACCTAAGAAACTTCTGATCTCGCTTGCATTAGTGGGTCTTTCCCAATTTCTCACAGCTTCAACTTTTGACAGATCTACAGATAATCCGTCCTTTGATATGACATGCCCAAGAAAAGCCACTTCTTCGAGCCAGAACTCGCATTTGCTGAGCTTAGCATATAGTTGATTCGTCCTCAAGATTTGCAATGCAATCCTCAAGTGCTCTTCATGTTCTTCCTTAGTCTTGGAATATATCAATATATTATCAATGAAGACTACTATGAATTGATCCAAGGCCTGAATATGCTATTCATTAACTGCATAAAGGCAGCAGGGGCATTTGTTAGTCCAAAAGGCATAACAACAAATTCATAATGGCCATACCTGCTTCTGAATGCGGTCTTATGAATGTCATCATCTTTGATCCTTAACTGATGATATCCCGACCTGAGATCAATCTTGGAAAAATATTTGGATCCTGAAATCTGATCAAATAACTCATCGATTCTCGGCAGTGGATACTTGTTCTTGATAGTGAGATGATTCAACTATCGATAGTCGATGCACAATCTCATGGATCCGTCCTTCTTCTTCACAAATAAGACTGGTGCTCCCCACGGGGAAGTACTAGGTCTAATAAACCCTTTTCGAATTAATTCCATCAATTTCTCCTTCAACTCTTTGAGTTCAGCCGGGGACATTCTATAGGGTGCCTTTGAAACTGGACCAGCACCAGGGACTAAGTCAATGGTGAAGGCCACTTCTCTTTGAGGGGGTAATCCCGGCAAATCTTCCGGAAATAAGTCTGGAAATTCTTGCACTACCTGAATGTCTTCTATCTTGGTTTCCTTAGCTTCTTTAACAGTGACAAAAGCAAGGAAGGATACACATCCTTTCCTGACGAGCTTGCTTGCTCGAAGAGCCGAAATAAGAGGGGATTTGCTCCGACTCTTGGGGCGAGTAAAGACTAATTCTGGAAAATCTTTGAAAGCAATTCGGCTATTGCGGCAATCAACCGTTGCCAGGTATTTGGATAACCAGTCCGCTCCCAGTATAACATCATACTCCTTTAGATCGAGGCATATGAGATCTATAGCTAAATTCCTACCTTGAACCATTACCTCACAGTTTTGGTAGTGATGAGTAATATCATTTTCACTTCCAAGAGGAGTAGTTAGAACTATTTTTATCCATTCTGGTTCTAATGGTAACGGGTCGGCAAACTTCTTAGAAATAAAGGAATGTGATGCACCCGTATCAAATAAGACATAAGCACTTTTGGAACAAATTTTCAATGTACCTTCCACTAATCCGCCTTCTTCTTCAGGTTCGGTCTCCTGGATTGCATGAAGACGAGCATTCTTTGTCATCGGGCGTTTACCATCACCGGCTTGGTCATTCATTAATGGACACTCGGGAATCCGATGCTCACGGCTTCCACAACGGAGATAAGCTCCTAATTTTCTCCAGCATTCTTCTGTCTTGTGACCAGCCTTGTCACAATGCTTGCATACTGTATTAGAAGGGGTAGTTGTGATAGAGAAAGGCTTGGTCTTTTTGAACTTATGGTCTTGAGAGGAAGAACCTCCATTATTGGGCCTCTTCTTGAAATTGGGTTTGAAAGAACCCGAACCCGTCACTTGTTCCTTCTTGTCTTTCCCTCGGATCCTATCAGATAGTTCCGTGACATCTTCCAGTAGTTGAGCTTGGCGCACTATTTCAGAATAAACTTGGATGTCCATAGGCGCCAGTTGAGTAATATAGTGGGGCCTAAGCCCATTAAGAAATCTACGGGCTTTCATCTTCTCCGTGCTAATAAGATGCTTAGCATATCTAGACAACCTGGAGAACTGAGCTTCATAATCTGCTAATGATAAGGATCGTTGCTTTAATGCAGCGAATTCTGCAGCCTTCTTTTCTTGGACTCGGTCCGAGAAATATTTAGCATTGAAGTATTCCACAAATTCTTCCCATGTTACTTGAGTAGGATCGATGGTTGCTTCAATAGACTCCCACCAGCATCTAGCATCTTTCTCTAACTGGAATGTAGCTAATAGAACTTTATCCTGGTCCGTGCATTGCATGACATGGAATATGCGTTCGGTTTCCCGAACCCAATGCTCGGCATCGTCCGGATCGGTCGATCCCATAAACTTCGGGGGATTCATGTTCTTAAATGCTTGGTGTAAGCTTCCAGCTCGTGGAGCACCACCTTGTGCTACTTGTTGTAGCACTTGGGTCATCCCTTGGAGGGTACGCTGCATGTTGCGCCATTGAGCACGTTCGGCAGCCATTATCCTACAATTACAATAACTATATTAGTTCGTGATCGTATTTAAAGACTCGTACACTATGTTAAATCTATCCCTTGGTTCTACCCAATCTCACTGGTTTAAAGGTTCAACTTATCCTTGGACTTGAGTTTTTCCTAGGAATTGAATACCTTAGGCTCTGATACCACAAAAACTGTCACGCCCCGAGCGCGGAAGATATCCGGAGACGCGTGACGAGTTTATATCAATCATGTCAATCAGAGTGGTCGTGTATTCGACACCAAGACAGAGATGCGCAAAATAGCAAGATAACCCAATCCTTTATTTCATAATGGATAGACTATTACAAATCCAATACTCTGTTTAATAAAAAGAAAAGAATACACAATTGACTCAAGAAACTATAGAAAAGACTAGATGACACTTGAGCAGCTCTATCACTTTCACTCTTGACCATTCCCATCCGATTGACTTCCATCATCGTCGGACTTACCTGAAAAGTAAAAAGGGACAAACGGAATGAGCGAACGCTCAGTAGGAAATTATATCTCAAGTACTAGCAAGGGGTTGAAGTAATTACATCTTTCATGAATGCAATAAAGCTATGCATGCTCGCATAAAACGACAAGATAGAGAGAATGTAATATCAAAGAATAAGATGAACTAATCATGAACTTTCAACAAGATAACAAGTGTATTCAAGATATTCAAGCAAGTACGTTTAACAAGTCAAGTCAAGAACTTTGGCTATCATGTATCAAGCAAATAAATTACCCTTTTTCGGGCCACGCATTTCATGTCAAGTCAACTACGATTCAAGTACAAGATGTGTGTGGAATGTCCAATCAAGCAAGTCAAGTACTCGGTATAATGCCAGATACCTTATCAATTTAACTCCCATGGGCACAAGTACTTTCGGGTGCTCCTCCCAGGACCAGATCGGGCCCTATATGCGCAGGCATTTATCATGTGTTTTGACATCCACTTTTGTTTATATAGCCAATATAGAATTTCAATAATCAAGCTTGTAGACATGTATGACAACTTTTGATAGAATGGAGTCCAAAATATGACAAAAGGACATAGATTGATGATAATAACGGTATAATCACGATTAACGATAAAACTAGGTAGAATATGGTTCCCTTAACTTGGGTACCATGACAAATCAATATGGACATTCTTTATATAGAATTGAGGTCCACATGAACAGTATATCAAAGATAAGATACCCTCGTTCTTATCATAGAATTGAGGTTCACAAGAATGGCATGATATGGCATGATATCATCATCCCATTAAGGAATTTCTTATGATATACTCTTTGTATAATCATAAGGGCCGGTATACCATGTTTCTTTAGAGTGACATGGCATCAATGGTGTAATGGGTTTTTAGGGTACAACCAGCTGAGTCGGCCTTAAGGGAATCCAAGGCTACGAGGAGTCTTACGGAGGTCTCTATGACTAACTCGCTAGTCCAAAGGAACGGAATGTCTAATGGAGAGCTTGTATGTCAATGAGAGTTGAGGGTGATCGATAAAATAACGTGAAAAGTGGGACTATACTCACGGAGTGGAGAATAGTGCTGATATATATACGTATATACATAATATGAAACCATCGGTTAACAGAATCAGGATAAAAATCAGTTTACAGGAAATAACGACTTAGGTAACGTCGTTTTTCAAGTAATTAACGCCTAACATAAGGGCGTTTACACATGTTTCTATTTTGCAGAATTTTCATTAATTCAATAATTTATCTAAAACACGCCCTGGTCAGGGTCGTTTCTTCAAGATTTGACGACTACAGTAGCAGGCGTCTCATCATTTACATATTTGACAGAATATAAATAATTTTCATGATTTATCTAAAACACGCCCTGAGAAGGGGCGTTACTTATTTAATTCTTATTTTCACAAGATACAATTTTTCCGGAATTTTACAGAAACGCGCCCTCTGCAGGGGCGTTATTTAAATACTCACGCACTAGTTCAGGGCGTTAGTTTCATAAGTCACGTCCTAACTTAGGTCGTTAATTCTTCAAGGGTCACGAACAGTAACGAAGTTATATAACAAGCAATTTCCCAATATCAAATTTCATGGAAAGGACAGGAAAACTAGCAGGCAGAGTCATGCATTATATTAGAATCAGGATTTCATATATATCATCTTTATAATATGGGTGTTGATTATTTTCATGAAATTAACGCCTGTGTACAGGGCGTCAAATATGAATTTGACGACCTTGTCAGGGTCGTGTCTTGTAAATTAGCGCCCTTGACAGGGGCGTTACTTTTAAAATATTGCCGTAAACACAATAAAACTGTATGTATGCCATGCTTATACATATATCTTGCGTTATTTTCATTTGGGCTACAATAACTTGAGAAAATCCTACCTTAATAATGGATTTGGAGATGACCGGGTGAATAACTTGATAAGAACACCTTGGACAGGAAGGAGAAAAATTTTAGTTGATGAATATGATGGAGATGATGGCCTTCAATCAACCTGTAGGGGAAAGAAAGTAGGGATATTGAGAATAGAACCGAAGATAGGGAAAAGATTGAAGAACGCTACCTTGTTCTTCACATACGCGGTTTTATTCCTCACCTGTATTAGAGGAAAAGAAGAGGAAGAACATTAGTTCTTCATGTAATAGAAGCAGAAAATAAAAGGAATAGAAGAACTGTTTGTTCTTCACGTACCTAGCAGCAGACGCTCGATCAAATGGTTTTAGGGTTGGCCGAACAGGTTTATTGATAAGATTTTGGAAGTCCTATTAGAGTTAGTGATTATGTGAGGGTAGTATATCCCCAATAGAGTCCTTACTCTAATAGACACTTACTAGATTAGGTTGATCTTTCCCGAGATAAGCTCTGGGTTCGAACGGTTCACGAATAGAATTAACGCCTTTGGTCAGGGCGTCGATTCTTGAATTGACGACCTTCTTTAGGTCGTTTCTTAAGAAGCGCCTTATATAAGGGCGTTCCTTATTTTTTGAAACACGCCCAAGATAGGGGCGTTTCTTGTTCTTGCCCTTTTTTGGCGTTGGGATTTGACGCCGTCAGGTGAGGGCGTCCTTTCTTTTGTCACGCCGTAGATAGAGGCGTTTCTTTTTAAATTGACGCCTTGATAAGAGGCGTTATTTGTACTTTGTTTTATTTCCTGTATTGCTCCGGTAATATATTTATATTTTTAATTTATTTCAAATATTCATTTATCAGGGTTGCTACAATACTGGTCATCAGCGGATGCTGGCGCATCATATAGGGCCAATACTACCGGATCCTGTTCAGTCTGCTCCGAGGGCGAGACTGGTTCAGCAGGAGGTTCAGAAGTGGACCCCTCCATCCTTAGAGGCTGTTCTAATGTGGGCTCCCTTGAAAGGTCATCATTCTGTAGAGCCCGGAATTCTTCTAGGATGCGCCCGAACTCCAGACACTCCTCCAGCTCTCTGGCTATTTGATCTTCATCCGGGGTTCCCGTATCAAATTTTGCTTCAGCCTGGAATAGATCCTCTTTGGAAGATAAGTCCTCCCAGCACCAAGCTTTCTTTGTCTCATCAGATGTCTCTGTTTCTGGCAGGTTGTCTGGGGCTTCATTGCTCATTATGGATTGATAAATGATTTCTTCATCTTCCGAGGGGTATTTGTCATATCCTACCTCGGGAGGATCGTCATGCCGGTAGGAGACAGATATGACGTCTACCTCAGCGTCATGGTATTCTTGGAGGGTATAACCCAATCCTGGGTGTTGAGTGATCTTCCTCAGTTCTTTACTATCTCGAGGCGGATCCCACAGTTCCTTAAATGCCTTCTTCTGAGCAGCAGGCTGCATTGATGGCATTTGCATTTTGGAGAACATTTGTGAAACCCGTTGGGTAGTATAATCCAAGCCTGTAATCGGTACCATCCGGTTTGCAGCTTCTTTAGGGGCCATACAGTCTTGATCATCTTCTTCGACTGGCTCCCCGGTGTAGAATATAATAGGAGGCTCGCAGAAGCGAGGGATTTCCATAGTCTTCAGTGGTAGCACCGTTTGGTACTCAAGGCTGACGATGGGTTTAAATAAACCCTGCGGTACCTCTACCTGAGTGTACTTTTGCTTCATTTCTTCATCGGCATTATCCGGGTGGACGCTAGGAGGGGTAACCCGAGCAAAGTCATCGGCATAAGAGATGTGAGACACATTATGCTTTTTAACATAGCCTTTTGGTGGCGGTGGAGACCAGTTCCTTATCTCTGTCTCAGGCTTTTTCTGGATGACCACAGTCTCTTTCCTTTCGCAGTTTTGTGACACCTCGGTGTAGTAGGATGCATCGAGCATATGGCACTCGAACACTTCGAAGGGATGCAGGTCCGCAAACACCCTTTCTTCTTTTCCTTCATGGCAGTATTTAATGCACTGATGTAGCGTGGATGGCACTATTTGATATTCATGCAGCCACGGTCTCCCCAGCAGGGCCTTATACGTGGTGTTGGAGTCGATCACATAGAATCGTACCACTGTAGTGAGGTCTCCCAATGTGAGGTTAAAATCAGCTACCCCAAGAGGTGTCTCACACTTTTGGTTGAATCCTGCAATCTTCATGTCTCTGACCTTGGTGAGCTGCAGATCAAAGTAATATTTCTGATAGATGCGGTATGGGAGAATGTTCACAGCAGCCCCGGGATCTATCAGTATTCTGCTTATCGGCTGACAGTTTAGGGAACCCCTCATATACAGCGGTCTGTTATGGCCGGAATTTGGGATTAGCATTTCATCCTCTGTGAATGTGACTGATGGACCAGAATTCACTTCCGTCAAGAGTGCTTCGTACTATGTTGGCGACTGCAAGGCATCAATAATGGCTTGGCGAGCCTCTTCACTCAGAGAGAGGATTTCCCAGATTGAGAACCTGGTAGGGAGCTTCTTCAGCATTTTCATGATCCGGCTGCCCACCCGGACGTTAGACAGTTTCATCTCCTCCACCCAACGGGTTCTTGGAGGTTCATGTGGTGCCTGTGGCCTTTGCTGCCCAGTGCCGGTTTTACCCTCTTGATCGGTTCCCCGGGAGGCTTCTTCTGTAGTAACAACCCTTGTTTCTGCTAGAGGGTTACTTCCTTTATTTTCTTCATGCTGCTTCTGCTTCCTAACTGCAGTCTGCTGGCATTTATTATTTTCAGCTGAAGCAGTGTGAGCCAATTGCTCATTTTCCAAACTGGACAAGAATTCCAGGAATGAAGGAGCCTCTTCTTTTTCTTGGTACAAGCTGGTAGGGGGAGGAACCTGGACACCTCGTACTTCTGGCTCGGGGATCTGATAGGGTTGCTCCCCTCTGAATATAATATTATGATTGGCTAGTGGCGGGCGCCCCCATCTTTTCCCAGAACGTGTTGCATGGGCTGAGGTAGAGGCCTCAGCATGGTTGGCTTCCAGCGGGGGCATTTGATGCTTCATCCTCATCATTCTCCCCGGGCAAGGAAAAGAGTACCGACAGGGTGTTGCATTGTACTGTAGTGACTTTCTTTCCCCTTTTGGACTTGTGCCGTCTCTTCTTCTTTTGGGAATTTGGCTTTGCTGGCTCTTGCCCCCAGAAGGGCTCATTTTCAGCTTTTTCTTGTTCTGCCTCTGGTTGCTCTTTAATTTTCAATTCATCGAGCTGCTCCCAGAGTATACAGTCTTTTATCATATTCATCGACCTCATCGATATACTGCTGTAGACGCCTGGCTGTAGGACTTACTTCTTTATGTGCAGGTAGGGGAGTTTGTCTCCTCCGGTTGTGAGTAGGGATCCGGATGACTGGTCCGGTCTCAACTGTATGCCATACTGGCCTTACTGGAGGCGGCTCAGGCCTTGGGGTGACACCCCGAATAGTTGCCCCACTGGTGCCGGTTGCAAGAGTCCTTTTCTTATTCTTTATGGGCTTCGTCTGCCATCCTTCCTGATCTTTCAGTGGGGTGAGGAGGCAAGCTTTATAAGTATGCCTGGTACATTCTTCAACGGCTTCCTCCGGTAGTTGCTGATAGACTGAAATCACATTGGCGGCCATCCTCCAGGGCGGAGGCTCATGCGGATGAGGTGGCTTCACCTGATAATCACCCAACTGTAGCTCACCCTTTTTAACCATTCCTTCCATAATATCCTTGAAGACATAACAATCTTCAATTGCGTGCCCCAGCGCACGGTGAAATGGGCAGAACAACGGATCATCTTTCTTTGTTGCATCCGCAGGTCTCTTCGGTTTGGGCAATGTTACCTTGTTGAACTTATATGCCCAGTTAAATAGTGCTGATGTCTTATCTTTGGGAAAAGAGTAAGCCCTTCTCATTCTGTCTCTCAGAGAGACCTTATCTTTTCTTTCTGTTGCACCCTCAGGCGGGGGAGCTTCATCTGCCTCCTTTTTCCCTTTCTGTTGCTCGAAGGTTCTGAAATCGACGGCGTTAGCCTCAGTATGTGATAGCCGTCGATCATTGGTTTTACCCTTCGGCATAGTGGGAGCATTGGCGATCGGGCGCTTGGACAAGAACGTCTCGACTTCCGCCACTGTATTGTTCAGCCGGTCGAATGTTCTGACATCTGCACCGATCATCTTTTCTAGCACCTCTCTCTTGAGGCTCTGTTTACATATCTGCACTGCATCTTCCTAATGAGGAGGTCTTCGGCATATCATGGCTAAGTTTCTCCACCTTTTGATGTAGTCCAGTGCTGTTTCATCCTGCCTTTGCTTGGTTGCATATAGCTCCGCTATTGTAATTTCTCTTTCAGTGACATGAAATCTATTGCGGAATTTTCTTTGCATATCAGGCCAATCGACCACTGATCCAGCGGGCAGGCTTGAATACCATTCAAAGGCTATCCCAGTGAGGGACGAGCCAAAGAACTTAAGCAGATAGGCTTCATCAGCTGCCAGGTCGCCCATAATTGTGGTGTAGTAAGCAATGTGCTCCCTGGGAGAGCCCTGGCCGTTGAATTTCTCAAATTTCGGCGGCTTACTAACGCCTGAGGGTAGTCTTTTAGCAGCATACTGGGGAGGATACAGTACTTTGTACATGTCATAGGTACTTACACCATCACCGGTCTTCTCAGACAGCTTTATCTCCACAATTCTTTCAATCATCAGCTTGTGGGCTAGGGCTGGATCTATCTCTTCTGGGAAGAAGTGAGCTTGTTGTTGGTTGTAGGGAGTCGTCATCACAGTTGCGCGCAAGGTGGGCGCGGCGGGCTGCGTCTGAGATGTAGAGGGCTGAGGTGCTGCTTGCTGCAGAACAGGCTGGCTCGGAGCTTTGCCCTTATCAGCTGGAAGGGGATTAGTTGGGACAGCCATTTCTGCTGAGCTGGAAGTCTGCCCCACAGGTTCGGCTTGCTTGGAGATCGGTGTGGCTTCATGCCTCTCATTTAGCTGTCTTCTGAGAGCACTGATCTCCTATTGATACCTTCTAAACATCATCTGGATCATGGGATCCAGAGTCGATGGGATCTGTATATCTTCTGAAGTCCCTTCAGCATCATCAACGAAGGGATTGTCTTCTTCTTCTGTTGTCACCACATTGACTGTCATGGTGGTGATCTTGCGGGTTTCCTCATCATTCTTCATCTTATCTTTTGCAGCCTGACCTCTTCTTGTGACGGGGCCTGGTCTGGTAGCCAGCCTGAGCAGTTCATCTGGCTGAGTTGGTAGCATATTTTGCCCCCTGGCGATTCCAGCCATGTTACAGGCGAAGATTTGCATTCTTCCCTTCTGCCTGCAAACTTTTCTTTTTGCCTGGTCAAGGTATTCGAGTCGGTCGAAGACCGATACTCTTTCTTCAGCTTCTTCCCTATACAGGTCTTCTTTATCATATCCGGCCTTACGGCCTTCTTCATAATCATTTGAATCAGAGGAGGAGACTCTGAGCCTCACTTCTTGAAGGGCTTCTCCTCCTTCTTCATCCACGGTGCCCAGAGCACGGGATAATCTTTGCTGACCGAGGGCAGGGTTCCTCAGGTAATGGAAGTAGTCTTGGACCACTTGTTTCATCTCCTCTGGATCGTGCCTTCGCGGCTCTGGTCGGAGTATCAATCTTTCCTGGCTTTTATGCTGATGAGCCAGTCTTGTCATCTGAGTATTCAAATGCTCGGCTTTGGAATATTTGAATATGTCAGCCTGTCTGGCACAGGCTCTTGGTCTTCTTGGAATGGCAACTGTGACTGGTTCGCTCATTCCCATATCGCCATCCTGGCAGTAGTTGGCAGTGTCATCATAGTTCTTCCTTTGCCATCTTTTGCCTTTGGCCCTGGGATGGGTGACAGTAAGGTCTCCCTTCTTCTCATATGTTATGCCCCTCATCACGGGGCGAGTAGTAATCAGATTTCTTCATTCATCATTTTTTTCATCTCTCCTCCCCAGAGCTTTGGGGTAAGCAGCAACATCATCTCTTCTGTAGTTTCTTTCTTCTCTTCTGCTTCCTGCCCTGAAGCGGACAACAGCATCCTCAGTAGCCTTCTTCTCATATCGAGCTGGGGCCCAGCTCTGAATCTTCTTTGGTCGCTAGATCTGTTTATATTTTGCTGGCTTGGGCGCCAGCGGCTTCCTTTCATCAGCTTCCCCGTTGGCCCTCCTAGCGGCCAGAACGCGGAACCTGTTGTCGGTCTGGACAGTCGGGAGAATCCTGTCCGGCCGGACTTCTCTGGGGCGACCGTTGAGGTTCACCCTAACATCTCCCATCATCATTGTCTTCCTAGAATTGGAAAGACGACGCTCAGCAGCAACATACCGGCTTCTCCGGTTATTTCTCTTTCCCCTCTGGGCAGTAGCGGGAACCGTATCCCTCCTTTGAACTTGGTGTACATAGCAGGCGACGGCCGTCGAGGTCATCTTCTCCGGTAAGCCAGCCTTCTTACCAGTAGTCTTCATAGGGGCACCTGCAGCGGTGCCTTGCTCGTCGTTGTTGACCTGCAGAAGGTCGGTGAAGACGAGGCCCAGACAGTTGGGCAGCCCGACAGTAGGGGGCATTGCTCCAAATGACAGGGGTACCGCCAGGTAACCCTCTCGCACATGCATATCGATCGGTTGTTGGCCGAAGCATACAGACATAAGTCCAGTAGTCATCTTCCTGAAAATAAGGAAAGCGCACAGGATCAGAAATTTGAGGGGGGCCCGCTGGGCCTCCTATTTTGGCGTAGAGATGAAGGGAGACTAAGTCCCACCGGGCGTGCCAGACTTATGGAACGTGGATCTTTATCTTTATCTCGTTGTATTATTTCTTTATATTTTTTATTTGGATTTTTGATTTATTGATTTATTAGGCGTGCCAGTCACGTGTGTGCCGATTTTATTGTGCGCTCGATCTGACTTGGTCAGTCGATTGTGAAGTCCGAGTCGGGACCAGAAGTCCGTCATACCATAAAGGCTATGACATTAATTACGCCCTTCCAAGGAAGGACAACCCTTGATTAAACGCCAAAATAGGAGGAAAGCAGCGGTGAAGATAAGGCTCAGAAGAGACGGGGTTGATTTATTTGCAGAATGCTAAATGGACTAGACAGAGCAGGGGGGGTTATTAAGTACGGGACAAATCCGACGGCATATCCCCGCCATCTTGGACTATGCCAAGTGGGAATAGGAAACCACCCATGCAGTGGCAGGGTAGGATCCGTAAAAGATCGGATATAATAGACCCGGAGTCCGAATAGGAACCGGCGCGACATGGCACGTCCCATGTGGGTGCGATGCCGCATCTATATCCCCCTTCGAGGGACCATCGGAGAGCATGCAAGGACATAACTCCGTGGGCCGGCGGGGCTAGGAGAGAATATCACATTTACCCGGTAGGGTATGTATGAATTTCGGCAGCACGTCCCCTCAACTTGGATTATGCCAGGAGAGAATAGGTCATCATCCACGGGATGCCAGGATGACGACCAGATAAGAAGGGCACCGGGCCCGGGGATGTTACTTGTGTCTATCTCATTGGTTAATATTCCCTTGGAACCCATCAGAACGCATATAATAACATGGTTCTTTGAGTTCGTAAGGTAGCAGTGAAATCCGGATCAGAAATGAGGGCTGTAGGGGAGGTCTTCCCCATTACTGTATCTTCTCAGGGCACATATGATGGTCTCCGAACATCCCCGAGACAGGTGTGTAGGGAAACTAAAGGATTGAAGGATGACTGTGCAGAGGAGGGCCTCGGACTAGGTTTCATTGGCCAAAGAAGGAGGGTCTCGGCGTGGGTTTCTATTGGCCAAAGGGAGAGCTCTCGGCATGGCTTTAATGGCAAGAAACAAGGGGGGAAGCTCCCGACGTGAGGCTTCTCGGCGTGCTCCTCGCCGCGCCGGGAACCCGGCGCCGGGAGGCCACAGGCCGAGAAGGCTGTGAAGGAACAAGGTTTAACCGGGGGGTTTTGTCGGTTTGCTGAAGGGGAAGGAAGAGGGAAGCCTCTCGGCGGCGTAGCTCTCGGCGTGGAAATTAGCACACCGGGAAGGCGAAAGGGTTAAGGGTTTCAGGGCTTGATTACGGTACTCTATTTTTTTGGGGTTTTGAGAGTTTTCTGGGAATTATATCAGAGTAGATTGGCTCTGGGGACTAGAGATGGGGTTCAACTGGTTTTAGTGGTATAGGCTTCAAAGGAGGCCGAGAACTGAAAGGGATTGGAGGGGAAGAGCCCCACATAGAGGTCCTTTTCACCATCACCATACGGAGCCCAGAGGACAGCTTCAGTATTATTTTTCATCGGCTGGGAGGATTTCAGCAGCACCTCCCCCGTACCTAGCGTATGCCGGGGGGGTAATAGACGATCACCCATAGAGTGCCGGGGTGAAAGCCAGAATGAGGGGGTATGGGACCCCTAGCCCGTGTATGTGATCACAACACCAACTTAATATCCCTTTGAGGCCATTGAAACTTATGCAGTGGCAGAGTTTCTCTGGCTCGTAAGGTTATGCAGGGGAGTTATCCCCAATGATGTTTATCCCTTGGGCACATATGATGATCTAGAGTATCCTTCGACAAGATGCAAGGCTTGGTTGATCAGACTTCAGCGGGCATCCATGTGGTTCCTTGGCCTGTAGCAGGAAGGCTTTCCTCCGGGGTTCAAGGAATGGGGGATTCACAACGTAAAGCAGGGGTGGCCGGAAGCATGGTTCTCGGCGTGGGTTTTATTGGCCAAGGGGGAATGCTCTCGACGCAAGGGTTCTCGGCGCGGTAATGACAGCGCCAGGAACCCGGCGTCGAGAGGCCCGGGAAGGCTATATTGGGATAGGCTTTGTTTGCCTTTGCCGAAGGGGCTAAAGCAAGGGGATCTCTCGGCAGAGTAGTTCTCGGCGGGGAAATGGCCACGCCGGGAAGGGGCTAAAAGGGGTTTTTGCCTTGGCTGCGATACTCTGCTCAGGAGATTTCTGGGATTTCTGGCTCGGATTGAGTCAAGATCTAGACTGCAAAAGGGGTTTACGCGGGGGTTAGCATCATCAGTCGAAGGGCAGATCATCCATTATCGAATCCTCATGGGATGTATGGCGTTTTCTATACTCACCTGCTGCTCAGACGGTCAAGAGATTGATGTCTCTGACCCTGAACGAGATGGGAGCTCGACAGACATCTGTGATATTCGGGGAAACCGTGATTCGAGGGGGAGGAAGAGGAGGGACAGAGCCTAATAACCCACCGGATGAGGGTTGAGACTCCGTCTTCATCTTCCACCAGAGGACAGGCTAGGGAGGGGAGGTGGAAACATGGATCGGAAAGCTATAACATCTGGGCAAAACGACATTCAAAAGAACAGCCGATGCAAGGAGGGGAGAAATACAGCAGACATTTCAATCGATCAAATGCCCAAACGAGCCATGCTCATCTTTTATATTATTGCATCATCCCAAACCTATACAGATCGTAGAAGGTAAACGAAAGACAGAGAGATGGAAATCGAGACCGGAATCTTCCGGCTACATTGATACATCGAGAAAACCTCGCCTGATTACATCAGAAAAAGAAAATAAAAAGAGGAAAGTATGGGGGGGAGGGAGGAGCATTGACTCCTCTCCCTCCCCGGAGCAGCCCACCTGGAGCTTCTTCTTCCTCCTTCCTTCTCAGGTATCTCTTCACTTCTTCGAGTCACTTTTCTTGGGGCTCTCTTTTTCCTTTGGTTTCTGGCTATCCTCTCGATCTCTCTTTTTTTCTTCGAAGCCCTTCTATTTCTTCTGGTGCTTCTCTCCTCTGCCTCCGATCTCTTCGCTTCTTCGAAGAAGTGGGTTTATATAGACCCAGTTTCTTCTTGCATATCGGCAGATGGTAATCGGCGCGCCTCATTCGTTCGCAATAGCTCCCGGCATGCCGAGTGGCCTCCTGTTGAGGTTCTCGGTGCCACACTCGGAAGCCCATTTGGCCGGCCCATTTAGGACTTTTAAGCTTTGCACGTGCCTTGACCTCTCTTAATCCTTTAAATTGATATTCATCAGAACCAGAGAAGGCCCTGTATTGGTGACATAGCTTCCATTGATATCATTGATATGTTTTCATCAGTCCGTAGGCAGGGGTTTCATCAGTATTGCCATCTGAATGATGACAAAACTGGGTATCATTTTATCGATATCGTTACCTGAATGGTGACGAGATCGGACATCAGCCTTAGTCTGGGAAGACCTCAGCCGGGCATATAATCTGTGGAGACAATTCTTCTTCATTGATCTGACTTGGCAAAAACCTTTACAATCTTCATCTGCCGGTACCGGCTTCATCTTTATCTCATATCACATCTGTCAATAAGCCGACATCTGACTTACCCTGACATGTCATCTGTGGATTCTTGGATGAGGCAGTAGTACAGCTCTCATTAAAGTGTGCTAGGAGGTCCCATCAGTCGAGTGACTGCTGCTTTATCAGTGTTGCCGTCTGAATGATATCGGCACCGGGTGTCAGCTTGGCCGACAAAGGCTTCAACCGGGTAAATGGTTGACGGGCTTCATCATTGGTCTTTCACTGTTGGTCTGATCCTCTATTCAATTGTGCTTTCACCCTTGTTCATTTTCAAGGTGTCAACAGTAGAGCGCAAGAAAACAGAACAATAAGAAGGAGTAACAGTCGAACAAAAAGAATAGGAGAGTTCTGCAGAAGAAGTAGAAGAAGGTCTGCATCATCGGCTTGCTGAGTGCGTGCTGTTGCATCCACTGAAGATCAGAGGAAGCCCAGTGGCAGTTGATCATTGCAAGATTATCTACCATCTAGAAGGAGAAGGCCAGCTGATCGACGAAGCCATTCCTCTCCGATCTCTACGTTCGAGATTTGTGAATCAGCACCATCATATATCTGAGGCTCCTTCTTCCATTTTCAAGTGATTTCGTTTATTGTTTTTCATTTCAGTTTGAACTTTACCACTGTAATTCTCCCTTGTACTTGTTGAGTAGAGGGAGGGGTTTTGATCTAGCGGAGTGTGCTTGGGTCAAGGGGTTGTTTGCGAACGTTTATTTTACCAGGGGTATTTTGTTAAGTAGGTCCCTGACTGTTTGGGACGGGATTCCTATTCTGTTTGTTGGTTTATTTCACGTGTCGATCAATCAATTAACTGACTGGTAATTAACTGACTGATTGACTGCGCGGGCGTGCCAGTCACGTACGTGACAAGTTTATTGTGCGCTCGTTCTGACCCGTGTCGGGCGAGAGTGAGGTTCGATCAGGACCAGCAGTCCGTCATACCATAAAGGTCATGACGTTAATTACATCCCCCACGAGGAGGGAAAACCTTTGATTAATTGCCGAGGTAGTGGGCTGTCGAGGCCGGAGTAAGAGTTGCAGAGCATGCGAGTGGTCATGCAAGATGCTACGATCGACTACACATAATTTATTAAGACGGACCCTCAGTACATAGTGGAGGACTTAGGCCCGAAGACCACCATCACGCATGACAAAACTTCCGATTGGGCGTAACCTGACATTCCATTAATGCCATTTGATATACCAAGGATACGCACACTCAGGCATGCATTGACGTGACATGAATATTCAGACTAAAGGCATGACGGCAACGATTCGAAGTAGATCAATTCAAGCTTAGACAAGCTAATTTATTCAATTTATTGATCAAAAGGTTTAGTTCATTCTGTTATTAACAATGGGAATCACCCCAGAGATGGGGAGGGGACCGGAACGGCACAATGGCACGATTCAGAATGAAATCGGCGTGGTACGCGTAGAGAAAAGGCTTAAAATACTTGAAACGGCGCCAGAAAACGTAGGTAAAGGGCTTAAAACGGCGTGGGAACCGTAGGTGTAGAAGGGGGGTTAAAACGGCGTGACCCCTTTTGGGGCGCGCCAGGATGGGGCGCGCCGTTTTAAGGCGCGCCGGACACAAACGGCGCCGGTTTAGCCCAATTTCGTGGAAACTGAGGTTTTATTTGTTATTTCTTGGGTTTGTTAAAACACTTTGGGAAACTTTGAAAGTTTGTTTAAGTCATTTATTCAAAGGATCGCCCCGGGACATCCAGAAGCTGAGTCACAGGCACATGCGAGGTTCACACTCAAGCGCGGCGACTGTTCCGAGTCAGACTCGTTCGAGCCAGAATTTCGACAGCATCTCCCCGTCCCGGAGGATTGTCGGGGAGAAGCGGGGAATACTCACGTAGAAGAGCAACCCCTGAGGAGCGGGTGGCGCAACGGCGGCTGGCAAAACTCGAACGGAAAGGAAAACCCCGAGGTCCAGCCTGCTAGGGGCACCAAGTCCGTGGGTGAGAGTGGGCGGATGAGACAACTCATTAGGGGAGCAAAGACCCCAAGGACTGGCCTACGAGGGGCACGCGACCCGAGTTGACTCAACGCTCAAGTCGGGATGACCGGTTAGAGAAGGAAACCCCGAGGGCCAACCTACGAGGGGCACGCATCTCACGGCCACCACAATGTCCATCAAGGACTGTGGGTTTGGGCATATTGGGATTAACCCATTTAATGTCCACTCATTGATCCACAAGAGAGCTCGCCACTGAGAGACGGTCCTCTGTAGTTAGAGCGGAAGAGTAGTGAATCTGGGGAATGTTCCCATCTCCCCGGTCACCCAATCTCCTCGAAGAGGTGACAATATAGAATAGTCAGGAAATCTGTTCGTTCCGTGGGCTAATTATAGTAGCTATAGATGCGTATATATGCGTGTATATGTTAACAGGTTGACAGAACGGCTATCATATTGATATTTAGAAGACAATGAGATGGGATATAGTGACAAACTCAACTCCTCTCGTTCACAGTTAAGAATAGAGGAAAATAAGAGAATGGACCCAGGATTAGCTAGAAGAATACATTTGCTCGTATGTATCTGGCGATGAAACCTTCGATGCTCGAGAGGGAGAAAAAACCCGGGGAGAGGGGGATTAATGTAGCCCCTAACGTAGTAGGGCGTATAAGCGCCGAGGGAGACGGAACGGAAAAAGCCATCCACGCAGAGAAATACACGAATGCGTTCGAACACTTTACATTCACCCCGGTCGGTGCAGTGGATGGGGGCACGCATATGTCGACGTCCCTATCACGGCGCCGTCCTTGTTGAACGGCATTGTGCCACTAGCCGAAAGAGGGGCTTGCAGAGACGGGGGGATGGGATGCAGAAGAACAAGAAGGCAACATTCACTCATTCATCATTGACATATATATACGCATATATCTATTCATTCCACGGGGGAAAGCATATAGGGTTTATTCTGGCATCGGCGTTGTCGCGCGATTGCCATTGAAACAAACGAAGACAGATGCAGAGATAATAAACGAAAAAAATGAGAGAGGTGGGGGGAAGGTTTGGCTCATATCATCGCCCCTCCCCCCTTCTCATTTACATTGCGACAGCAGAAGGAAACCGACGGCAGAAGAGGGGGATCGACCGGGAGAATCACCGGGAGAATCACACCGACCCACCTAAAACAAGAGAAATGAGCAGACGACTCTTCTTTCTTCTCCGGCACTGAGGGTAGGGCGGAGCAGAGGACGGCGGTGGCGGCCAAAGGCAAAAAAAACACAGAGCTCCTCTCGCCAGAACCCTTTTTTTCGAGGCCTCTCTGATTGGTGCTCTCCGACTCTTCTATCCTTTTCTTCTTCTTCCTTTGATTCCTATCTTCTTCCCTTTTTGAAGCCACGGCGTATATGTAGCCATAGTTAATCCGGCGCCATGGAAAGGGGCGCGCCAGATTCAATGGCGCCGGGGGATATGTCCCCAGTTGATATTGGCGCGTCGGATTTGGCGACGCTGGATTAAGGGGCGCCGACGTCCTTTTGTGCATCGATTTAGCTTGTTCGCTCGATGCGGGCTAGCCGATGGGTTCGGGGATGGTTCCGGAGGCTCCCGTTGACTGTTCCTCTCACCCTGGTCCTTGGAAAACCCTGGCGGGTGTTGACGAAGCTCTCCGTGCGGTGAATGACCTTGCTCGGAACTTCGTGTGTGTTCGGCTTCGAGCATACAGGGTCTTCCGCCGGTATGGCCTTCGATACTATGATTCGTGCTTCCATCTCAGACGGACTTGTGCTCGAAGCTTCCTTGTGGGATGGTACAACATCCGGGATAGTTCCGCCTTGGCTGGCGACCAATCGGCCACTAACGGGCCCACTATGGTGAGAAGCCGAACCCGTGTCGGGTGATCGGGACCTTCTACTGACAGAAACATCGGCTCCTTGTTGTGAATGACCGAGGATGTTCTTCCTCAGGAGAATCTTCATTCAGGTGGCGAGCCACCAGGTAGACCGTCATCCTTGGTTGGGCAACAGGTGTAGGGTTTCGGCATGACGAGGTTGATGCCGGATCATTGGGCAGGCTTGGTCGCACTGCCGGTTAGTTGTGGATTTATCTCAACTTTCCTGAGGTGAAGTCCCCGGTGTTCACTTCTAGGTGACTCGAGGCTCTGGCAACTTGAGAAGCCTTCCGTCAGTTGATCTTCATCGGCTTCTGTGCTTCAGTGGGCCGTATCATTCGTCTTTATGGCTTGGTCACCGAAGGATCATATTTTGAGTGCCAACAAATGCCCCCCCAGACGTGGGTGGTGCAAGCGAGGCAGGAGTGTAGCAGGACCGATGGATGAGCTTCGTCCAGATTGATCTCCTCCAGTGGCGAAAACTCGCAACGACACTTAATTCCAGGATCGGAAGCTAATCCGGCGCGATCGGAGGCTTGTACGGTGCCGTTTAAAACGGCGCGCCTTTGCTTTGATGGTTGAAACGACGTCGCTTAAAGCGGCGCGCCCTTTTAACTTTAGAGGTTAAAACGGCACCGGTATCAACGGCGCGCAAATTATTGAAAACGGTGTGCCTTAGGGCACGCCGTTTTAACACTGGGGGGCCTCCCTATATAAGGGCCCCTTCTTTGTTTTCTTCATCTTCACTGCTCATTCGCAGCTTTTCTTTCTCTCTCCTCACTTCTCTCCACCGCGGCGCCGAGTGAGCTAGAGTTTTAGAGGGTGAGTGGAGTGTTATTCCATTTGGGTTCTGAACCCACTCTTTGGGCCCCAGGAGGCTCCTCGTAGGACTTGTCCTCGGAGCTAGATCCCTCGGGTGTCCCATTTGGCCTTGGCTTAGTGCCTCTGGCTACTTTTAGGGGCTGCTCCCTTAGTGGACGGCTTCCACTTTTCTTTTGGCAAACCCCCGAGCTGGGGAGACTCTACTGAAATTTTGTCAGAAGTCTTGCTTTGATCAACTGATTTCTGACTTTGCTTGTTCTCTTCTGGACGCTGACTTGCAGGCAACATGGCATCCGGCCCTTCTTCCTCTGCATCCCGAGTGGCTGTGACATGGGGGAATGTGCACTCCCTTGATCGGGGATCCAGGCGGATAGCCGTGGTAGCTGTGTCTTCAGACTCGGAGACTGACACCGTTGACACCGGCTGTCTGTTAATTCTCAATGGCAATCATTTCAAGTATGAGCGAGGGGATGGCGTCATACTGGACCACCCCAAGGACAAACACTTGATGGCATTCCTTGGGTGCTTCAACCTTGGCGGGAAGCGTGATATAATTCTTGTCCGTCGAGCCAAGGGAGCTTTACTGGCGGAGAGAGATAGTCTACCGAGTCGGTCATTCATGGCATGCCCATATATATTCCATGAGAGCTCAAAAAATGGGGGGCCATTCTTGGTGTGCAGGAGTTATCTCCAGAGGCTGGGCTACTGACAAGAGCACCACAATTCACGCCAGCCCGCTAGAATGAGACTACCGGGCGCGTCGATAGAGAGAAGCCCGTGTATGGTTTGTTCCTCGCCCCGCTGCATTGGGGGTACCAAGATGAGCCTTTCCTTTTGGACTGTTTGGCGGTCCGGTTCAAGCACCAGATCTCGGTGGGATGGTTCAGAGAACTCAAAGCCACCGATGCTCACGCCTTCAGATCGGGAGCAGTCGAGTTTACAGATTTTGTATTGCGGCAGTACGCTCCCATCCTTGTACATTCTGGTGTCTATCAAAGTGTATATGCTTCCCGGTACAGGTACCCGATCTCCCGAGGTCTGTGCTACGGGATGATTGAGGTCTTCTGCCCGGAATACAACACCTTCTATACTGCAGAGGGTGAGACTTCACTGGACCTCTGGAGTCTTTCCAAGCTGAGTGGCTTGCCGATAGACGGGGAGCCATACGAAGAAGTTTGTTTCCCAGACTGGCTGAAAGGCCAGAAAGATTGCGAAGGTAAATACTTTACGGGCTTCGCCTACCGCTATTTGATGAAGGCATACCGCACACTGCTGCGCTTGACGCTTGACTCACTGGAAGCGCGGAAGCCTGGTGAAAAGAGACGTGTGTGGATGGGCACGTGGCTTCAATACTTCTTCGACGGCGAGCAGCAATATGAGGACTTCCCCACGGTGGTTCCGATAGCGGTGAAGCGGAAGAAGAGGGCTCGACGCCAGACAACCTACCCTTCTGCTTCAGGGAGAGGGAGATAAGGGTCGAAAAAGGTAGCGACCGATCTTGCCGATGGTGACAAGGGTCGAGAAGGTAGCGACCGATCTTGTCGATGGTGACAAGGGTCGAAAAGGGTAGCGACCGATCTTGTCGATGGGGACAAGGGTCAAAAAGGGTAGCGACCGATCTTGCCGATGGTGACAAGGGTCGAAAAGGGTAGCGACCGATCTTGCCGATGATGACATGGGTCGAAAAGGGTAGCGACCGATCTTACAGATGGTGACAAGGGTCGAAAAGGGTAGACGGTCTTACCGATGGTGACAAGAACCGGAAGGGGTTGCGATCGATCTTGCCGATGGTGACAAGGGTCAAAAAGGGGTAGGAAATATATATATATAGAGGCGGGACATCAGATGAAGACTCCGCTTCGACCCTGTAAAGGGTCTTCAGGACGGAGGATGGATCATCACTATTCATCATTCACTTATAATTTCTTTTTTTTATATTCACATTACTGACCTAAGCGCCTTTTCAGGTTTTCGCCGAAGCCAGCCCCCTCTTGCTTTTGCCCACGCGCCCTCTCGGGTTTTCACATGGCGGGGTACCTGATTTTGCCCGCGATGCCCTTTCGGGTTTTCGCCACCTCTGGGTTATAGCCATTTTGCACTTGTCCTAATATAGGAGCAAGTCTGGCGGGGTATCTCTATTTTTAACCCCATTTTTTTCTCTTTTTTTTTTGAATTTAGAGTACAAAAGAACTTAACTGCTAGAACGCTGACTGGCCTTGCCGATGATGATAAGGATTGGTCCTTGGTTTAGTTCGTCGACACTGGTTGAATGTCGAAGCAAAGGACATGGTTCATTAACAAGGACATAAGATCCGAGTTAAGGGTAGAGGTCGACCGATCTCATCGATGATGACGAGGGTCGAACCCGGGTTTTTTCATCAGCACGGGTCCCATGCCGAAGCAAAGGTAGGATTATTAACAGGGACGGAAGGTCCAAGTTAGGGGTAGAGATCGACCGATCTCGCCGATGATGACGAGGGTCGAACATGGATTTGTTCATCAGCATGGGTCACATGCCGAAGCAAAGGTAGGATTATTAACAGGGACAGAAGGTCCAAGTTAGGGGTAGAGATCGACCGATCTCTCCGATGATGACGAGGGTCTAACATGGGTTTGTTAGAGGATCTCCGGTGGGATTTTGATGACTGTCCCTTTTGGAGTTTCGTCGGGGGAAGAACAAAAGAGGAATTTTTTTAAAATTTCCACTTTACTGACTTAAGCGCCCTTTCGGGTTTTCGCCGAAGCCAGCCCCCTCTTACTTTTGCCCACGCGCCCTCTCGGGTTTTCACGTGGCGGGATACCCGATTTTACCCGTAGCGCCCTTTTTGGTTTTCGCCACAACTGGGTTATGGCCATTTTTGCACTTGTCCTAATATAGGAGCAAGTCTGGCGGGGTATCTCTATTTTTAACCCTATTTTTTATTTCTTTTCTTCTCTTTTTTTTTGATATAAAGGGTGGTAGGTCGAAGTATAATGTCTGACCCTTGGTTGATAGTAGACGGCTGTTGGCCGGAACACCAGGCCTCGTGCCGAGTAGAGCGGTTCATTCGTTTGCAAGGGCTGAATGCTAACGCAAAGGAATGATCTTTCGCCGATTCAGACATAAGACCCGTGATGGCAATATGGTGTATTCTTTTGAGAGCTCAGCCAAGGCGGAGTGCCACTAGACCTAGGAAAGGTAGCTCGATCAGGGCGGAGTGCCACTAGACCAAGGAAAGGTAGCTCGACCAGGGCGGAATGTCACTAGACCAAGATAAGGGTAGCTCGATCAGGGCAGAGTGCCACTAGATTAAGATAAGGCTAGCTTGGCTAGGGTGGAATAACACTAGACCAAGGAAGGATAGCTCGATCAGGGCGGAGTGCCACTAGACCAAGATAAGGGTAGCTCGGCTAGGATGGAGTGCCACGAAACCAACGAAGGATAGCTCGATCAGGGTGAAGTGCCACTAGACCAAGATAAGGGTAGCTCGGCTAGGGCAGAATGCCACTAGACCAAGATAAGGGTAGCTCGGCTAGGACGGAGTGCCACTAAACCAAGATAAAGGTAGCACGGCTAGGGCAGAATGCCACTAGACCAAGATAAGGGTAGCCCGATCAGGGCGGAGTGCCACTAGACCAAGATAAGGGTAGCTCGATCTGGGCAGAGTGCCACTAAACCAAGGAAGGATAGCTCGGCTAGGATGGAGTGCCACTAGACCAAGATAAGGGTATCTCGGCTAGGGCGGAGTGCCACTAGACCAAGATAAGGATAGCTCGGCTAGGGAGGAATGCCACTAGACCAAGATAAGGGTAGCTCGATCAGGGCGGAGTGCCACTAGACCAAGATAAGGGTAGCTCGATCAGGGCGGAGTGCCACTAAACCAAGGAAGGATAGCTCGGTTAGGACGGAGTGCCACTAGACCAAGATAAGGGTAGCTCGGCTAGGGCGGGGTGCCACTAGAGCAAGATAAGGGTAGCTCGGCTAGGGCGGAATGCCACTAGACCAAGATAAGGGTAGCTCGATCAGGGTGGAGTGCCACTAGACCAAGATAAGGGTAGCTCGGCTAGGGTGAAGTGCCACTAGACCAAGATAAGGGTAGCTCGGCTAGGGCGGAATGTCACTAGACCAAGATAAGGGTAGCTCGATCAGGGCGGAGTGTCACTAGACCAAGATAAGGGTAGCTCGGCTAGGACGGAGTGCCACTAGACCAAGGATGAAGGTAGATCATTCGGGGAGCGCCAGTTGAACCGTGTGATACAGTTTTAGGTGCTTCCCATTAAGGGGAGAGAATTGGATGACTCCTTTATGGTCCACCAGGACGTAGGCACCCCCTTCATATACTCGGCGGACGATATATGGTCCGATCCAGTTTTTGACCAACTTCCCCTTGGGGTTGGAGGCCATCACTTCTCTTCTTTTAACCATCACTAGGTCTCCTTTCTTGAATTCTCGACCTTTGACCAGCTTATCGAAAGCATGGGCCATGCGAGCTTAGTAGAGTTGGATGTTTTGTTGTGCCCAGAGGCATTTTTCCTTCGAGCTCGGTGAGCTCTTCCAATCTTCTTTATACATTTGTCTGTTCACCGCTGGCTAGTCCATGCTGGATGGCGACTCGCAGCGAAGGAACTTCTAATTCGATCGGCACCACAGCCTCTGACCCATAGACGAGGGAGAAAGGTGAACAGCCGGTTGGGGTTTTGTAGATAGTAAGATAGGCCCAGAGCGCTTCGTACATCTTTTCTTTCCAATCTTTTTTATGTGACTTGACAGTCTTTGCCAGCAACGTGCATAGTGTCTTGTTGAAGGCTTCTGCAAGTCCATTGGCTTGAGGGTTGTAGGGGGACGATGTCCTCCAATCAATCTTGTATTTATCGGCAAGCCGATAAACCTTCTGGTTTCTGAAATGGCTGCCATTATCAGAGATGATTCGACTGGGGATCCCGAATCGGAATATTATATTCTGCCGGAAGAATCTTACGACCAGTTCCCCCGTTACATCTCTCAATGCGACCGCCTCTGCCCATCTGGAGAAGTAGTCTGTAGCAGCTAAGATATATCTGCACCCTGATGAAGATGATTGTAGCGGCCCTACCATGTCCGTGCCCCACTGAGCAAACGGCCAGCTTGATAGGGTCGGATGTAATGGCATTGGAGGTCTCCTTGCCACGTTAGCGTGTTCTTGACATTTCTGACAAGCCTTGGCGAACTTGCAGCAATCATTAAACATAGTGGATCAATAGTAACCCAATTTCTTTATCTCAATTTTCATCTTTGGGCCAGCCTGGTGTGCTCCAGCTGATCCCGTATGGACTTCCTGCATCACCTGTCCCGCCTCTGTTGAAGACAAGCAACGAAGTAGGACTTTCCTTCGGGCATCTGCCATTATTCGGAACAAAGTTCCGCTTCTCATCTCGTAAGAGTCTTTGACCCTCAGGAGCTTCATTCTTTGTTCTTTCTCTCTTGGGAGCTGTTGGTGTTGAAACCACCGCAGGATATGTTCTCGCCAATCAGGCTGATGAACCTCCTCGACGACTGCCACCTCAATTTCTTGCTCGTCGGTTAAGACTTCTGTTACACTGGGGACTTGGCGGCGGTTGATCACTGTTATGTTCAGGCTTGTGTCTGGTGGGACCGCCAACGAATTGGCTAGCTTAGCGAGGGCGTCTGCCTGATCATTCTGGCCTCAGTTGATATGCTTGATGCTGATGAAGTAGAATCTCGACATCAGGCGGGTTGCCAGTTGATGGTAGGGGAGAAGTTCTTGCTTTCGCACATCGAATTCTCCTTCCAGTTGTTTTATAACTAGCATGGAATCTCCGAATGCTTCCAGCATCTGAGTTCCCACGGATAGAGCGATTTACAGCCCGATTATCAGAGCTTCATACTCTGCTTCGTTGTTCGTGCAATGCTTGTTTATCGAGCAAGATGTGTGCACCACTTCCCCCTCTAGGGATTTCAGGACTATGCCTGCTCCTGCCCTGGCCCTGGCCAATCTAGTGGCAGAGGTGTCAATTCTGGAAGTGCCATCGAAATATAGCTGCCATAAAGAGGGCTGCACCTGAACGGCTTCCAGGGTTTCATCTTCAGGAAGCTCCGGTTCCAACGGGCAGTCCCCGAGTACTAGGTGCTCAGCGAAGAAGTCTGCAATAGCTTGGCCCTTGACGGCCTTGCGCGGCACATAGGAGATGTCAAACTTCATAAGGATTACTACCTATTTGCCCAGGCGACCTTTGAGTGACAGCTGGGACATAATATATTTTAGGGGGTCCTCTTTGGATACCAGGCTGATTTCGTGCAATAACATGTAGTGTCGCAGCTTCTTAACTGCGAAGACCAGCGCCAGACAGACCTTCTCAATATAAGTATATTTCTCCTAAGTTCTGACCAATCTCCGGCTAAGTTAATAGAGGGCTTGCTCTTTTCCTTCTTCATTATTCTGGGCCAGCATTGCCCCCGGGGAGTTATGTGTAGCTGCTATGTATAGTATCAATGGCCGTCCTTTCACCGTTGCGCCCAGCACTGGAGGAGTCTTCAGATAGTCTTTGAGCTTGTCGAAGGCTGTCTGGAAATCTTCATCCCAATAAAAGGGAACATCTTTCATCATCAGTTTGTGGAAAGGCTGGCATCGCCCTGACAAATTGGAAATGAAACGTCGGATATAAGCCAAGCGGCCCTGTAGTGATCTCAGCTCAGAGAGGTTCCTTGGTGGAGGTAGCTCCTAAATTGCTTTGATTTTTGCGGGATCTATCTCGATCCCCCGATATCGGACAATGAAGCCCAAGAACTTTCCGCTCGATACTCCGAACGCACACTTCATGAGGTTCATTTTCAGCTCATGCTGCCTCAGCCTCTGGAAGACGATCCGGAGGTCCTGCAGATGATCTTTTTTTCTTCTGGTTTTGACCACCAGATCATCTATGTAGCACTCGACCTTGTGGTAGAGCAACTCATCAAAGATTTTGGTCATTGCGCGCTGATAAGTTGCGCCAGCATTCTTCAGTCCGAACGGCATCCTCTTATAGTGATAAATGCCTTTAGGGGTTCGGAAAGCAGTATGGACCCGGTCATGCTCCGCGATCCAAATCTGGTTGTAACCGGATGATCCGTCCATGAATGACAGGGCCTCATGATCGGTTGTAGCATCGATCATGACTTCCGTTATTGGCACCGGAAAGTCATCTTTGGGGAAGGCTTTATTTAGATCTCGGAAGTTAATACATATCCGGATCTGTCCATTCTTCTTTTTCACGGGGACGATATTCGCCAGCCATGTGGTGTACTAGTTTTCTTCAACAAATCCCACGTCAATAAGCTTGTCGACTTCAGCACAAATTTGAGTAATGAGTTCTGACCTCATGAGCCGCGGTGGTTGCTTCATCGGCTCGGCCTCAGGGCTGATTGCCAGCTCATGTTGTTAGATAGCGGGGTTTAGACCTGGCATTTCTTCATAAGTCCAGGCGAAGCAATCTCGGTACTCTTGCAGCAGCTGGGTGTACAGCTCCCGTTCTTCTGGGGATAGTTGCGCACTGAGGAAGGTAGGCCTAGGGTCCTCCTCATTTCCCAAGTTGACTTCTATCAGTTCATCGACTGTGGCTTGGCCTCCGTCTTCTATCTCTGGAGGTGCTGGCTGGAGGTCAACGAAGTCTGGAATACCATCTTGAGGGTCGAGTTCTTCGACTTCCTCATCTGACATCATCAGAGCCTCTCGAGGATTCTCTGTTTCCTGCACCAGCGGCTGCGAGGATTGTTCTATTAACAAATCCACTGCCGTTGCAGCTCCCAAGGGCGAGAGAGTAGCTTCAGTCTCTGTAGATGAGGTTGCAGCCATGACAGGCTGGTAGTTGTTTATTGCAGGGCTTGGACAGCATCCCGGTCTTGTAGCAGAAGTTGAGGAGGTCTCACCTTCTGGGGCAGTTGTATCTTCCGTAGAAGTGGCTTTTTCTTTCTTGGCAGCATGTTCCTCTTGACCAAAGTCGACCAAGGCTTCCCCGATTGGCAGAAGGGGTGCTGAAGTTATCATCAGTAGGACTCTACTGGAGGGAGAAATTCCTGCTTTCTCAGTATCTTCGGCTTCACTACTGCTAGCCGTATCGAATTTGACTTGAAGGGACGCCTCTTCAGGGTAGACCTGCTCCCAGCATCGGCAAGGGACCGCAGTCTCTATTTCTTGATTTCTGGGCTGAGCCAGTTCAACATGCTCAGCTTCCGCCTGGTATTCATCAAAAGTTGCCCCCAGCGGGCTATCTTCAGCAGGATAGAAGGCGGAGATGGTGCCTACCTCCTATCGTCCACTGTGATAATATTCTTCCAGGGTGAAGCCCAACCCCAGATGTTGAGAGACACGTCTCATTTCCTTATCCAGATTTACGGGATACCACATTTTCTGGAAAGCTTCCTTGCGCTTTTGAGACTGATTGGGGGGATGTGTTGCTTCTGAAACATCCAGGCCATCCGATCAGTTGTGAATGCCAGACCCTGGACGGGAACCGGCGGGTTGCTTATATCTTCGGGGAGGCTGCAGTCTGTGTCTTCCCGAGTAGGGTGCTCTTCAGCCGTATAGAACAAGCTGCTAGGTCCATCTTCCTGTGTCACCTCCCAAATTTTGAAAGGCTCGACAGTAGGGTTATCAAGGCCGGGAGTTGGCTTGGTGAGGCCATCCGGGATTTCAATATGATTGTGCCGCCGAGCGACCGGCACTTCATTAGCTTCAGGGTATAATGTTGGGGGTGATATTCTACCCACGTCTCCGAATGCTGTGATATGGGAGACCACCTTGGGCTTGACATATCCGCGCGGTGGTGGTGGATACCAACTGCTGTCGGATGTGCTATTCGATGCCCCCGCAGGGGTCTTAGCTTCCGAGGTCTTCTGAGAAGGCCCCGTATATAGGTTGGCATCCTCCAAATGACATTCGAACACCTCGAACTGGTGGGGGTCTATAAATATCCTCTCCTCCTTCCCTTGGAGACTGTACTTGATGCATTGGTGGAGCGTGGAGGGCACCACTATATTTTCATGCAGCCATGGGCGGCCGAGCAGTGCCTTGTACGAGGTGCGGGAGTCAATGACATGGAACTGCACCGTCGTAGTGAAATCTGCTAAGGTGATGGTGAACTCTGCCACCCCTATTGACACTTCGCATTTTTTATTGAAGCCATCAATACGCATATCTTCGACTTTCTCGAGATGCACGTTAAAGTGATGCCTTTCGTATATTCTATAAGGCAGGATGTTGACCGTTGCACCGGGATCAACCAGAATCCTGTTCAGCTCCCTTCCATTCAGTTGCCCCTTCATATACATCGGCCTGTTGTGGCTGATGGTGGGCAGCATCATATCGTCTAGAGTGAAGGTCATGCTAGCCTCCGACATTACTTTAACCAGACATGTCACAAAATGAGCAAGCGTCTGGAGAGCTGTAATAATCGCCTGTCGAGTCTCTTCACTCAAAGAAAGGATCTCCCATATTGTAAATCGAGCAGGGAGCTTCTTGAGTAGCTTCATTATTCGGCTCCCAACTCAGACATTGGAGAGCTTCATCTCTTCAGCCCATCTGGGCTTGGGGAAGTCTTGGTTTGCGGGCCCTGACGGACCTGCTTCATCTTCCTCAGATTCGGCGCCCTTCTGACTGGTATCGACTTCTGGGTGTTCTTTGTTAGCTAATGCGGGGCGAGCTCCATCTACACTTGGATCTTCGGTAGATTGTGCTAGCTGCAGGTGAACGTCCCCGAGTGTAGGGTTAGCCTCCTAACAAGGCTGCTTCCCTTGGACATCTTCATGAATTCAAGAAATGAAGGGACCCCCTTGCCCCCACTCTTGTTATGTAGGCCTGGCGGAGGAGGGATTTGGACTCCCTTGACCTCCGGCGGAGGTGTTTTGTAGGGTTGCTCCCCCTTGAACATGATGTTGTTGTTGGGTGGCGGCTGGCGCCCCCATTTTCGACCTGACCGAGTGGCATGTGCAGCAGTTGCGGCCTCGGCCTTGCCTCCCTCAGCATGGGGTGTGAAGCAAATTTCCGCTTCTTCCTCCTCTCCGGATAGGTTGAAAAGTGCTGATAGAGTATTACAGGAGACAACTTGCACTTCATCGGCCTCAGCAGCCTTCCTTTTCTTCTTCTTTTGTTTCTTCTTCTTTTTTGCTTCTGCGGGCGGGTGCCCCCAGAACAGACTGCCCTCTCTGTCGGGTGCCGCTTCTGCTTCCTCCTTTTGTTCGAGTGAGAGCTGCTCTAGTTCTTGCCACAGGACGTGGTCCCGCACCAGCAAGGGCTTCAATTCGGGCTGCACGTATTCGTGCAGCCCCTCAATGAGGTTTTGCAGTCGAAGGACCCCAGGATTGGTCTCCTTAACCACTGGCAGTGGAGTTTGTCTCCTCCGATTATGTGTAGGTATCCTGACAGTTGTAGGTGGAGTGATCGATACAGGTGCTACCACCGGCGGAGCAGGCCGGGGTGTGACACCATGGATATGTGCCCCCTCTTTTGGGCGGGGTGCCCTCTTTTTCTTATGCTTCACAGGGACCTGCTGCCATCCCTACTGTTCTTTCACGGGCTCCAAGAAATGAGGTTCATAGGTGCTCCGTGTGCTTGTTTCAGAGATCTCCTCGGGCAGTGCCTGGTATAGGGAGATCATGTTGACTCCTGCCCTCCTCCGAGGGGCTTCATGTGGCTGAGGAGGGTCCACTTTGTACTCTCCCAGCTCGATCTCATTTTTCTTCACCATCCCTTCAATGATGTCCTTGAAAACATAGCAGTCTTCGATTGGATGCCCCAACATCTGGTGGTAGGGGCAGAATCTTGGGCTGTCTTTTCTCTTTAGGTCCTCCAGCCTCCTTGGCTCTCGCAGGGTGACCATGCAATATTCCGTTACCCAGTCGAACAGAACCCGGGTCTTGTCCTTTGGAAATGAATAGGCCTTCTTCATCTTGTCCCTCAGCGAAGGACCTTCTTTGCCGTTTGGGGCTTCTGCAAGCTGTGGGGTGACTCCCTTCTTGCCTTCACTTTTCTGTTATCTGAACGCCTTTATGTCAAGAGTGTTCGCTTCTTTAGGCGACGGGCGTCGCTCCACCGCCTTGCCCTTCTGGGTCACGCCGGCATCAGATGTAGGGGCAGGTCTGGCCAGGAAAGCTTCCACCTCGGCCACGACATTGTTCAATCGATCAAAGGATCATATTTCCATTCCGATCTTCTTTTCCAGAACCTCCCTTCTGAGATTCTATTTGCATATTTGCACAGCGTCCTCCTGATGCGGGGGCCGCTTGCACCTCATTCCGAGGTTCCTCCACCTCTTGATATAATCGAGGGCTGTTTCATCTGTGCTCTGCTTTATTGAGTAGAGTTCGGCCACTGTGACCTCCCTCTCTGTAACATGGAATCTTTCTTTGAACTTCTTCTGCATATCTGGCCAATCGCTGATCGACCCGACCGAGAGGCTAGAATACCATTCAAATGCGAGCCCCGTCAGTGAGGACCTGAAAAAATTTAGCAGGTATGACTCGTCGGTGGCCAAGTCACCCATGACAGTCATATAATAGGCTATGTGTTCTCTCGGGGACCCCTTCTCGTTGAATTTTTCAAACTTGGGCGGCTTGTTGATTCCCGGGGGAAGCCGTTTAGTAGCATGGTGTTGCGGGTATGGCACCTGGTATGCATCAAACGTGACGTAGTCGCCTTCACCCATTTCTGTGAGCTTCAGCTCGATCATTCTTTCCACCATCATCCGGTTCACGACTGCAGGGTCAACTGGCTCTGGGTAGAAGTGCGCCGGCTATAGGTACGGGGTGACCAGGGTGGTCGCCTGTGGAGGACGTGGCAGCGGGGGTGTCTGGTGCACTTGAGGGAGCACCGGTGGTAGCAGTGGTTGGAGCTGTGGTTGCCACTGTTGCATTGTCGCCATGCTTGGTTCTGACGACTGAAGCAGTGTGTAGAGCGGTGGAGGGCCGTCATGACGGACCGCTCCCTGGGATGATTCACCCTGGACTTCGGGTGGTTTGGAAGCTGAGGACTGTTCAGTTTTCTCCATCAGCTGCTTCTTTAGCAAGTCTATCTCTTGCCGATATTTCCAAAGTAGCATCAAGACTGATGGGTCCATAGTGGCGGTAGTGGGGATAACTTCTGCTATCTCCCCGGACGTACCCTCGGGCAGGATGTCGAGGGGGATGTCATCTTCTTCTTCCACCGTGACTACATTGGCGGTTAAGAGAGTAGCTTCATCATCCCACTGGTGGCAGACCGGGGGTTGTTGTCCTCTAGCTGTCGCCTGGAGTTGCCTCGCGGCTTCTGTTCTCCGGGTGCTAAGCCCTGGCCTTGCGGCTAACTGAGCCAATTCTAGGGGATCTTCGGGAAGCCCCCCATATCGGTTGGATATACCAGCCATGTTGCAGGTGAAGACCTACATCCTTATCCTTTGTCGATAGAGCCTCCTTTTAGCTTGATCTGGAAAGGTCAACCTCTCGAACACAGTAACTCTTTCTGTCTCTTCTTCCCACCGGGGGGCGGTTTCATCGGCTCCGATCTCAAAGCCGTTGTCATAGCCATTGTCGTCAACCGACGACACCATCATCTTTTCTCCCACATCTTCTTCATCTGCCATTGATGGGCAGCAGTCTTCATCAGTGGCGGCTGCTTGCATCAGTCGTTGTTGCCCAAGCGAGGGATTGCCTAGCCCTCGAAAATAGTTCCTGACCAGACAGGTCATCTCTTCCCGACCCCGTTCTTGATGCAGCACGGGGGACAGTTGCTGACCTCCCACAGGAGGGGTATAACCTAGCTGAGCTCTGTCGGCAGGTTGTTGGAATCTTCATCCCACAGCTGGGACGTTGGCTTGACGGGCGCAGGCCTGAAAACTTTTGCGGCGCGGAGGATCTGCAACAACTTCTTCCTCTTTCGGGGCCAGGCCCCTTCCTCTCTTTCCTTCCCCTCCGTCGTGAGCAAGACGACGGGGGACGGGTGCAGCTTGGTGAACAGGTTGGACTCTCTTGGGGACCCACACCTGCTTAAATTTCTTTGGCCCGGGGGCCAACTTCTCTCGACCGTAATGGCCGGGTTCTTCTCTTTCCACCCTTCTTCCAGCGAGGGCTTGATATGAGTTGCGGACGGGGACGGAAGGGACAACCCAATCCGGAACTATCTGCATATCACGTCCGTTGAGGAAGACATGCATGCCGCCAACCATCATAGATTTTCCGGATTGGGAGAGGGTTTCGATAACCACAGCAGTACTCCCCTGGATCTGCCTGCGCTGACGTCCTCCGGGGTTCCTGTTGGCAGCATTGGGGTGGGCCCCGGGGATAGCATGGTGCACCAAGCAGCTGGCGACCGGGGTTGGACTCTTGAGCGGGTCATGGCAGCATCGGGCCTTCAGAGGGTCCATATTCTTCGTAGCTCCCTCGACAGGCTCCGAGGGTTCCACTTCTAGCATATCCACAAAGGCTAACCCCAAGAAGTTGAGGAAGCCAACAATGGCAGGGAAGCTGCCGAACTCCATAGGCACTGCTAGGTACCCTTGTGCATGATCGGCAATAATCGAAGGACCGAAGCCGATGCCAGTCAATCCAGTTGTCGTCATCGTTCGCCTGCAAAGACAGACAAACCAACGATCAGCAACCTTTGGGAGGGCCTCGAAGCCCAAGTATCTCGGCAAAGAGATGAAAGGTGACACCGGTCCCACCGGGCGTGCCAGACTGTTTGCGATCGTTTATTTTACCAGAGGTATTTTGTTAAGTAGGTCCCTGACTATTTGGGACGGGATTCCTATTCTGTTTGTTGGTTTATTTCACGTGTCGATCAATAAATTAAATGACTGGCAATTAACTGACTGATTGACTGCGCGGGAGTGCTAGTCACGTATGTGACAAGTTTATTGTGCGCTCGTTATGACCCGTGTCGGGCGAGAGTGAGGTTCGGTCGGGACCAGTAGTCCGTCATACCATAAAGGTCATGACGTTAATTACATCCCCCACGAGGAGGGAAAACCTTTGATTAATTGCCGAGGTAGTGGGCTGTCGAGGCCGGAGTAAGAGATGCAGAGCATGCGAGTGGTCATCCAAGATGCCACGATCGACTACACACAATTTATTAAGACGGACCCTCGGTACATAGCGGAGGACTTAGGCCCGAAGACCACCATCACGCGTGACAAAACTTCCGATCGGGTGTAACCTGACTTTCCGTTAATGCCATTTGATATACCAAGGATGCGCACACTCACGCATGCATTGACATGACATGAATATTCAGACTTAAGGCATGACGGCAACGATACGAAGCAGATCAATTCAAGCTTAGACAAGCTAATTTATTCAATTTATTGATCAAAAGGTTTACTTCATTCTGTTATTAACATTGGGAATCACCCCAGAGACGGGGAGGGGACCGAAACGGCACAACGGCACGATTCGGAATGAAATCGGCATGGTACGCGCAGAGAAAAGGCTTAAAATACTTTAAACGGTGCCAGAAAACGTAGGTAAAGGGCTTAAAATGACGTGGGAACCGTAGGTGTAGAAGGGGGGTTAAAACGGCGTGACCTGTTTTGGGGCGCGCCGGGATGGGGCACGCCGTTTTAAGACGCGCCGGACGCAAACGGTGCCGGTTTAGCCCAAATTCATGGAAACTGAGGTTTTATTTGTTATTTCTTGGGTTTGTTAAAACAATTTGGGAAACTTTGAAAGTTTATTTAAGTCATTTATTCAAAGGATCACCCCGGGACATCCAGAAGCTGAGTCACAGGCACGCGCGAGGTTCACACTCGAGCGCGGCGACTGTTACGAGTCAGACTCGTTCGAGCTGAAATTTCGGCAGCATCTCCCCGTCCTTGAGGATTGTCGGGGAGAAGCGGGGAATACTCACGTAGCGGAGCAACCCCTGAGGACCGGGTGGCGCAACAGCGACCGGCAAAACCTGAACGGAAGGGAAAACCCCGAGGTCCAGCCTGCTAGGGGCACCAAATCCGTGGGTGAGAGTGTGCGGATGAGACAACTCATTAGGGGAGCGAAGACCCCGAGGACTGGCCTACGAGGGGCACGCGACCCGAGTCGACTCAACGCTCAAGTCGGGACGACCGGTTAGAGAAGGAAACCCCGAGGGCCAGCCTACGAGGGGCACGCATCTCACGGCCACCACAATGTCCATCAAGGACTGTGGGTTTGGGCATATTGGGATTAACCCATTTAATGTCCACTCATTGATCCACAAGAGAGCTCGCCACTGAGAGATGGTCCTCTGTAGTCAGAGCGGAAGAGCAGTAAATCTGGGGAATGTTCCCCTCTCCCCGGTCACCCAATCTCCTCAAAGAGGTGACAATACAGAATAGTCACAAAATCTGTTCGGTCCGTGGGCTAATTATAGTAGCTATAGATGCGCATATATGCGTGTATATGTTAACGAGTTGACAGAACGGCTATCATATCGATATTTAGAAGACAATGAGATGGGATATAGGGACAAACTCAACTCCTCTCGTTCATATTTAAGAACAGAGGAAAATAAGAGAATGGACCCAGGATTAGCCAGAAGAATACATTTGCTCGTATGTATCTGGCGATGAAACCTTCGATGCTCGAGAGGGAGAAAAAACCCGGGGAGAGGGGGATTAATGTAGCCCCTAACGTAGTAGGGCGTATAAGCGGTGAGGGAGATGGAACGGAAAATGCCATCCACGCAGAGAAATACACGAATGCGTTCGAACACTTTACATTCACCCCGGTCGGCGAAGTGGATGGGGGCACGCATATGTCGACGTCCCTATCACGGCGCCGTCCTTGTTGAACGGCGTCGTGCCACTAGCCGAAAGAGGGGCTTGTAGAGACGGGGGGATGGGATGCAGAAGAAGAAGAAGGCAACATTCACTCATTCATCATTGACATATATATACGCATATATCTATTCATTCCATGGGGGAAAGCATATAGGGTTTATTCTGGCATCGGCGTTGTCGCGCGATTGCCATTGAAACAAACGAAGACAGATGCAGAGATAATAAACGTAAAAAATTAGAGAGGGGGGGAAGGTTTGGCTCATATCATCGCCCCTCCCCCCCTTCCCATTTACATTGCGACAGCAGATGGAAACTGACGGCAGAAGAGGGGGACCGACCGGACGAATCACCAGGAGAATCACACCGACCCACCTAAAACAAGAGAAATGAGCAGATGACTCTTCTTTCTTCTCCGGCACCGAGGGTAGGGCGGAGCAGAGGACGGCGGTGGTGGCCAAAGGAAAAAAAAACCCCAGAGCTCCTCTTGCCAGTACACTTTTTTTCGAGGCCTCTCTGATTGGTGCTCTTCGACTCTTCTATCCTTTTTCTTCTTCTTCCTTTGATTCCTCTCTTCTTCATTTTTTGAAGCCACGGCGTATATGTAGCCATAGTTAATCCGGCGCCATGGAAAGGGGCATGTCCGATTCAATGGCGGCAGGGGATATGTCCCTAGTTGATATTGGAGCGCCGAATTTGGCGACGCCGGATTAAGGGGCGCCGACGTCCTTTTGTGCGCCGACGTCCTTTTGTGCGCCGATTTAGCTCGTTCGCTCAATGCGGGCTAGCTGATGGGTCTGGGGATGGTTCCGGAGGCTGCCATTGACTGTTCCTCTCACCCTGGTCCTTGGAAAACCCCGGCGGGTGTTGACGAAGCTCTCCGCGTGGTGAATGACCTTGCTCAGAACTTCGTGTGTGTTCGGCTTCGAGCATACGGGTCTTCCACCGGTACGGCCTTCGATACTATGATTTGTGCTTCCAGCTTAGAAGGACTTGTGCTCGAAGCTTCCTTGTGGGATGGTACAACATCCGGGATAGTTCCGCCTTGGCTGGCGACCAATCGGCCACTAACGGGCCCATTATGGCGAGAAGCCGAACCTGTGTCGGGCGATCGGGACCTTCTGCTGACAGAAACTTCGGCTCCTTGTTGTGAATGGCCTAGGACGTTCTTCCTCAGGAGAGTCTTCATTCAGGTGGCAAGCCACCAAGTAGACCGTCGTCCTTGGTCGGGCAACGGGTGTAGGGTTGTGGCATGACGAGGTCGATGCCGGATCATTAGGCAGGCTTGGTCGCACTACCGGTTAGTTGTGGATTTATCTCGACATTCTTGAGGTGAAGTCCCCGGGGTTCACTTCCAAGTGACTCGAGGCTCTGGCAACTTGAGAAGCCTTCCACCAGTTGATCTTCATCGGCTTCTGTGCTTTAGTGGGCCGTATCATTCGTCTTTGCGGCTTGGTCGCCGAAGGATCATATTTTGAGTGCCAATAGGGGTCTGGGCTTGTATGCCCTCAAGCTGTTTGTCAGCGGGTATCTGGTGAAGAGGATATGTTCCTCTTGTCAACCAAGCTGTAGTGGTTAGCATTGTCAAGAGGATTATTCCTCGGTTTAGCAAAGCTGTAAGGCTCAGCAGGGATCCTCACTGATCTAGTGAGGGGTGGACGTAGGTCTCCACAGGGAGACCGAACCACCATAAAAATATGGGTTCTCTTGTGGTTTACTGTCTCTTGCTATATCTGTGTGTCGCTAGATGATTGATTAGGTTTGATCTCCACACTATCTGTTTACTGAATTCTGAAATAGTATTCTGGTTCTTAAAAGTTGATTGTGATTTTTGCAAAAGATTTCAAAGGGTCAACCTATTCACCCCCTCCCCCTCTAGTTTGACCATCCACTTAATCCAACACGTGGTATCAGAGCTTGGCTCTCTTGTCAAGGGTCTCACAACCCAGAGAGATTTAGTGGAATGGAAAATAAGGGGCTCATGCCTGAAGGGTATGTAGTGAATAGGCCACCCTTCTTTGATGGCACTAACTATGCTTACTGGAAAAATCAGATGCATGTATTTCTGAGAGCTCAGGACCATGAGATTTGGAGAGTCGTGAGCAAGGGACCCTATCAGTTAGAAGGAGATGAAGAACTGTGGGTGAAAGAGCAGATTCGGAAGTCCAATGTCAATTGGCAAGTTATGAACATCATGCAATGCTCATTGCATCCTAAGGAGTTTTCACGAGTGTCCTCATGTGCCAGTGCCAAGGAAATGTGGGACAGACTTCAAGTCATCTATGAAGGTACGTCAGAGGTAAGAGAGACAAAAGCTAATATGTTAATTTCTGAATATGAAGCTTTTAGAATGAAGCCAGAGGAAAATATATCTGAAATGTATGCTAGACTAACCCTATTAGTGAATGGTCTTAAAGGTCTGGGAAAGGTTTACACTGATTATGAACTGGTCAAGAAAATTCTTAGATCCCTAACTCCAATTTGGTACACCAAGGCCACTGTTGTTGAGGAATCTCTGAACCTTCCTACCACTACCCCTGATGAGCTTATTGGATCACTGATGGCTTATGAGCTGAATTTCAAAAGAACTAATGAGGATGTGAAAAAGAAGAAGCCACTTGCTTTGAAGGCTGGTCCTAGCAGCAAGGAGAGTTCAGATGACAGTCAGTCATCTACTTCAGATGATGACTCAGGTGAGATAGCAATGCTCACCAGGAAATTCAAGAAGTTTCTAAGGAAGGAAGGTAAAGTTAGAAACAACAGAAGACTAGAGGTAAGAAAGAGTTCAAAATTCAAATCAAAAAACTCTAGGAAATCTGACAAGGTTGTCTGTTACAAATGCAGGAAACAAGGTCATATTAAATCTGAATGTCCAGAGAATGTGAAGAAAGTCCAACCAAAATAGAAGAACAAGAAGTCAAAAGCTATGATGAGTACTTGGAGTGATGAGGAGAAAGATGAAGATGAAGAAGAGAGTACCTCTAAAGAAGAAAGTGATATTAAGCTGTGCTTTATGGCTAAGGGAGATGATCAAGATGAGGTAACCTCCTCTTTTGAAAACTTTTCTTGCAGTGATTGGGAAGAAGCATTTAATGAATTGCTAGATAAGTATGATTATATGAGGAAAGAAAATAAATCACTGAAGAAGAAGAAAAATTTGACTAGTCAAGATAATTCCTTGAATGAGAAAATCATGTGCTTAGAAGCTGAAATTACTCATCTAAGAGAGTCTCTTGCTGAAAGTGATCTGTATAAAGATCAATTAATAGAGATGAAAAGAGAAAATGAATTTTTACTGAAAGTACATGATGACCTGAAACTCAGAATGTAAAAATTGGAGAGTGATGTAAAAATTGCTAAAGGAAAATATGAAGCCATTCAAGGAGTAAATCTAGAACTCCAAGAAAACTTGAAGAGACTGGAAGTTGAAAACTCAAATAAACAAGTCTCCCTTGAGAAATTTACACAAGGCAAAAAAAACCTAGAAGCTGTTATGGGAATGAAAAGTAATTTTGGAAAAGAAGGACTTGGATATAATCCAACTAAAAAGAAGAATCTAGGGATAAGGCTAATAATCTTTGTTCCAGAACAGGGCACATCTGAGCAAAACCCAATGGCTATAGTGAAGTCCCATGAGAAAAATCAAGAAGAAGTAAAACAGACATATGAAACCAGAAAGGAAAAGGGCAAAGAGAAAATGAATGTCACCTTAAATGCCAATCACCATAAGAATGTGCCTAAGCTCAGAAGTAAACCCTCAGGTCAGCCTATAGAGCCTAGTTCATTAACCCAGCATCAGACTTATAGAAATTTAGGGAGTCATAGGTCTGGTACAAGACAGTTGCGTCAACGCACTGGGTACTCTGCATCCACTCAACCCATGTCCCAGGGGTTCTACAGAAATAATGCTAGAACAAACCATTGGCTGCGTCAACGCAGTGTCCATACTGTGTCAATGCATACACCCTTCCAGGATGGGTATTCTTTCGGAAATACTAGAGTGAGTCGACGCAGCCACTACAGTGCGTCAACGCATCCTATGCACCAGAACCCATATGACAAGGGTTAGATGGATGAGTCAACGCAGTCAGGTGAGAGGGTCTACGCAGCGAACCTTCATTCCTTCAAGAGTTCAGTATTATTCTAGAACTTCTCATCCTAGATTCTCCAGTGCTTCTTGGAGTCACAATAATCATTGGAATGGGAACAAGAATAAAACTTCATACTTCTCTAACAACAGAACTGATTCAAAAAGGTCATTCCAAAGGGTACCTCAACCCAATCAGAAAACTCTCAAACCTCCGAACTCCACATATCAAAAACCTCCAAAACAACAAATATGGATTCCCAAAAGCATGTTGTCTTATTTAACACAATCCTACGGTGTGATGGGACCAAGTGTATTTGGGTTCCAAAATCTCTTGTTTGATGTGAATTGCAGAAGTGCCTTGTAGCTGTACATAACAGATGGTATCTTGACAGCGGCTGCTCAAGGCATATGACGGGAGATAAGGCAAAATTATATTTCTTGGTTGAGAAAGAAGGAGGGCATGTCACGTTTGGGGGCAACAATAAAGGTACAATTATTGGAAAAGGTAAAGTTGGCAAAAATTCCTTGAACTCCATTGATGATATGCTACTTGTTGAAGGCCTAGAATACAATCTTCTTAGTATAAGCCAACTGTGTGACAGGGGACACAAAGTTGAGTTTGATTCTCATGCATGCACCATTCTTGAAATGCATTCTGAAAATGTTAAGTTCATTGGAAAAAGAATAAACAACATGTACATGGTAGACTTGGATGATCCTGCTCACAACAATCTATGTCTTTCCGTTAATAAAAGTGAGCTGGCTTGGCTATGGCATCGTAGACTAGGACATGCTAGCTATAGTGTCATGCATAAGTTAGCTAAATTCAGCATGGTAAACGGCTTGCCTGATGTCTCATTTAAACAAAATGACAAAGTTTGTGATGCATGCACTCAAGGTAAGCACACTAGGAAGTCATTTAAATCTAGAATAGAAAACCAGTCTTCTAGATCTCTTGAACTTATTCACATGGATCTGTTTAGACCCACTAGAACAGCAAGTTTAAGTGGGAATAGATATGGCTTTGTTTTGGTAGATGACTTTTCTAGGTTTACTTGGGTGTTCTTTTTATCTCATAAAAATGATGCGTTTGAAGAATTTCAGGCATTTTTCAAGAAAGTTCAGCGGGATGGTAAGTACACTATTTCATCTATCCTGTCAGATCATGGAGGAGAGTTTGAAAATTTAGAATTTGATGGCTTTTGCAGGGCAAAAGGTATATCACACAAATTTTCGTCACCAAGAACTCCTGAGCAGAATGGAGTGGTGGAAAGAAGAAATAGAACTCTTGTGGAGATGGCTAGAACAATGCTGATCGAAGGACAACTTCCAAGAAAATTTTGGGCTGAGGCGGTAAACACCTTGTGCTACATTATAAATCGTGTAATGGTAAGACCTCTGTCCAAAAAGACTCCATATGAGTTAATGAAAGGTAAGAAGCCATCTGTTGCTCACTTTAAAGTTTTGGGGTCAAAATGCTTTGTTCAAAATAATGACAAACGGGACTTGAATAAGTTTGAACCTAAGAGTGAACCATCCATTTTTCTGGGATATTCTAATCACTCTAGCGCCTATAGAGTCCTAAATGTCAAAACTCAAAATGTAGAAGAATCTCCACATATTGTCTTTGATGAAATGAATGTTAGATCTGAAAATGAACAATCTTGCAGGAACAAGGATGATGGGGAGTTCCTTGAAGTAAAGGAAGAACAAGATCTTCAAGAGAAAGAGTCAAGGCTAGGTGAGAGTCTGGCAGAATCAAGCACTTAAGGTAATGCAGATGCTAATGAAGGTAATTCTCGAACCAATGTTAGAATGTTAAGAGATCATCCTTTATCAAGCATTATCGGTAATCTGCATGACCCTACAAGAACTAGATCTTACTTTAAGATGATTGAGGAAATGCATAATTTGGCTCTTGTATCTCCAATTGAACCTAAAAATGTAAGTGAAGCCCTAAACGATGAATGTTGGATAAATGCAATGAATGAAGAACTAAATCAATTCAAGAGAAACAAAGTGTGGCACCTTGTACCTAGACCCAATGAACATTATGTAATAGGAACTAAGTGGGTCTTCAGAAATAAACAAAATAAAAATGAAATTGTGATAAGAAATAAAGCAAGACTGGTAGCACAAGGATATAACCAAGAATTCGGCATTGATTTTGAAGAATCCTTTGCTCCAGTAGCTAGATTAGAGGCCATTAGATTATTACTTACATATGCTTGCTGCCATGGAATAAAACTACAACAAATGGATGTAAAAAGTGTGTTTCTTAATGGTCTAATAAAAGAAGAGGTGTATGTTGAACATCCCCCTAGTTTTGACCATATTTATAGATTAGACAAAGCTCTCTATGGGCTTAAACAAGCATCTCGAGCATGGTACGACCGACTCAGCTCATACCTCACTGAAAAAGGATATTCAATTACATTGTTTTGGTTCAAATTTACATTGATGATATAGTCTTTGGATCCACTAAACCAAGCATGTGTGAGGAATTTGCACAATTGATGACTACAGAATTTGAAATGAGTCTTATGGGTGAGCTGCAATTTTTCTAGGACTTCAAATCACCTAAAGCAAAGAAGGATGCTTTATCAACCATGCAAAGTATATCTCTGAACTATTGAAGAAATATCAAATGGAGACTCTTAAAGTAATCAACACTCCCATGAGCACCAACACAACTCTGGATGCAGATCAGAAAGGTAAATCAGTGGATGCCAAGACCTATCGAGGTATGATCGGATCACTCCTCTATCTTACTGCATCTAGGCCAGATATCCAATTTTGTGTATGCATGTGTGCTCGGTTTCAATCTGATCCTAGAGAATCCCACTTGAGCTCTGTTAAGCGTATCTTTCGATACCTTGCTGGAACTCGAGATTTAGGGATTTGGTATCCTGCATCTTGCACTCTTGATTTAGTATCTTATTCTGATGCAGACTATGCTGGTTGCAAACTTGACAGGAAAAGCACAAGTGGCTATTGCCAATTTTTGGGAGGGTGTTTGGTTTCTTGGGCATCCAAGAAACAACATTCAGTGGCACTATCCACTGTAGAGGCAGAATATGTTGCTGCAGGGAGTTGTGGCACTCAAGTGTTGTGGATCAAACACCAACTCCAAGATTATCAAATTGATCTTGGGTGTGTACCAATATTGTGTGATAACACAAGTGCCATTAACCTGGCAAAAAATCCAATTCAGCACTCTAGGACCAAACATATAGAAATTAGGCATCACTTCTTGCAAGATGAAGTTAATAAAGGAAGCTTTAAATTGATTTTTGTAGACTCATAACATCAAATTGCTGACATTTTTACCAAGCCTCTGAGTAATGAAAGATTTACCTGTCTTAGGAGAGAGCTCGGACTATGTAATTTTCATCCTGTTGCCTAACTTGATAGCTCAATTTATTCTTTGGAATTTGATTGGTTAATTTTACTTAGTAATAAATTGATTACATGCCTTGCTTGAGTTGAAAGTGCTTGGTTTCTAAATAAGTCACAAATCTAGGGGGAGCTCAGTTTTGGGTCATACTCTCTGTCTTGAAAAATAGATGATGAATAAAAAGCCCATCATGTCAATCACTGCATTTTCATCAAAAAAATTTGTCATGCATGATCTGAGGGGGAGCTTGTACTAGATTTTTCTTGCTGAGGAGAACAAGTTACCACCTTGAGATTAATATTTTGTGAACCTGTAGTGTGGCTCACTCAGTTGATTGAACTGGCTTTTTGGTGAAGAAGTCAGAGTTAACGCAATGATGAGGCTGGGTCAACGCACTGATAGAACTAATCTGGAAACAGTGCTGGCAGTTCAGCTGATTGGTGGATTGAGTTAACGCTGTGATGTAGTTGAGTTGACGCACCGATAGAAACCTGGTGTAAACCGTTCTGGAGTCAACTTGCTCACATGAGAGGGGTTAACTCAGTACTGGCGTTGAGTCAACGCAATCTGGAAATTCTGCCTATTGTGGACATTTATGGTGAGAAGAAGCTTTCACAATGTCTGCTGTGCTTCAAAGTCTGCTGTTATGATAATGTGTTCTGAAATGGCACTTCCAGTACCTTAGATTGTCTGAAGCCTGGAGCCTTGTCAACTTCTCATCAATTCATTTCTTCCTCACATACTTCATCCATTCATCTTTTTAGCTAGTTGTTGAAGAACTCATCAATCTTCAAGTATGAGGTAAGGTTCATGAGCTCTAGATTTGAATTGATGCCATTGATTCAGGGGGAGTTAAAATGATGATTCCTTTATGAAAGGTTTTGGTCTTTACCGACCGACTCTATATAAATTTAATGGCTGGAGACTTATAAATCTTACGATCCTTGAAGGTTACAAATCCTTGAACTTAAAAGTGCTTTGCATATGGAATAGCTTGAACTATTTAATAAAACTGTGAACTCTTTCACTCTGGAACCATGATGATCAAAAGTAAAGAGACCACTTTGTGCATAATGAATTTAATCTCTGTATTGACCTTAAACTCAGAATATGTTTAATAAGAGCTGAAGGAATAAACTCTCTCTCTCTCTCTCTATATATATATATATACATATATGAAATAAATTATAGAGCAATGGCTAGTTCTCACTGAGAAACTGTTTCTATGCACCAGGGAAGTGCTAAGGAGCATGTCATGATGTGAGTTCCTATCTTTGTTCCCAAAGAAAAAAAATCCGTTGCAGAGCAATGGTAAACTTTCACTGAGAAACTACCTTCATGCACCAATGAAGTGCTGAGAGGCATGTCATGATGTGAATTGCCAACTCTGTTTCATTGGAGTAGAATAGTTAGCTATGCTGAATAACCGGGGACTCTGGTGTCTGATAAACATGTGTACCTGTGTCAATATGCTAGTTACACTTGATTGCTAATGAAAATTAAAAATATAAATTAAAAAAATTGTGAATAAATAGATATATATATATGTGGTTGTTCTTAAGCTCACATAAAATCCTATCGAGTTCATCTTCAATACTCGATAAATTCACTTCTATGAGGGTCTCTTGAAATTGAACAATGTAGGGGATAATTTTGAGAAAGTTCCTGGTGTGCAAACGGTTCTATCTTTATTCCATACACATACTCTTCTCGTTCATGGGCTTAACTCAAACTCATAAGTTTGTCTTTCTCCACATCATTAAATGAATTAAGGTCTATTATCATATTTCTCATAAGTGAACTTCAATTTTATCAATTAAAAATCCCTGAATGCAATCCTCATCTTTCATGTTTCAGTGTCTTTTGAATGCCTCAATACTGTGGCTCTTAAATCGATATTACCTTCATATTCCTTTTGGTGGCGTCGCCTCAGGCCTCCAATGCGTCAACGCAGTCGCGTAATCGCTCCATCATTCCAGTCCGGTTCATCTCTTTGAACTGGTTCTGTCTCTTTGAAACCAAGGGGTCATCTCTTTAAAACCCCTCTGCGTAAACGCTTCTATCTCCTCGCCTCTTTCAAAAACCCTGTTGGCTCCTATCTCTCCGCTTCCCTCATCTTCTTTCCCACGACACTTCTCTTCCCTGTTGCCGGGTGATTCACCTCGCTACCATGGCTCCTCCAGCAAAAGAGAAAAAGGTCAAGAAGGGTTTAAAGAGAAGAGCTCCCATCTATGCTGAGGGCAAGATTGAGCCTCGAACCAAATTTCAACGTGCTCAAGAGGAGACGCCGTCTCAGTCAGCTCCAACACAACAGAAAGGAAAAGAGGAGAGCTCGCTGGCAAAGCCAAGAAATTTCTCAGAATCGAGGGCAGTGAAGCGGAAGGATACTCACGATGCTCACATGGTAGATCCTCCAGAGGAGATACCATCTTCTTCAGCTCCAAAGAAACGGAAAGGAAAAGAGATAGAGCTACCTCTTCAGAAACGTCGTCTCCATCCGAGCCCGCCGTCCAAAAAGAGGAAGCTCTCTAAATCAAGGGCAGAGGAGCAGTCTACATCTTCAGCTGCTGTGAAGGGGAAGCAAGGTGTGGACAGCTCCCATGCAAGGTCTTCTGATACCTCTCTTACCATCAATATAGAAGAACCTCTGAAAGTCCTTTTTCCACGATATATTGTTGCTATCGATGTTGAGATGCTTGAGGTTTTTCCGCAATTATTTCCCACTTTGGATTTTCAGGGTTGGTGGTCTTTTGTCACAAATCATAAGATATATTACCCCACCCTCGTTCGATAATTTTACCATAATTTGAAATATGAGCCTCAAATCCCTAAAGTTTCTTCAACAGTCAGAAATGTCCGTTTTGAGTTAACAAATAAACTGTTTGCCAGATCATGGAAAATTTTAATGGATGGGGTTCAGCTACACAGTTTTCACTTTGATGAACATGAAGCTTACGCTCTTCTGACTGAACAGCCTAGTGATCCTACTGTTGTTAAGCAGACATATCTATCTAGTCTGAAAGTCAATCGGTTCCCTCCCATCAACAGACTGCTACATCATATCTGCACATCCATCATTACACCCCAGAGCAGTGGTAGGGAACGAGTTACTGAGATGCAAAGATTTTTGCTATACTGTATGCTGAAATATATCAAGATTTCATTGACTGATGTTATCATTCAGACCATGGGTACATGTATGAAACAGTCTAGGACACTTCCATATGCTGCCCCATTGACTGCAATTTTTAGAAAAGTTGGAGTGAACTTTGGAAATGAAAAGAAACTAAACATTCCCAGAGGGAATAGATACTCTTTATCATACATTCATAAGTTCATGGGATTTAAAATTGTGAATGGACAGTCAGTCAGAGTACTGCCAAGTCAGAAGCATGCCTCTATCTTTGGGACCCCTGTTGTAGAATTGAGAGAAACAGCACAAGCAAACCCAGAGGCCAGGCCAGCCAGAGTAGACAGACAAGAGGTTAGTCCTGCCAGAATAGACCAAAAAGAAGCCAGTCCTGTCCAAGCTGATATTGTCACAAATACTGCTCCAAATTTCCCAGCTGTCACTAGAGATATTATGATCATACATGGTCCCTTTCAGGAACCCTCTCCTCGAAGGGAACATGAATCTACCTACTTTCCTGAGGAAGAAATGCCAGATAATTTTCATCATGATGCTGGCATGCATGATCAGACATCTGGCATCAATCCCACCTTGATTCAATTTCTGGAAATGAAATTCAAGAACATTGATTCTTCCATAATGCACCTGATCTCAACTATGGAAATGAAGATTTCCCATCTTGAGCAGAAATCAGACAGCAAATGGGAATAGTTCAAGCAAGACAAATTCAAGTCAGACAAGAAACTTCATAACTTCATGGAATCCCTCCTTCAGTTTTGTCATAAAGCTATATCAGTAATGCACAATTTGAAAAGCTTGCATCAACAATTTCTGAACAGGCTAAAGGCTGTACATACATATAACTATGAAGTCAAGAAAAACCAGTCCAAGCTGAATTTGAAATTTTCCACCCTGATTGACAAGAACAATGAGTTCAGTGAAAAGGTTCAGACCTTATTTGAAAATATTACATCTTTTGGTACGGACCTTGCTAAACTGTTTGAACGAACCACTCTAGTGGGTGATGAGGTAATGGATGTTTTGCACATTCTAAAAGAAAATTTCCCACTCACACTTGAAGATCAGCGTGATGTGTACTGCCCTCCACCAACAGAAGCCTCCTCTTCTGCACCTGAATGGGGATCTCAGCAGAAAGCTCAAGTGGACTATGTGTTTGATATTTTACACAGCTGGTTTGATAGTATCACTTCCAAAGTACAGGATTATCATAAGTCTATCCTGCAAAGAAATCAACAATTTTCAGACAGACTAGACAGTTTAGCATCTTCTATGACTCAGCTTCAGCAACAACTGGACAATGTGTCTGCAACCATCCTTCAGTCGCACTCTTCCTCACCTGCTCCCCTTCCTGATGATGTCAAAGGGGGAGAGACATGAACTCAAGTTGGAGCTTGGAATTGCATTGCATCTGCATCAAATATGATTGAGTGAAATTTTCCTTCGTTTACATATTTTATGAAATGCTCGAAAGAAATTGTCTGTGAGATTGCCCAACTTTTTGTTAGAAAAGTTCTTTTGTTCCTCTTATTGATGTTAAACCTTGGACTTAAATGAAATGAATGAAATGAATTGGTGTTCTGGTCTCTGAAGTGAATTACTTGTTTGATCTGAACAATGCATTTTTATGTAGATGCAATGGCATACACCTCATAGTTGCCATCATCAAAAGGGGGGAGATTGTTGTGCCCCTGGTTTTGATGATGACAACCATGAGATGTGTGTGTGTTGAGTTCAACAGAACTGATGAATTAACCCTTCAATCATTAACGCATGTATATACTTTATTCTTGAATGCAAGGAAGAAACAGGGTCTACAAAGGATGCTCACGGTGTCCACGCAGAGATTTGAATAAAAGGACAGCGCCAACGCAGGATGCTAATTGCGTCTACGCATCAGTACAAGAGGCAGAAGTATCAAATCACTGGCATAGCTCAGTGCGTCAATGCCACAGTTCAGCAGCGTCGACGCAGCAGTTCAAGTGGCAGAATCATTGGTCACTGGAAATACCACGGTGCGTCAACGCTACAGCATGATAGCGTCGACGCAGCAGTTCATTCTGAGATAAAGATTGCTCTGGGTCAGTTCAGTGGGTCGATGTAGTGACCCCATGCGTCAACGCATCCAGCTTATACTCAAAGACATGTGGGGCATTTCAAGGTTGCGTCAACCTCATGGTCTCAATGAGTTGACGCCCTCTGAATTTCATCAAGAGATGATTGGGTGGACCCCAGTCGTAAGTGGCGTTAGATGCCACGTCATCTAAAAGAGCATGCGCTCTCTTTCCCTCTCAATTTGTGAAGCCTCAAGGACAACAATCATTGGGCTAACTAGAAAATCTGGTTGGGACCCACAAAAAGGAATATTCACGTGAATAGGTAGAGCGCGGGAAAATAGAACAATAAGAAGGAGTAGCAGTTGAACAAAAAGAATAGGAGAGTTCTGCAGAAGAAGTAGAAGAAGGTCTGCATCATCGGCTTGCTGAGTGCGTGCTGTTGCATCCACTGAAGATCAGAGGAAGCCCAGTGGCAGTTAATCATTGCAAGATTATCTACCATCCAGAAGGAGAAGGCCAGCTGGTCGACGAAGCCGTTCCTCTCCGATCTCTACGTTCAAGATTTGTGAATCAGCACCATCATATATCTGAGGCTCCTTCTTCCATTTTCAAGTGATTTCATTTATTATTTTTCATTTCAGTTTGAACTTTACTACTGTAATTCTCCCTTGTACTTGTTGAGTAGAGGGAGGGGTTTTGATCCAGCGGAGTGTGCTTGGGTCAAGGGGTCTGGGCTTGTATGCCCTCAAGCTGTTTGTCAACGGGTATGTGGTGAAGAGGATATGTTCCTCTTGTCAACCAAGCTTTAGTGGTCAGCATTGTCGCGGGGATTGTTCCTCGGTTTAGCAAAGCTGTAAGGCTCAGCAGGCATCCTCACTGATCTAGTGAGGGGTGGACGTAGGTCTCCACAGGGAGACCGAACCACCATAAAAATTTATGTTCTCTTGTGGTTTACTGTCTCTTGCTATATCTGTGTGTCGCTAGATGATTGATTAGGTTCGATCTCCACACCGTCTGTTTACTGAATTCTGAAATAGTATTCTGGTTCTTAAAAGTTGATTGTGATTTTTTGCAAAAGATTTCAAAGGGTCAACCTATTCACCCCCTCCCCCTCTAGTTTGACCATCCACTTAATCCAACACGTGGTATCAGAGCTTGGCTCTCTTGTCAAGGGTCTCACAACCCAGAGAGATTTAGTGGAATGGAAAACAAGGGGCTCATGCCTGAAGGGTATAGTGTGAATAGGCCACCCTTCTTTGATGGCACTAACTATGCTTACTGGAAAAATCAGATGCATGTATTTCTGAGAGCTCAGGACCATGAGATTTGGAGAGTCGTGAGCAAGGGACCCTATCAGTTAGAAGGAGATGAAGAACTGTGGGTGAAAGAGCAGATTCGGAAGTCCAACGTCAATTGGCAAGTTATGAACATCATGCAATGCTCATTGCATCCTAAGGAGTTTTCACGAGTGTCCTCATGTGCCAGTGCCAAGGAAATGTGGGACAGACTTCAAGTCATCTATGAAGGTACGTCAGAGGTAAGAGAGACAAAAGCTAATATGTTAATTTCTTAATATGAAGCTTTTCGAATGAAGCCAGAGGAAAATATATCCGATGGCTTTTGGGAGGGCAATAATCGAAGGACCGAAGCCGACGCCAGTCAATCTAGTTGTCGTCATCGTTCGCCTGCAAAGACAGACAAACCAACGATCAATAACCTTTGGAAGGGCCTCGAAGACCAAGTATCTCGGCAAAGAGATGAAAGGTGACATTGGTCCCACCGGGCGTGCCAGACTGTTTGCGATCGTTTATTTTACCAGGGGTATTTTATTAAGTAGGTCCCTGACTGTTTGGGACGGGATTCCTATTCTGTTTGTTGGTTTATTTCACGTGTCGATCAATCAATTAACTGACTGGCAATTAACTGACTGATTGACTGCGCGGGCGTGCCAGTCACGTACTTGACAAGTTTATTGTGCGCTCGTTCTGACCCGTGTCGGGTGAGAGTGAGGTTCGGTCGGGACCAGCAGTCCGTCATACCATAAAGGTCATGACGTTAATTACATCCCCCACGAGGAGGGAAAACCTTTGATTAATTGTCGAGGTAGTGGGCTGTCGAGGCCGGAGTAAGAGATGTAGAGCATGCGAGTGGTCATGCAAGATGCCACGATCGACTACACACAATTTATTGAGACAGACCCTCGGTACATAGCGGAGGACTTAGGCCCGAAGACCACCATCACGCGTGACAAAACTTCCGATCGGGTGTAACTCGACTTTCCGTTAATGCCATTTGATATACCAAGGATGCGCACACTCAGGCATGCATTGACGTGACATGAATATTCAGACCTAAGGCATGACGGCAACGATACGAAGCAGATCAATTCAAGCTTAGACAAGCTAATTTATTCAATTTATTTATCAAAAGGTTTACTTCATTATGTTATTAACATTGGGAATCACCCTAGAGATGGGGAGGGGACCGGAATGGCACAACGGCACGATTCGGAATGAAATCGGCGTGGTACGCGCAGAGAAAAGGCTTAAAATACTTGAAACGGTGCTAGAAAATGTAGGTAAAGGGCTTAAAATGGCGTGGGAACCGTAGGTGTAGAAGGGGGGTTAAAACAGCGTGACCCGTTTTGGGGCGCGCCGGGATGGGGCACGCCGTTTTAAGGCACGCCGGACGCAAACGGTGTCGGTTTAGCCCAAATTCGTGGAAACTGAGGTTTTATTTGTTATTTCTTGGGTTTGTTAAAACACTTTGGGAAACTTTGAAAGTTTATTTAAGTCATTTATTCAAAGGATCACCCCGGGACATCCAGAAGCTGAGTCACAGGCACGCGTAAGGTTCACACTCGAGCGCGGCGACTGTTCCGAGTCAGACTCGTTCGAGCCGGAATTTCGGCAGCATCTCCCCGTCCCGGAGGATTGTCGGGGAGAAGCGGCGAATACTCACGTAGCGGAGCAACCCCTGAGGACCGGGTAGCGCAACGGCGGTCGGCAAAACCTGAACGGAAAGGAAAACCCCGAGGTCCAGCCTGCTAGGGGCACCAAGTCCGTGGGTGAAAGTGGGCGGATGAGACAACTCATTAGGGGAGCGAAGACCCCGAGGACTGGCCAATGAGGGGCACGCGACCCGAGTCGACTCAATGCTCAAGTCAGGACGATCAATTAGAGAAGGAAACCCCGAGGGCCAGCCTACGAGGGGCACGCATCTCACGGCCACCATAATGTCCATCAAGGACTGTGGGTTTGGGCATATTGGGATTAACCCATTTAATGTCCACTCATTGATCCACAAGAGAGCTCGCCACTGAGAGACGGTCCTCTGTAGTCAGAGCGGAAGAGCAGTAAATCTGGGGAATGTTCCCCTCTCCCCGGTCACCCAATCTCCTCGACGACGTGACAATACAGAATAGTCACGAAATCCGTTCGGTCCGTGGGCTAATTATAGTAGCTATAGATGCGCATATATGCGTGTATATGTTAACGGGTTGACAGAATGGCTATCATATCGATATTTAGAAGACAATGAGATGGGATATAGGGACAAACTCAACTCCTCTCGTTCACAGTTAAGAATAGAGGAAAATAAGAGAATGGACCCAGGATTAGCCAGAAGAATACATTTGCTCGTATGTATCTGGCGATGAAACCTACGATGCTCGAGAGGGAGAAAAAACTCGGGGAGAGGGGGATTAATGTAGCCCCTAACGTAGTAGGGCGTATAAGCGGCCAGGGAGACGGAATGGAAAATGCCATCCACGCAGAGAAATACACGAATGCGTTCGAACACTTTACATTCACCCCGATCAGCGTAGTGGATGGGGGCACACATATGTCGACGTCCCTATCACGGCGCCGTCCTTGTTGAACGGCGTCATGCCACTAGCCGAAAGAGGGGCTTGCAGAGATGGGGGGATGGGATGCAGAAGAAGAAGAAGGCAACATTCACTCATTCATCATTGACATATATATACGCATATATCTATTCATTCCACGGGGGAAAGCATACAGGGTTTATTCTGGCATCGACGTTGTCGCACGATTGCCATTGAAACAAACGAAGACAGATGCAGAGATAATAAATGAAAAAAATGAGAGAGGGGGGGAAGGTTTGGCTCATATCATCGCCCCTCCCCCCTTCTCATTTACATTGCAACAGCAGAAGGAAACAGACGGCAGAAGTGGGGGATCGACCGGGAGAATCACCAGAAGAATAACACCGACCCACCTAAAACAAGAGAAATGAGCAGACGACTCTTCTTTCTTCTCCGGCACCGGGGGTAGGGCGGAGTAGAGGACGGCGGTGGCGGCCAAAGGAAAAAAAAAACCCATAGCTCCTCTTGCCAGAACCCTTTTTTTTGAGCCCTCTCTGATTGGTGCTCTCTGACTCTTCTATCCTTTTTCTTCTTCTTCCTTTGATTCCTCCCTTCTTCCTTTTTTGAAGCCACGGCGTATATGTAGCCATAGTTAATCCGGCGCCATGGAAAGGGGCGCGTCGGATTCAATGGCGCCAGGGGATATGTCCCCAGTTGATATTGGAGCGCCGGATTTGGCGGTGCCGGATTAAGGGGCGCTGACGTCCTTTTGTGCGCCAATTTAGCTTGTTCGCTCGATGCGGGCTAGCCGATGGGTCTGGGGATGGTTCCAGAGGCTCCCATTGACTGTTCCTCTTGCCCTGGTCCATGGAAAACCCTGGCGGGTGTTGACAAAGCTCTCCACGCGATGAATGACCTTGCTCAGAACTTCGTGTGTGTTCGGCTTCGAGCATACGGGTCTTCCACTAGAACGGCCTTTGATACTATGATTCGTGCTTCTACCTTAGAAGGACTTGTGCTCGAAGCTTCCTTGTGGGATGGTACAACATCCGGGATAGTTTCGCTTTGGCTGGCGACCAATCGGCCACTAACGGGCCCACTATGGCGAGAAGCCGAACCCGTGTCGGGTGATCGGGACCTTCTGCTGACAGAAACTTCGGCTCCTTGTTGTGAATGGCCTAGGACGTTCTTCCTCAGGAGAGTCTTCATTCAGGTGGCAAGCTTGGTCGCACTGCCAGTTAGTTGTGGATTTATCTTGACTTTCCTGAGGTGAAGTCCCCGATGTTCACTTCCAAGTGACTCGAGGCTCTGGCAACTTGAGAAGCCTTCCGCCAGTTGATCTTCATCGGCTTTTGTGCTTCAGTGGGCCATATCATTCGTCTTTGCGGCTTGGTCGCCGAAGGATCATATTTTGAGTGCCAATAGGGGTCTGGGCTTGTATGCCCTCAAGCTGTTTGTCAGCAGGTATCTGGTGAAGAGGATATGTTCCTCTTGTCAACCAAGCTGTAGTGGTCAGCATTGTTGAGGGGATTGTTCCTCGGTTTAGCAAAGCTGTAAGGCGCAGCAGGGATCCTCACTGATCTAGTGAGGGGTGGACGTAGGTCTCCACAAGGAGACCAAACCACCATAAAAATCTATGTTCTCTTGTGGTTTACTGTCTCTTGCTATATCTGTGTGTCGCTAGATGATTGATTAGGTTCGATCTCCACATCATCTATTTACTGAATTCTGAAATAGTATTCTGGTTCTTAAAAGTTGATTGTGATTTTTTGCAAAAGATTTCAAAGGGTCAACCTATTCACCCCCTCCCCCTCTAGTTTGACCATCCACTTAATCCAACAATGCATACATAGGTTGCATACTTACTTTCATGAACATATCATACACATACTTGCATACTTGTAAATAAGGACAATCTTCAATTATGTTTCCCATTTACATGCATATGTTTGCATATACTCTCCATGTTGAGTGCTTGAATGCCATGGTTATTCGGTATATCAAATGGCGATTGTGGAAGGTTGGACTATGTCCAACTGGAAGCTTTCATCACGCGTGATGGTGGTCTTCAGACCTACGTTCTCCGCCAAGTACCGATAATCAATCTGCTTGAAGTCATTAGAATATCCCTGGTTGATTGCATGTATATATTTTATACAACCATTTTTGACTCCTGCTATGACTCATCCCTTGATAAGTGAAGTTGCATTGATTTAGACATGTTTGTTACATGGCATATATTAAGGGGGAGATTTTTTTATAATTATGCATACATTTAGGGGGAGACATTACTGTGATAAGGCTAATTCATCTTTTACATTCAATACAATCACCCACACAAAAGGCACCTTTTTGAGATAATGATTCAATCTAATAAGGATTACTATTTTCTACTCTACACTTTAGAGGGCTATTGATTCTCTACATAGAAATCACATGTTTCGTGAGAAAAAAGCTGTTTACCCCTTCAAAAAATTGTATAAGTGGAACGTGGATCCGAGTAGTCGGGAATCCCCCCTGAAATAAAGAAGGAAACTCGCGTCGAAAGGAGAAACTGATGGAGGCATCACCCGTGACTCCCTTTGGCTCGGGTCTTCCTCACACTCCGGCACCATTTGAGTTCGGGCCTCTCTCCATAAAGGCCCAATTATCCTTTTTGTGCTTTCTATTTGAGTCATTTAATGTAATTTTCATTTTCTTGAGTCATGTCCCTAGGTCTTGTATTTATTTTCCTAAGTTTGAGTGTCATTATGTTGTTTAGTTAGCTATTGGGCCCATTTCATTGGGCTTGGCCCAAGAGCCCCCCTACCCCCTCGGTTATTTGTCATTGAGTCTTTTGTCAGGGTCTTATTATAAAATGTGGGTTGCCTATATATAGGGCCCCATTCCCTTCATTTGGAACTAATGAATCAATGAATGAAAAGCTTGTCATTTTGAGAGTTTACACTTCTTATCTATTGGAGAGATTCCATTTTTTGGGTGAGATACCCTAGGGGAGAGATTCCCCACCCTTCCCTCTCTTAATCGCTCTTTTTCACTCCACTTTCTCTCTCCTCCACACCCAAATTCGAATTTTCTTCTCTCTCCTCCCTTCCCAACCACCTCCACTCCCCACCTACCCCATTTAAGCCTCTTCCCATTCCCCACAACCCTCATCAATACTCCACCCCTTCCCAAGACCCCCTCCACCAATCCTCTCCTCACCATCCAACCCCCAACTACCCCTCCCACTTTCCCAAGCACCCTTCCCACTACCCCAAGCACCCCTTCCCTTCCAAAACACAACCCCCCCCATTCCCAAGACAAAAAATTAACCCCACCCTTAAACCTATTTTCGAATATCCTTTCCCTCTCTCCATTCCAACCAAATTCGCAGCCCCCACTACCACCATCTGTTGGACCCTCTTCCAGACCTTATTCTCCACCTCCCACACCTTAGAACACCCCCTCCAAGACCCCCTTACAACCAGGGGTCACTCCCATACTCATCTACCCCCTTCCCCTTCTTCTTTCTTGGTCATTGGAAGCTACTTCGAAGTTGCTGTTTACTGTCCAGAAGTTGTAGGTGAACCAGCAACTTGCAGCGGCCACCAAGACTTCCTCCGGACGAGTTTGAAGGCACAAGAGGAATCCACAGAAGCATCTCCCTATCCTCTTCACAACAGAAGTTGTTTCATCTTCATCCGAGCTGTGTGCTGCCCGGGAGCTTCGTTCTTCCACAATGGCGCAGAACTATCCCTGCTGAGTACCAGAATCGGATTAGACGCTCTGCCACGACGAACCTCGGAGAAATCAGCCCACAAACTCTTCTACAAAGTTCTTCTTATTCCTGTCTACTTTCAGAATTAAGAAGCGGAATCCCGTTCAGCATCCTGTGGCAGGAGTTATCATTTTTCTCCCTCAGCTCCATCATCCTGCTACCCACAGTCTGCACCGACAAGTCACCAGTGTTCAGAGCTCCCTGGTGTTCTAAGGCATCGTCTGGCCTCCCTGTTAGTTTTTATGTGAAGAGGACTCATCCACGATTCCAACGCCTTTGACGGTGCTCGATTCCGAGCTCGGGAGCTGCCGGGGCATCATCTGCAACCTGCTGTTGGAAACCAGGAGCTGCCAGTCCGAGATTCTACCTCCCTGTTCGAGCCTCCACCTAGGCAAGCCGCAGCTCCAGAAGAATTCTAAAAAATTCTGAGGGGTTCCAGTACCAGTCCCAAAGAGTTTCCCACAGGTCTTGCCACCAACAAAATTCCTGAACGAGTTCTACAGCAGAAACATCGACTATCTATCCCTGTTCGGAGAGAGCAGGCAGAACCGGTGACTTCATCTTCAATGCTTTTAATCCTAGTTTCCCCTCCCCGCTTGGCCTGCTGAAGGCCCCTCCCTATGTGGAGGTAATTTTGGTTGTAATCACTATTAACCCCCACCCCAAGGTCCCCCTCCTGCGAGAGGTGTAGTGTTGTAACTTCTTTGGGCAAGTCAAGCGACACCGCCGCGGCGTGTGGGGATCCACTCGCCTCCCCGCTCGCCCTCGTCTCCGAGCGGGACCGGTTTCTTCAAACCGGTCGAGTAAGTGCTCACACCTCACTCCATTTAGTGCTTATCTTTCAATATTACTTCTAGTTCCGCTGGTTGTGCGAGTGAGAGCTCGATCCTCAAGCCCCATTGCCTTGAGTGATCACCGTGGGAAGAGTGCAATTGGTGCCTTCGGCACTTCGTCGGCCCCATTGAATTGGGCTTCCAAATCCATTGGGAATCAAATCTTGACCTTGCTGGCCCTCTACCAGCAAGGGCCCAACCCCACATCCTCCACTTGGCATCGCCAAGTCACCCCGGGCTTGGGTGAGCGACGGGAGAGCGGCGGCCCAAAATTGGCCCTTTTGATTGTGAATGTGCTTGCTTACCTAAGTCTTAGGTTGTGTCACATCAATTGGTATCAGAGCAAGTCATTGACTTGTCTCTACAAGTCAAGTCCTAGGGCATGCTTGCATTCTTGTCCGAACCGTGCATTGTCAAACCCATCATTGTTAACATTGAGTCTTGGGTCACATGGCCCCTCTCCCAATCATATCCCATGCATGCTTACCTAATGGAGAGCCCGTAGGAATTGATTTCATTGACCTAGAATCTGAAAATTGGGTGTCCCACGATATCATTACCTCTCTTTGTAGGACCGGACAAATTGTGCACAATGGAGACCAAGTCTTTATTGAATTCCATAAATGGTTCGGGAAAACTAAGTATTTGGATGAGGCTTGGTGTCAAAAGGGAACATTGGCGGGTCCATGTATAATCCTAGGTAAGAAATGGTTAGATGAAAGGAATGCCGACATCGACCCAACACGTCGGAATTGTCTAGTGCATCCGCCACACCTTTCGGGAACCTTTAAATTCAACAACCTTGTATTCTCCCACCCGCGGGAATCCCGCCCTTGTTCACCACCCCGGGTGCACCATACTCCGGCCATCATCACCCCACCATCGAAGAACCTTCCCACTCCATTAGCTTTGGAAGAAGTAGTCCACCCACTTTATCACATGAAGATAAATACCTCTCGAGAACCTATCCCCTGCATGGAGAGCACCCATGCCCCAATTGAAGAGGAAGCCACGCACGAGGATCTTCACCCTCCACCACCCCCTCTAGATAAGGCCGAATTCATCTTGGAAGAGTCCCTTATTAGTTGGCTAAAGAAGAGCCCAATAAGAGAGATCACGGCCCACGATTGCCTTCCCATAAAGGAAAACCTTCCCATAATGCACATCTCCTCCTATCACACCATAATCCAAACATCCTACCAAGTGGAAACCTTAAAGGACCTTCTCAAGGTCTTAGACTGGCAATATGAGTTGACTAGCTTGTTGACCCCCATGGCTCACCAATCTAGGAGCCTTGACCTCCTACACCTTTCTATCGGGTCTATCACCTCGGTTTGCACCATTGGTTGCTACACTAGCGACCTCCTTCTATTCCTCCCCACAGCCGATGAGCCCGACCTTCTCCTCAATTTGGAGCTTCTTATATCGGGTGGAAAGTCAAGCCCTCCCCTCATGGCCGACCCACTCACAAAGAACTTCGGCCCAATTATCTCATTAGAGGAGGATGATCCATCATCACTTGAGGATTTTGAGGACATAGGGCCCCTCCCCCTCGATAACCCTTTTTATGATCCCTTTGATCCCTTCCAATGGGGGTCAAAGAAACCATGGGACCCAACCACCTTATCCACCACGCACCTTTCCCTATCCCAACCCACCATGTTTGACCCAATCCACCCTATCCTAGACCCGGGTTACACCTTGGGAGCCATGACCTTAGACCACATATCCCTTGGTAATAAGGTTGTGCCCCACCCCATGATGACCACCTTCTTAGATCCATTCGATCCTTTCCAATGTGAGTTCAAAGGTTGTCCCACACATATACACATGGAAGTCACTTTTGGGAAAAGTATGCATGTGTCTAGGCTTTCCACACCCCTTGGCATGAACACTATGTTGGGTCCATTCATTCATATCACCCACATGTCAAGTAGAAAGCATGAGTGGTCCAAATTCGGATGTAGTGGTCCACCTTCACTCATCAAGAGTCGTAGGCATGATAGGAGTATTCATGGATGTCCGGGTCCCCCAGCATTTGTCATCCCCATGCATGACCGGATCACCTATGGATGCCCCGGTCCTCCCCATTCCATCAAAGTCTTCTTGGCATCAAAACATGATTGGTCTACTTTTGGTTGCCCAGGTCCACCCATCACCCCTAGAATGTCAACATTCACAAAATTGCATGAAAGCCTTTGCAAGCACATAAGCAAAAAGAATGAGGCCTTTAAGAGGCGGGCCGACTCTCATCGGCGTCACCAAGAATTTCATGAGGGTGACTTTGTGATGGTAAGGATGGAGAGGCTCTCACTGGGAGCCACCTCCAAATTGAGGCCACGTGAGGCTGGTCCCTTCCAGGTCCTGAGGCGCATTGGTGCAAATGCCTATGAGTTAGATCTCCCCGAGGAATATGGGGTAAGTCTCACATTCAATGTCGCCGACTTAGTGCCATATAAGGGACCCACGGTGGTACCCAGTGAGGAGATTGAGCCTATTCCTTCCCTTGAGAGAGCATCCACCTGTGAGGAGAGACCACCAGCCAAGAGAGCCCAGCGTGAACGCATAGAAAATATATTGGATGAACAAGTCACTACCACTCGGAGCAAGGTATACGAGCGCTATCCCGTCAGGTGGAAGGATCGGCCTCCTTCGGAGGATTCATGGGTGAGTCGAGAGGATATCCAGCAGTTGGATCCCGACCTTCTCGGGCAGTACCACAGCCGGATGGACCCCTACTCGACGGAGTCGAGCTCTTCGCAGCCCAGGAGATTTGATGGAGGCATCACCCGTGACTCCCTTTGGCTCGGGTCTTCCTCACACTCCGGCACCATTTGAGTTCGGGCCTCTCTCCATAAAGGCCCAATTATCCTTTTTGTGCTTTCTATTTGAGTCATTTGATGTAATTTTCATTTTCTTGAGTCATGTCCTTAGGTCTTGTGTTTATTTTCCTAAGTTTGAGTGTCATTATGTTGTTTAGTTAGCTATTGGGCCCATTTCATTGGGCTTGGCCCAAGAGCCCCCTACCCCCTCGGTTATTTATCATTGAGTCTTTTGTCAAGGTCTTATTGTAAAATGTGGGTTGCCTATATATAGGGCCCCATTCCCTTCATTTGGAACTAATGAATCAATGAATGAAAAACTTGCCATTTTGAGAGTTTACACTTCTTATCTATTGGAGAGATTCCATTTTTTGGGTGAGATACCCTAGGGAAGAGATTCCCCACCCTTCCCTCTCTTAATCTCTCTTTTTCACTCCACTTTCTCTCTCCTCCACACCCAAATTTGAATTTTCTTCTCTCTCCTCCCTTCCCAACCACCTCCACTCCCCACCTACCCCATTTAAGCCTCTTCCCATTCCCCACAACCCTCATCAATACTCCACCCCTTCCTAAGACCCCCTCCACCAATCCTCTCCTCACCATCCAACCCCCAACTACTCCTCCCACTTTCCCAAGCACCCTTCCCACTACCCCAAGCACCCCTTCCCTTCCCCAACACAACCCCCCCATTCCCAAGACAAAAAATTAACCCCACCCTTAAACCTATTTTTGAATATCCTTTCCCTCTCTCTATTCCAACCAAATTCGCAGCCCCCACTACCACCATCTGTTGGACCCTCTTCTAGACCTTATTCTCCACCTCCCACACCTTAGAACACCCCCTCCAAGACCCCCTTACAACCAGGGGTCACTCCCATACTCATCTACCCCCTTCCCCTTCTTTTTTATTGGTCATTGGAAGCTACTTCGAAGTTGCAGTTTACTATCCAGAAGTTGTAGGTGAACCAGCTACTTGCAGTGGCCACCACGACTTCCTCCAGACGCGTTTGAAGGCACAAGAGGCATCCAATGAAGCGTCTCCCTGTCCTCTTCACAACAGAAGTTGTTTCGTCTTCATCCGAGCTGTGTGCTGCCCGGGAGCTTTGTTCTTCCACAATGGTGCAGAATTGTCCCTGCTGAGTACCAGAATCGGATTAGAAGCTCTACCATGATGAACCTCGGAGAAATCAGCCCACAAGTTCTTCTACAAAGTTCTTATTCTTCCTGTCTACTTTCCGAATCAAGAAGCGGAATCCCGTTCAGCATCCTGTGCCAGGAGTTATCATTTTTCTCCCTCAGCTCCATCATCCTTCTACCCACAGTCTGCACCGACAAGTCACCAGTGTTCAGAGCTCCCTGGTCTTCTACGTCATCATCTGGCCTCCCCGTCAATTTTTTTGCAAAGAGGACTCATCCACGATTCCAACGCCTTTGACGGTGCTCGATTCTGAGCTCGGGAGCTGCCGGGGCATCATCTGCAACCTGCTGTTGGAAACCATGAGCTGCCAGTCCGAGATTCTACCTCCCTGTTCGAGCCTCCACCCAGGCTAGCCGCGGCTCCAGAAGAATTCTAAAAAATTCTGAGGGGTTCCAGTACCAGTCCCGAAGAGTTTCCCACAGGTCTTGCCACCAAAAAAATTCTTGAGCGAGTTCTACTGCAGAAACATCGACTATCTGTCCCTATTCAGAGAGAGCAGGCAGAACCAGTGACTTCATCTTCAATGCTTTTAATCCTAGTTTCCCCTCCCCGCTTGGCCGGCTGAAGGCCCCTCCCTACGTGGAGGTAATTTTGGTTGTAATCACTATTAACCCCCACCCCAAGGTCCCCCTCCTGTGAGAGGTGTAGTGTTGTAACTTCTTTGGGCAAGTCAAGCGACACCGCCGCGGCGTGTGGGGATCCACTCGCCTCCCCGCTCGCCCTCGTCTCCGAGCGGGACCGGTTTCTTCAAACCGGTCGAGTAAGTGCTCACACCTCACTCCATTTAGTGCTTATCTTTCAATATTAGTTCTAGTTCTGCTGGTTATGCGAGTGAGAGCTCGATCCTCAAGCCCCATTGCCTTGAGTGATCACCGTGGGAAGAGTGCAACCGGTGCCTTCGGCACTTCGTTGGCCCCGTTGAATTGGGGTTCCAAATCCATTTGGAATCAAATCTTGGCCTTGCTGGCCCTATACCAGCAAGGGCCCAACCCCACATCCTCCACTTGGCATCGCCAAGTCACCCCGGGCTTGGGTGAGCGACGGGAGAGCGACGGCCCAAAATTGGCCCTTTTGATTGTGAATGTGCTTGCTTGCCTAAGTCTTAGGTTGTGTCATATCAGAAACTAATCTATAGAAAATAAGTGTGATTTGCCACCGAGTAGCCAGTAAGTGCCCCTGAGACAAAGGGGACAACTCGCGTCGAAAAGTGTCTCATCCACATCATAAAAAGTGACGAAACTGAGTAACCGGGAATTGCCCCTGAAACAAAGGACATGACTCGTGTCAAAAGGTTAGTCACAACATTTTCTAGTAATTAAAAATTGGGGTCATACGTAGCTACCGATACTCGAGCATTGTGTATGTAAATGTATGGATGAGAAGTTCTTTTTAGTGTTCTTTAGAAAATCTATTTTCCCATATTGACTTGAACTTCATTGCTCAATCTTCACATATGCACCTTGGGTTTGATTGTTTGAATGTCCTCTATGAATCAGTCGTCTTGGGTTTAATGTAGTACTTTATTTATGTAAGCATGACCTTCTTAGTATTGTACATGCACATTATGTTCTACAATTGATTGCATTATCCTTACACCCATCCCGAAGGGACTTGCATGAGTATATACTTAATTATGCATGATTGAGTGCCTGAATGCTTGATCCATTTGATCATATCATATTTCATTCCATAGTTTGCATCTTTAGGATATACATGTAGATAACATGTTAAATATCCCATTATCAGTTGGTTTTTATTCTTGACAATTGGGGGAGAATAATGTGATTTTTAAGCATAATCCATTTTGTGCATAACTTTGTTTTACATTCTGCATATAGTTTCTTTATACCACTTGTGCATAATTAGTCATACATATGGCAAAAACTTACAAAAATTGAGCATTTGCACTTATTTCACACATCTGATAAATGCACATAAAATCTCATTTTCTTGCTCGGAATTTGGTTTGTACACCTTCCTCTCGAAGGAGGTTCATAGCTGCGTTCGTGCGTTCATGTCTAATTCTTTTTTGGAAGCATCCCAGTTGCTTTTCAGTCCTCCATTTTTTGATAATGCCAAAGGGGGAGAGAACTTTGAATAGTCACAATATATTGTCATCATCAAAAAGGGGGAGATTGTTGGGTTCAGTGTGCCCCCTTGTTGTCTTTTACAATGGTTTTGATAATTCCAATATATCGTGTGTTTTGTGTTTACTCTAGAGTGAAAATCTTGTGTGGTTATGTTTAATGGCATCTTGATGATAAACAAGCTAACATTATGATATCTTGTTTTGCAGGTGGTTCAAACACAATGGTCCTTTATGCACACATCCTTGATGTTGATGTTTGCATTGGTGCCTTCATGGATACATTATGTAGGTGTTCTTAATGAATTGACAAATGCGTGATATCTTGTTGTCCATGGTCTTACTTGCTCTGAACTATATTCATAATTCATGCTTATTCATGTTTATGAACTGATTATGCCTCACATGAATGTTTGTTTGAGTTGCTTTGGAATGCCCTTGATGTGATCTCAATTCGCATTGGACTGCTAAGGCAGTTTTAATTGTCTCATTGGGATGGGTTGACCCCATGGGTCGACCCTTGGCTCTTTGAGCCTAGGTCTTTGGTTTGAAATGAACTCAATGTTATTTGATGTTCTCATGCATATCATTTAAGTGCTGATTGATGGAGTGTTCAGATTTTCCTAATGGACATTGTGTCTAATGTCATCTTTAAACAGTCAGATCAAGTTCAACTATTGATGCAAGATTAATGAGTAAGCTGCTTCCAATTAATGATGCTCATGGTAAGAGTTGTTGTTCAAATGATCTTCTAGATGGTATGACTAAGCTTAATGCTTATCAGGTTTCTGAGTTTATTTGGCAGCATTTGGACTATGTATTTTAATTACATTGAATACATGTGGTGGATAAGTCTTGCCTTGGAATGTCTCCATGAATGGGGTGTTAAACGATTGGTACATTGCACAGATCTTATTGATAGAATGCACTGGGTGTTTTTGAGTTGACTTGCTTTGAATTTGTTTCTTGATAAAACTATGTTCTAAATATATGGCTTATTGACTTGCTTTGAATTAACTTGAATTTTTATCTTGATGAATTTCAGGTTCTGAATGGATGTTTGGACTAACATGTTAAATCTTGACTAAGTGACCTTAGTTAGGACTTACATTGTTGAATGCACTTAGTGAATGAGAAGGTCACTTAATTTGTTGTAGTTTTAATGGAATGGCATTGGTTCAAAGCTGGAAAAGACAGAATTATTATGAGATTTCTATCAAAACTCATATGCCAATGGTAAGAAGGTTTGATCAAGTGTATCTCAATATGCATGGATTGATATGGACTAATTGCTAGTGGTTCAAAACTGGTAGATATGTTCAAATATGGAAAATTTAGGTTCGTTGTGGAGTTTTTCATTCAAATACTCAAGGCCATGGTAAGAATGTTTGATTAATTGGTTTTGATTGTGAATGGATTGATCAATGTTGAAACCAGGTTTTGAATATGTCAATCTGAGTTGTATGTGCACATTGATTGATCTTGATACCATGTTCCTCGATTTGTGGAGTTTCAAGTGTTTTTTTAATTGAGCTTTTCCACTGTCAGGAAAAGTGTCGACCCATGGGTCGACACTTTATATTGGGTTATGCTATTTTAACTAAAACGGAACCCCCGGTAAAAAAGGTCGACCCCATGGGTCGACACTTTTTACCATGGGTCCTGATTTCGTCTCAAGAGAGAAGTTCGTGAAAAAAAGGTCGACCCCATGGGTCGACACTTTTGACTAGGTTCTGGATTTTATGCTTTTGGCAGAACTCGTTGATACGAGTGTCGACCCTAGAGGTCGACACTTTTTCTGGGTCGTCCGGATCGTGGTTTCCAGATTGACTACGAAATCCCCATTTAAGGGTCCGATTGCTTGGGGTTTTTACTCCAATGCCCTTAGGGTTATACCCTACCACTAGGAGTGCATTTGAGAGAGTTTTCATATGGGCTTTGTGGTCTTTTGTTCACCCATTCGATGCCCTATATGTATGTTGCGATTTCATACGATGGAAATATCCTTGAGCTTATGTTCTTCATTCGTGCTTGCAGGAAAAGAGGAAAAAGGAAGAGGAGGGCGCCGCCCCACCTGGAGGAGGAAGAAGAAGAAGTGGAGGACGCCAAGACCAAGCCTCATCTGCCGACTTGATCCACCTTCGACCAAAGTAGTTGAAGATAGGTTCTCCTTGGGCATCTCCTACGAACGTAGAACCTTCCACTCCCCGGATAGATCGTTCGGCGCATCCCATTGTTCCTTTGGACGTGATTTCACTGAAGATTTGAGGGGGATTCTTCTTCTCTCATCTCTATTAGTTCATTTCAGCATAGATATCTGTTTGAGGTTTATTGTACATCTTTCCTTTTCATTAAACCAAGAATACTTGTGTGTGGGCGGAGTTGTATCTCCACGTGTGTGGGTTTATTGTGGGGAAACACTCCCCGTGTGGTGTTGTGTGTGGACGGAGCTGCGACTCCGTGTGGTTGTCGTGTCGGGGTACGTTCCCCGAACGTGTGTGTGTGTGCTGCGGTGGCAGAGTGTTGGGGCCTGTCCACGTGTGGTTATTACTACGGAAGCAGCGTGTGTGTGATTGGGTTTCGTCCCCGTGTTGCTACGAAAGTAGCGTGGAGTGAAGCCTCACCCGGTTGGGTGAGGGGTGGACGTAGGGAGCCCGTTGTGGTCCCGAACCACCTTAAAATCTCGTGTTCCGTGTGATTGCCTGTGCGTTTGACTATTTCTTCTATCTCCCTTCACAGGTCAACTTAGTAGGTTTTAATTCACTGCACATCACACATCGCTTCATCCGTTATCTGTGTGTGGGTTAATTTAGTTGTTCAATGCGTTGATCATTCGAGTGAGAACGGAAAGGTTGAGAGAACACCGTAATCTCACTTAAGTTTTAGTTAATCAACGTTGCTAAGTTTAATTCCACTATGTTAAGTAAAGAAAGTTTTTAAAATCTGCCATCTCGACAAGGGGACAATTCAACCCCCCTTCTTGTCCACCATCTCTCTGGGGCAACAACGGCTTTCACATTTTGACTTACTTGGGTGATTTCCTATTTTTTTGGTATTTTTCTCAATTTTTCAAAATTTTTCAGAAAAATGTTTTAAAGGCGGCGGAGGGGGGTGACGCCTCCTTTAAAGGCGTCCTGGACATAGGATGCCTCAAGTAGGAGCTCATGTAGCACGCGGCCGGCGCCGCTCCCGCCGTCCGTTTGACGCTTCGAATGAATCCAAATACAAAGACATCTTGTTGACCAGACGTGTCTCTTAAAAGTCACGATTAGGCGCTGAAATCACTCGCTTTCTCCGTTGTCGACGACTTTCGGCGCCGTTTTGGTGGACGTAATTGGGCGCGTCTGGGACCCTGGACGCCCCCAGTGAACACGTCCAGTACTTAAGACGCCTCAAGTAGGGCCTCGTGTAGCCCGCGGGCGGCGCCGCTTGACGGTATGAATAAATCTAAACATAAAGGCATCTTTATTCCCAGACGTATTTTTAGAAGTCAAAATTCGGCGCCGAAACCACTCCCTTTCTCCGTTGTCGATGGCTTTCGGCGCCATTTTAGTCGAAAGTAATGGAGGCGTCCAGGACCCTGGACGCGTTTATTGAACGCGTCCAGCGAACAAGATGCTTCAAGGAGCAACAAAATTATAAAAAAGTGATGGAAGCGTCTGGTCAACGGGACGCCTCAATATGAATGTGTCCCGAACCCAGGACATGCCCATCAAAATTTCCCCTATAAATAGAGTACCCCCTCCCTCGAAATAACATATCCGTGAGAGGAGGGGGATACCCTGCCGAAATCGTTTCCAAACCTGAGGGCCCTTCTAGGGGAGATTCTGCCGATTTTACCGGTCTCCTGGTGCTCGCGAGGGGAAGGCTACCTCATCCGCTGCACTTCCACATCATCCTCGTGTTGCCGGGGTGCTGCTGAGGTGCTGCCGAAGTGCTGTCGAAACTCTGCCAAAAGCTCCACCGGATGACTCCATCGGCGCTCCCAATAAGCCATTCTCTCCCTCTACTTCCTTTATCATTTTCGTTGCATGCATCATCCCGTTACCCGCTATCTCTCTTCTTAAGAGTGCTCAGTTTTTATGCACGTTTGCACGCTTTTCCATCAATCATAGCATTTTCCTCCTACTCGTGTCCGAGAGGGGTTTAAAAATAACACCAATCAGGTGTGTGTCTTGCCTTGATTTCATCATTTTCATCACAAGGGACTAATACCACACTGCCATTGTTCTAATTCTTTTGTTATTTGGCTATCTTTTGCAATGGTATTCAACCAAGGAAGCCCTCTTCATCGGCCGACCGAAGGGAGAGGAAGAAACAACCTACACCACTTCTATTTTTGAGGTAAACATGACCACCCTTCTCATTTTTGGGGTCTTCGGCCCCTGGCGATCACACCACCCCGTATAACTGCGCGGAGAGTCATTTCTCGCGGTGGTTCCCATATTGTTCAGCATCTTTACCTATTCTTTCATTTCTACGCAAACCGCGCAGAGAGTCATTTCCCGGGGCGGTTCCTTCCTCCTTTTAATTTTAGTCGTTTAAATTTCTATAAATTAAATCCTACACCGCTCCCATCCCTCCGAGGCCGTCGTGAGTCATTTCACGCTATGGCTATTTAAATTTTTGTAAATTAAATTCTGCACCATTCCCATCCCCCCAAGGTCGTGGAGAGTCACTTCCCGCTATGGCCGTTTAATCCTTGCATTTTAATTTCAGCACACCCCATCCCTTTTTCTATTATTATGCTACATCTATTCTGTATATCTCACCGGAGCAATCTCCCGCGGTGGTTTTTCTCTCTCCGATCTTTTTTGTGTCACAGCAAAACGGGCGCGCGCTTCGTCCCCCCCACATCCGCATGACGTCGCTCACATCTTGGCGATCACGGTGGGACTATCTTTTGCTTTCTTTTGGTTACCCTTGTGATTTCGGCACCCGCGTGTGCCCCTCCACTCGGCACCCACATGTGCCCCTCCTTATTGCGCCCTCGCGCGCTACAGTTGTGCTCATAGCAACACTTTTAGTTTTCATCCCTCATGCACCACGTGCACTTCCCCCATAGTCCCTTGTGATTCTTCAAGGTTTATGTTGTTATCCCTCCTTGGTGTTGCTATATCTCTGTTCTCTTTGTTATTTGGCTATGTTCCATATATTTTTTCAGCATTACATTGCATACATTTCTCCCTTTCTTTTCATTTTTTTAAGGATCACCCTCTCTCGGTGAAGGAAGGACTCTCCGTTCGGGAATTCCTCTCGACGGACTAGGATCTCTTCCATCGGGACCTCCATAAGTCCCCGACAGCAAAGGATTCCCTCTTTGTTCACTGGGCTGGTTGTACCATTGAAGTTCCCCAGAGTTAGTTGACCCATTAATGGTGAGGCGAGTGACCCTTGTTGACACGGCGGTGAAACAAAATTATAACTAGGGTCCTTTCTATTTTGTGTGAATTTTAGATCTGGTAAAAATAAAAAAAATCAAAACAAGAACAAAAAAAAGGGCATAACAACATGTACTTGTTGGATAATCTATGCTATTTGTTTGTTAGTGCATGTTTTTACGTTCCGGAAGAACTCTGAAAATGGCCCACGAGTCTTTTGAGGAGAACCTCACTGGTCATGGTCAGTCAGTTGAGCCATGTGTCCATGCTATGGACTCGGGCCCTTCCTACGAGCCCTCACGCAAGGTGCAGGCTACCATAGGGGACGCATCCCCGCCACATGACATCTCCTCCTTGTTGGGTGTCCTCGCCAACACAGAGCTCACCTCCGAGCAACTCCGAGCCTTCCAGTCCATTCTAAAGGGGAAATCTATTTCTCTCGCTCCCCAGTAGTCAACTCTAGCCATCACACCCCTCTAGGAGTCAGTGCAGGCCATCCCATCTCCTTCACCGGTACAAGTCATTCCTTCGCCCTCACTCCAAGGCAGGCAAGCCAACAACCCCCCTCCTTCCAGTTCCCTTCACAGTCTCAAACCCATGTCATTCCTCACACACCACTCTAGCAAGGGCCAGCTACCGGTAATCCGCCATACCCCTCCCATTCGGGGTTCCCTCATCAGGTCTCCGGGAGGCCTCTCCCTCCCTAGTGAGCTTGCCCAATCACTCCTCTATAGATTCAATAAAATGGATGAACAGTTTCGTAACCTAAAGCAAAGGGTGGATGTAAAGACCACCCCCGAAGTTTCTCTGCCGATCCTCCCAATATTCCATCTCCCTCCCTCCGAAATGCCTACGTACCACAGGTACAACGGCACTGGCAACCCCTTTATTCACCTCAAGGATTTCATGTTTGAATCCTCCTTTTGGTAAAATGATCAGAGATCCCTGGCATACCTCTTTCGCAGGTCATTGGACGGTCCCACATTAGAATGGTTCTATTCCTTAGAGCCGACTGAGGCCGACAACTTTGATGCAGTGCAAATGAGATTCCTACAAAAGTACCAGGATAGGGTCGGTCCCTCTCTCTCCATTACCAACCTAGTGGCGGAGAAAATGAGGCCGAATGAAGATTTCGTCCACTATGCTGATAGGTGGAGGTCTCTGGCAGAGAGGATAAGAGATACCCTGTCGGAGCCAGAACAAGTGAAAATGATTGTGTCTAATGCCACCCCACAATTTAGGCACGTTTTGGCCATGAACAAGCTTACGATGATGGAGGAACTCTATGGGAGGGCTCGGAATATCCAAACCCAATTAAAAGATTCCCCCATCATGCACATATTTGAACCACCAAAGCCCAAGATGGTCAGAAAGACAGGCACTGGTGTCCAAGGTGGAGCTACAGAAGGGGTCATCACAAATGAGCAAGTGAGCACAGTCAATAGCCCTAATTACGCCGCTAACCCACGGCTTCCACAAATGCCTCGACTTCCCCTCCAACAAGGTCCTTTCCCTGCTCGCCCTCCACACCAAAACAATCCTCCCAGAAAAATATGCCCCAATCATTTCCACCCCTGCAACAACCCCAGCAACAATAACCACCACTTCAGTACCATCAGGTTCCACCCCCAGGAAATTATGGCCCCCCACAGCAACAGAGAAGGTCGGTTGGCCCTAAGAGAGCCCACTATCCACCATTTCCAGAAACATTGACGGATATCTTCAACGCCCTCATGGCTTGAAATACACTCATTCTACCTAAGGAGAAGCTCGCATGGCCCCCGAATGTTGACACCTCCAGATACTATTTTTACCACAGGCAGCCAGGACATACGGTGGAGAACTGTTTCCATTTTAAAGACTACATCTATGATATGAATGATGAGGGCGGAATTGATTAGGATGAAATGAGGCGATACATCGCCACTCTCAAAGCTAGGAGACCTTCTCCTAGACCACAATTCCAACAACAATAGGTATAACAGCAGCCACAACCACCACAACAACAACAACAACAACAGCCTCAGCAGGCCCAACAACAATAGCCCGACATGGGCATAATCCAGAATCCATTACCGGAGCACCAACAACCCAACCACCAGGTCAACCCTATCGCCTCCTTCCCGGAAGTCAAGAAAGAGCAGGTTTGGTACTCGTAAAGCACCTCCGTTCTTGCAGCCACCAACCCTATCACCAGACACCCCCCCCCCCGCCTTGCTCGGGTAGCACCTCTCTCTCATCAACTCGCATCACAACCAATAATGAGGCCTTCCCCATTCCCACAGCCATCACACCCTCTCATCCACACCCATGCCACTAACTTCCCACTGACTTATCAGCCAACGCCCTCCTCTATGCCCTCAAACCCTTTCATCCTCTCTCATCCCTCCATTTTGCCATCCACCCCTACTACACCACCACCTATGCGTTCCAAACCTCTCATCATCCATCGTCCGTACGAGGCCCCGTCTACCCCCACCATGCCTCCACCAATGCCCTCAAAATCACTCATTACCCACCATCCATCTCAGAACCACTATCCATCTCAAACACCATCCACTTCCACTTTTCCTCCTTTCAGGCCCCTCGTCATCCATAACCCATCCGTAACCCCGTCTACTTCCACCGCACCTCCACCCGTGCCTTCCAAGCCCCTTATCCTCCACCGCCCATATGAGGGCCTCTCTACCTCCACCACACATCCACCTAACAAACCCCTCGTCAGAGTCCCTGCTCCTATCATCACCCCTACTTCACCAACCATTCCTCCACCACTACCCCGGCTAAAACCCACACCTATCCCCATCAAGGTGCAAAAGCCGCAGGCAATGGTGCTCCGAAGAGAAAGGATTTTCCACCGAGTTTTCCCCCAAAATAGTCAGGACCCTGAGCAGTCTCAGCCAGAGAAGGACAATGTAGAGCAGCCAGAAAATTACATCCCAGGGACACAATATGATTTGTTAAAACACCTGGAAAAGACGCCCGCCCAGATCTCCATCCTTGAGCTACTGCAGAGATCCACGTCCCATCAGGAAGCTTTAATGGAATATCTTCAAAATGTCATGGTGAATTAGGACCTCCCTGTAGAGAAGGTCTCGGCTGTTCTGACGCTGACGGACACACTGTTGTGACTCCTATATGTTGATGATGTTGACATGTAACTATACTTCATATGGCAACACATTGTTTTGATGAATTGGCAACACTGTTTATGTTTTGATGATATCACTTTATCAGATTGTCTGTGTGTTATATGCATTTTATCTTGTCTTCACACTGAACACACACTCAAAGTCTCAAAGTCCATACATCCATAATGCATTGGCTAAGTCTATACACTGCTGAACGTTATGTTCTTCAAAGTCTGTACATTGGTCTGCATAGGCTAAGTATATATAACGTCAGTTCATGCATTGTCTTAGGCAAAGTCTATACAGCCTTTTGCCTCGCCAAAGTCTGTACTTTGGTCTTTGATTTCAATGTCCATACATTGGGCTTTTACATGAGATCTATACATTGTTGTTTGCAGTGCAAGTCCATACATTGGACTGTTCTTCAAAGTCTGCACATCAGTCTGTTATAGTAAGTCTGTACATTGGCTTCACAATTTCAAGTCTGTACAGCCGTTTGCATTGAACTTAAAGTCTAGACATTGCACTGTTGAATACATTGTCTTCGTGATGTTTTTCTCCTTGACTACGTGTCAATTACTGTTTTCGTCTTCGTGTTGTTTTCACTCCGTGTCTATTTTAGTTTTCGTCTTCGTGTTGTTTTCAACCCGTGTCAATTACTGTGTCATCTTCGTGTTGTTTTCAACTCGTGACGGTTTCTATTCTGTCTTCGTGTTGGTTTCTCGCTTTAGACTTCGTGTCTTTCTCGCTTTGACCACACTCCGTGTCGAATTCAGTTTTTGTCTTCGTGTTGTTCTCAACTCGTGTCGGTTACTGTTTCGTCTCCATGTTGTTTCATCTCTTCGTGTCGTGTTTCCTACACCTCGTGTCTTTGTCGCGTTGTGACTTCACCTCGTGTCGTTTTCATCGTCTTCGTGTCGTTTTTGTTCTATTGCGTGCAGGACATCGCAGCACCGCGTGTTGCTTTCTGTGCCACTTCGTGTCGTTCTCTGTGTAGTGTGTGTTTTTGTCACTACTGCACTTCGTGTCGTTCTCGTTTCACTTCGTGCTGTCTCTGCGTCTGAGTCTTCGTTTCTATTTCTGTCTTCGTGTTGTTTTCCTAAGACCTCGTGTCCTTCCTGTTTTATAACTACACTTCGTGTCAGTGTTGTCTTTCGTCTTAGAGTTGGTGTCAGTCCAGTGTCTTCGTTAGTGTCTCAGGCTCTTGGTCAAGTCTGTACAGTCATTTGTTGATAAGTCTTCACATCGTGAAGTCTACACAATCAACTCCTTCACATTGCAAGTATGTACATTGCATCTTCATTTGTGAAGTCTACACATTGCATTTTCATACAGCAAGTCTGTACATAGCTTTCACTTATATAAAGTCTATACAGAGTTGTTCTTTAACCTGATCATCCGATACTCTGTCTGACAGGGATTCTCTACTGAGATTGCTGACATGGCTCGTGATCCCAGGAGGACAAGGTGACCAGATGCTGCCACGTGGATGGAAGCATCTCGAGTCTGGAGAATTCCTTGGGCTAGAAAACGTGGAAGCCACGCGCCCTTATCGAGCTGCTGCTGTTATAAATATCAGTCTTCATCTTCTATAGAGGTTGATCGAAGTTGGCGAAGTATATACATCCAGTCTGAAATAAGCAGCCACCGAGATCCACTGTGAGAGGAAGAAAAGCAGAGAAGAAGAAAAGGAGAGAAGAAGAAGAGAGATGAGTTGAGAGAGTTATCGTGAGAGTTTGTGAATCAGTCTCTTGGTCCAGTTACCAGAGCTGATACTGCTCAACCTTGAGCTACAGTCGTTTTTGGCTTTCTTCCATTCGATTGTATGTTTCGTTTGCTTTTCAGTCTTTGTTATTTTCCTTTGAAAACTCTTGTTCGATCAAGCTGTTAGTCAGCGGTTTCAAGCTGTGAGGCAGCGGGTTGCAGAGGCGTTCCTCTGGTCGGCTAAGCTGTAATGCCCAGCAGAGCAAGCTGTGATGCTCAGCTGTTGCAGAGGGTGTTCCTCTGGTCAGCTAAGCTGTAATGCCCAGCAGAGCAAGCTGTGATGCTCAACTGTTGCAGAGGGTGTTCCTCTGGTCGGGATAAGCTGTAAGCCCCAGCCGTTGTTGGCAAGCTGTAAAGCCCAGCGGTTTGAAGCTGTGTATCAGCAGTAATCCACATTCGAATTGAATGTGGGGTGGACGTAGGTCGGATTGACCGAACCACCTAAAAGCCTTGTGCCTCTTGTGTGTTTCTTTCAGCGCATTGGTTGTGTTCGTCTACTGCTCTTCTAATTCCGCATTTGATTCTAGGCATAATTTTTAAAATAGCTAGTTGATCTATTCACCCCCCCTCTAGATCCACATTCTGTGGTGATAGAGCCTTCCATCTAACTCCAACACTTGGTATCAGAGCTAGACTCTTCTACAGGGACTTACCGCCCGAAGTGGATAAGCACAGATGGACGGAAGAGGGATGATAGCTGAAGGGCAATCTACATCCAAGCCCCCGTACTTCGATGGAACCAACTACGCATACTGGAAGCATCGTATGCAGGTATTTTTGAGGGCTAAAGATTATGAAATTTGGAAGGTAGTTAGCAAGGGACCTTTCGAGCTGTCTCCAAATGAAGACGTATGGACCAAGGAAGAAATCAGAAGATCTACGCTCAACTGGAGTGTAATCAATGCAATCCAGTGCTCTCTGCATCCCACCGAGTTCTCACGAATATCTGCCTGCTCCTCAGCGAAGGAAATGTGGGTTGCACTTGAAGTCATCTATGAGGGGACTTCACAAGTCAGAGAGACTAAGACCAATCTACTGGTTTCAGAATACGAAGCTTTCAGGATGAAGCCTAATGAGACCATCAAGGAAATGTATGCTCGGCTGACTATTATCACAAATGGTCTCAGAGGCTTCGGGAAAAAATATTCTGAGAATGAAGTAGTCAGGAAGATATTGCGATCCTTGACTCCAATTTGGCACACCAAGGCCACAGTAATGGAAGAGTCAAGAGATCTGCATAATACTAAGGCAGATGAGCTGATCGGATCTCTAATGGCTTATGAGATGAATATGCCAAAGATAGAGGAGGCTGACAGAAAGAGGAAGCCTATAGCTCTGAGGCTGGTGCTAGCAGATCCAGTCGATCCAGCCCCAACGGATCATCAACAGAAGAGAGCTTGTCTGAAGAAGAAGTGGCAAATGCTGATATTGCCATGATTACTAGGGAATTCCGGAGATTTCTCAAGAAGGAAGGAAGAAGATTCAGCCGAAGAAATCCCAACAGTGGCCACCGAGACACAAGGTACAAATCAAACCCTGTAAAGAAAGCTGAAACTAATGTTTGCTATCAATGCAGGAAGGCGGGTCACTTTAAAGCTGAATGTCCGACAAATCAGAACCTCAAGGACAAGTTCAAGAAGAAGAACACAAAAGGGAAAGCTATGGTGAGTACCTGGAGTGATGAGGACGAGGGATCCTTGAGCGTCACTTCGGACAGTGAAGTTGAAGCTGAGAAGCCAATCTGCCTCATGGCAACCAGCTCAGAAGATAGGGAGGAAGAATCTGATGAGGTATCCTCTCGCTATGAAAATTTTACTATTACTGATTGGATGGTTGCTTATGATGAACTTGCTGATAGAGTAGATGAGGTCAGAAAAGAAAACAGGCATCTACGAAGAAAAATTAAAATCATGCAAAACGATACTTCATTGTCTGATAAAATTACCTGCTTAGAAACTGAGAACAGTAATCTAAAACTCACATGTTCTAAATTTGAAGAAATCAATAAAGAACTGAAAATGTCTAAGGAAGAAAATGTGAGATTAGACAATGAAATTGATGCATGGAAACTGAAAATTCAGAATTATGAAAATGAGATAAAAATTGTTTCTGAAAAATATGAAGCTGTCCTCAATGTGAATAATGAGTTAAAAAAATCTATTGATGAAGTTCAGAAAGACAATGAGGATAAGCTAAAAATAATTGAGAAAATGACCCAAGGATCTGAAAATTTAGATGCATTATTGGGGTCAAAGGTAAACTTCAGAAGAGAGGGCCTAGGATTCAACTCTAGTGCAACCAAAAGCTTTGGAATGAAAACTATTTCCCTAGTTGCACAAAAGGAGAAAGGACCTCTGATCAACATGAATTCTAATAATGCTGTAAAGAAAATTTTGAATCTGAAAAGGCTAAATGCAGAGGAGAAGGGCAAACAGAAAGTAGGTGAGCCTAGTAGAATTGGAACTTCCAAACCTAGCTCTAGTGCTCAACCCAAGGTTAGGGGTCAGCCTATTCAGGTAAACAAACCCTATGTCAATGTCAAAAGGTCTTCACCACCATGATCACAGAAAAGGACCCAACCAAAACCTATGAATAGGTCAGCAGGGTCAAGGGTGCAGGGAAGACAAAATATTTTCCGAAGTCAGCCCAACCAATTCAATCCATCTAGAGTTCAGTTCTACTACCCCACACAGCCAATCTATTCTAATGGGCGTGGGTGGACTAGAACTCAAGGGATGTATACAGGGTATGTTCATCAACCTACACACTTTTCCAGACCCTATGTCAGAAATTGGGAAAATGGGTATGGTAGTCGGATGCCTAGAAATTACCATCATTTCCACAGCCAGCCCAGGAACTACCATGGCCAAAACTTTATGAATGCAACTTGGCCGAAGCATTGGCACAATAACAAAAATTCTGTGAATAATTCTATTGGTGCATATAAGAAGAAAGTCAACAAGAAAAAGCAAAACAAAAAGAAATCTGGAAAATCCACTGAACAGAACTGCATCAAACAAATGTGGATTCCCAAAACCATGCTTTCTTTCTTTACTTGCACTTCATCTGCATTGGAGTCCAATCAGACTTGGGTTCCAAACTCTTTGCCCTAATTGTGTATGCAGGTATGCCTGGCAGCCAAGAGCAACTTGTGGTACTTGGACAGTGGCTGCTCTAGGCATATGACAGGAGATAAGGCCAAGTTTTGCATGCTAACTGAAAAGCTAGGAGGCCTTGTCACCTTTGGAAGCAACACAAAGGGTAGGATCATTGGATCAGGTAAGGTAGGTAAGTGTTCTACCTGCTGCATTGATGATGTTTTGCTGGTTGAAGGGTTAGCCTACAATTTACTTAGTATCAGCCAGTTGTGTGATAAGGGTCATAAGGTTTTATTTGACTCTCAATGCTACAAGGTTTTTGAACCTGATTCAGAAATTATAAAATTCTCTGGAAAAAGAATAAATAACACATACATGATAGATCTAGATGATATTCAGCATTCTAACCTATGTCTTACTGCCAATAGAGAAGATTTAGCATTTTTATAGCATCGTAGGTTAGGCCATGCTAGTTATACCATTTTGCATAAACTAAACAAGCATAGCATGGTTAGAGGACTTCCTGAAATTTCCTTCAAGAAAGAAAATAAATTCTTTGATGCATGCACTCAATCAAAGATAACTAGAAAGTCATTTAAGTATAGAACTGAAAATCTGTCCTCCAAACCCTATGAGCTGATACACATGGATCTCTTTGGGCCAACCAGATCTGTCAGCTTATCAGGAAGGAGGTATGGGTTTGTCATGGTAGATGACTTTTCTAGGTATACTTGGGTTTATTTCTTATCTAATAAGAGTGATGCTTTCTCAGAATTTCAGGAGTTCTATGTTAAAGTAAATCAGAAAATTGAAAATATTTTGACTGATCATGGAGGTGAGTTTGAAAACTCACAGTTTGATGAACTCTGCAGGTCAAATGGAATCAACCATAGGTTCTCCTCACCAAGGACACCTGAGCAGAATGGGGTTGTGGAGAGAAGGAACAGAACCCTAGTGGAGATGGGTCGTACACTTCTTACTGAAGGTGGTCTACCAAGGAAATTTTGGGCTGAAGCAGTAAACACTGCCTGTTATCTAATTAACAGAGTCATGGATTGAAGACAATGGTGGAATTCTGAAGGAAGGAGATCCTGAAGATAATTCAGAGGATGAAGAAGGACATACAGAACTTAATGAAGAGGAGTCTACAGTTCAGGGGGAGGTAAATCAAAGACATGACAATTCAATTGTGAACATTAGATATCTTAAAGATCATCCTGTAGATAATATAATTGGAAATCTGCATGACCCCCCTAGGACTAGAGGTCTCCTTAGAATTCAACATGAACTAAATGCATATGCTCTCGTCTCTCAAATTGAACCCAAGTCCATTGACTGTGCCCTCAAGGATATGCATTGGATTAATGCTATGCATGAGGAGCTTAATCTGTTCGACAGGAACAAGGTATGGAACTTGGTCCCACCTCCTGATCATGGAACAGTCATAGGGACTAGGTGGGTCTTCAGGAATAAATCTGATGAATTAGGGAATATTGTTAAAAATAAAGCCAGACTTGTTGCTCAGGGGTACAACCAGGAGTTTGGTATTGACTTTGAAGAGCCATTTGCCCCTGTAGCCAGATTAGAAGCTGTTAGAATTTTATTAGCTTATGCATGTTCCCTAGGTATAATCCTCCAGCAGATGGATGTAAAATCTACATTCTTGAATGGGGAAATTAATGAGGATGTCTATGTTAGACAGCCCCCTGGATTTGAATGTCTAGATTTCCCTAATCATGTTTACAAATTAAATAAAGTTCTCTATGGTCTTAAGCAAGCTCCCAGAGCTTGGTACGACAGGTTGAGCAAGTTCCTCACTGATCAAAATTTCACTAGAGGAGTAGTTGATCAGACCTTGTTTACAAAGGTGAGTCACTCTGAAATTCTTATTGTACAGATTTATGTGGATGATATCATTTTTGGGTCAACTAACCCCAAATTGTGTGAGGAATTTTCTGAAACAATGACTAATGAGTTTGAAATGAGCTCAATGGGTGAGCTCAAATTGTTTCTTGGACTGCAGGTCACACAAACAAAGGAAGGAATGTTTATTACTCAGTCCAAGTACACAAGGGATCTACTCAAGAAATACAAGATGGATAACCTTAAAGAGATAGCTTCTCCAATGGGTACTTCTACATGCTTGGATGAAGACACTAAAGGTAACCCATTTGACCAGAAATTATACAGAGGTATGATCGGATCCCTTCTCTACTTAACAGCATCTAGGCCTGATATTCAATTCGCTGTAGGATTATGTGCTAGGTTTCAGGCCAGTCCTAAGGAAAATCATTTTAAAGATGTGAAAAGGATTTTTAGATATCTGCTAGGCACCCAGGAGCTAGGATTATGGTATCCTGCTAGGTGTGAGTTAGAGCTTCTAGCCTACACTGATGCTGATTATGCTGGGTGTCGAGTAGATAGAAAAAGCACTAGTGGCTACTGTCAATTCCTTGGTGGCTGTCTAGTATCTTGGGCATCTAAGAAGCAACACACTGTAGCCTTGTCTACAGCTAAAGCTGAATACGTTGCAGCAGGTAATTGTGCCGCTCAAGTACTTTGGATTAAGCACCAACTAGATGATTATCAGATAAAATTGGAATGTATTCCAATCCTATGTGATAATACTAGTGCCATATGCCTTGCTAAAAATCCTGTTCATCATTCTAGGACTAAGCACATAGAAATAAAACATCACTTTCTAAGAGATGTTGTGAACAAAAAGGAAATTGAACTGGACTTCATTGAAACAGACAAACAAGTTGCTGATATCTTTACTAAGCCACTTGGAAATGAAAATTTTTAATTTTTTAGAAGAGAACTTGGCTTGTGTAAATTTCAGCATAATGAATGAATTTTCTGTTGACTTGAATAAAACTTTTGAGCTGCTTTGAGTAAATTTTTGATTTGGACTTGCTGTTGATAGATTGAATAAACATTGTGCAATAGACCTGTGATAATGCATGACTCTCATATCCTTTATTGCACTCATGATCATCATTGCATACATATGTCTAGATGCATGATATGTCTATATTTCTGCATGAGTCATACTGCACGATAAAGATAGTCTGATTAAGCATGAACTTCAAAAATCATCTGATTTGTCATCTTTTGCAAAATCGCATGCATATAGTCAGGGGGAGTCTTGTCAGAATTTCGAGGTGAATTGCTGCGTCTATTCAATCCTTGACTCTGAATGGTTGAGTCTGACAATATGGCAATCTTTTAGTCAGTTCTAATATTAAGCAATAGAAAACAGATTTCTTCTTTCATAAGAACCTTAATTGCTTAAAGACTGACTTAATGGTTTAAATTTATAATCTTTAGAGTTGAAAGACTACAATCAGTAAATAAGGATGCTGAAAATTGATAAAGCTCTCAACCCTTATCTTATTTCATGTCAGACAAAGCTGATTATATCTGAAATCTGAAAACTCATCTGAATTCATGTCAGAGAAGCTAAGTATGTGTATTGTCCTTAAACAAGTCATTCTGAAACAAATAAAGGGCAGCTAAGAAAGCTTTTTGAAAAAACATTGAAAATCAATTGAGAAATAGCATTGACAGAGCAATGACTGGTAAATCACTGAGAAACTGAGTGATCCATCAAAGAAGTGGACACCACTCATGTCATGAGGTGTATCAGCTATCTCTGTGTAAAATGATCAAAATAGTAGGTTGTTTTTTCACTGAGTACCTGGGGGTAACTGGCGTCTAATAAACGTGTACCCTCACACAAAAAGGTGTCAATCAATTCTATTGAATTTGATCATAGGCAAGATGGTCCATCATGTTGAGTATCTAGGGATATTGGCGTCTGATAAACGTATACCCTTACGCAAAAAGACTTTTGATACCTGAATGCCCTAAATGAAACAATATTGAAAATGCTGTTCCTTAAAAGAAATTTCATGGATGTCAATTGTTTAATTTCAATACATGCCCTAGCTTCTCTTAACACATTTTACTGAGTCTATTAAAGTAAGATATTTTGAAACTGAATCTCTCATGTCCATATGACTCTGGTTTATTATTTTATCATGAACATCAACCTTATCCAATGAATGTAGTGCATGAACTTTCATTTTTATAACTTTTAAACCAGAAATTCAATTTCTAAGCAGTTTCTCAGTTCATATGACTGAAGGTTTTGTCCTTTAATTGCCTAATTTTTGAACTACTTGCCAAGAATGTCAGTCGGCTAAACTTTCTTTCTCTTCACTTGTCTTCACTTTCCATCCTATTTGTTGATGGCAAAGGGGGAGAATATTGTCTGAATATTAGATTCAGAGGGAGTGTATTCAGGGGGTGTGTATTACATCATGGCATGGCAAAGAGGGAAATTTTTGTTAGCAGGGAGTTGCTTACATTTTGTAGCATGCAGCATGTCATTCATAGCATCTACATGCATTTTCATAAGAATCTAAATAATAAATCATGTCTTTCATCAAAAATGCATCTGTATGACAGGATGTTGCTCATCTACATAATAGGGGGTTGCCATCATCAAAAAGGGGGAGATTGTTGTGACTCCTATATGTTGATGATGTTGACATGTAACTATACTTCATATGGCAACACATTGTTTTGATAAATTGGCAACACTGTTTATGTTTTGATGATATCACTTTATCAGATTGTCTGTGTGTTATATGCATTTTATCTTCTCTTCATACTGAACACACACTCAAAGTCTCAAAGTCCATACATCCATAATGCATTGGCTAAGTCTATACACTGCTGAACGTTATGTTCTTCAAAGTCTGTACATTGGTCTGCATAGGCTAAGTATATACAACGTCAGTTCATGCATTGTCTTAGACAAAGTCTATATAGCCTTTTGCCTCGCCAAAGTCTGTACTTTGGTCTTCGATTTCAATGTCCATACATTGGGCTTTTACATGAGATCTATACATTGTTATTTGCAGTGCAAGTCCATACATTGGACTGTTCTTCAAAGTCTGCACATCAGTCTGTTATAGTAAGTCTGTACATTGGCTTCACAATTTTAAGTCTGTACAGCCGTTTGCATTGAACTTAAAGTCTAGACATTGCACTGTTGAATACATTGTCTTCGTGATGTTTTTCTCCTTGACTACGTGTCAATTACTGTTTTCGTCTTCGTGTTGTTTTCACTCCGTGTCTATTTTAGTTTTCGTCTTCGTGTTGTTTTCAACCCGTGTCAATTACTGTGTCATCTTCGTGTTGTTTTCAACTCGTGACGGTTTCTATTCTGTCTTCGTGTTGGTTTCTCGCTTTAGACTTCGTGTCTTTCTCGCTTTGACCACACTCCGTGTCGAATTCAGTTTTCGTCTTCGTGTTGTTCTCAACTCGTGTCGGTTACTGTTTCGTCTCCATGTTGTTTCATCTCTTCGTGTCGTGTTTCCTACACCTCGTGTCTTTGTCGCGTTGTGACTTCACCTCGTGTCGTTTTCATCGTCTTCGTGTCGTTTTTGTTCTATTGCGTGCAGGACATCGCAGCACCGCGTGTTGCTTTCTGTGCCACTTCGTGTCGTTCTCTGTGTAGTGTGTGTTTTTGTCACTACTGCACTTCGTGTCGTTCTCGTTTCACTTCGTGCTGTCTCTGCGTCTGAGTCTTCGTTTCTATTTCTGTCTTCGTGTTGTTTTCCTAAGACCTCGTGTCCTTCCTGTTTTATAACTACACTTCGTGTCAGTGTTGTCTTTCGTCTTAGAGTTGGTGTCAGTCCAGTGTCTTCGTTAGTGTCTCAGGCTCTTGGTCAAGTCTGTACAGTCATTTGTTGATAAGTCTTCACATCGTGAAGTCTACAGAATCAACTCCTTCACATTGCAAGTATGTACATTGCATCTTCATTTGTGAAGTCTACACATTGCATTTTCATACAGCAAGTCTGTACATAGCTTTCACTTATATAAAGTCTATACAGAGTTGTTCTTTAACCTGATCATCTGATACTCTGTCTGATAGGGATTCTCTACTGAGATTGCTGACATGGCTCGTGATCCCAGGAGGACAAGGTGACCAGATGCTGCCACGTGGATGGAAGCATCTCGAGTCTGGAGAATTCCTTGGGCGGGAAAACGTGGAAGCCACGCGCCCTTATCCAGCTGCTGCTGTTATAAATATCAGTCTTCATCTTCTATAGAGGTTGATCGAAGTTGGCGAAGTATATACATCCAGTCTGAAATAAGCAGCCACCGAGATCCACTATGAGAGGAAGAAAAGCAGAGAAGAAGAAAAGGAGATAAGAAGAAGAAGAGAGATGAGTTGAGAGAGTTATCGTGAGAGTTTGTGAATCAGTCTCTTGGTCCAGTTACCAGAGCTGATACTGCTCAACCTTGAGCTACAGTCATTTTTGGCTTTCTTCCATTCGATTGTATGTTTCGTTTGCTTTTCAGTCTTTGTTATTTTCCTTTGAAAACTCTTGTTCGATCAAGCTGTTAGTCAGCGGTTTCATGCTGTGAGGCAGCGGGTTGCAGAGGCGTTCCTCTGGTCGGCTAAGCTGTAATGCCCAGCAGAGCAAGTTGTGATGCTCAGCTGTTGCAGAGGGTGTTCCTCTGGTCGGCTAAGCTGTAATGCCCAGCAGAGCAAGCTGTGATGCTCAGCTGTTGCAGAGGGTGTTCCTCTGGTCGGGATAAGCTGTAAGCCCCAGCCGTTGTTGGCAAGCTGTAAAGTCCAGCGGTTTGAAGCTGTGTATCAGTAGTAATCCACATTCGAATTGAATGTGGGGTGGATGTAGGTCGGATTGACCGAACCACCTAAAAGCCTTGTGCCTCTTGTGTGTTTCTTTCAGCGCATTGGTTGTGTTCGTCTACTGCTCTTCTAATTCCGCATTTGATTCTAGGCATAATTTTTAAAATAGCCAGTTGATCCATTCACCCCCCCTCTAGATCCACATTCTGTGGTGATAGAGCCTTCCATCTAACTCCAACACACACAGGCAGCCATCATGTTTTACAACCACGAGCTCGCCCCCGAAGGAGCTCAAAAATATGCATTGCGTGTTTCGATAAAAATCAATGAAGTGTCCATAAATCCGTGCTTGGTGGACACGGGTGCATCAATAAATGTGATCTCCATGAGCATCCTCCAGTTGTGTGGGGTTGGCGAAGAACAGATAAGGCCTTCTGCAATCACAGTCACATCTTATGACAATAGCAAAAGGCCACCACAGGGGATGATTATCCTGAAGGTAGAGTTGGGCCCTGCTTCAGTCTCTATGGAATTTCATATCCTCGATATGGATCCCACATTCAAAGCTATACTAGGCCGCCCCTACATTGAAGTCATGAATGTTGTGCCATCCACCAACCACCGATGCCTAAAGTTTTCACACAATGGGACGGAGTATTTTCAAAGTGATCAGTACACCGATCCTCTATACAGTGAATGCTATTAATACCTCTTTGCCCTCTGTCTGGCCATCTCATCGGCCCATACTATCGCTGCTGGATGTGTATGACCCATCCCGCACTCCGTTAATACAAAAGAAGCTATTTTCCATACCAACTTCACGTCTCCCTTTTCATTCTAGAGGATGGGAGATTATGAGGAATATCGGCTATTAACAGGGCAAAGGTTTGGGGGCGCAATTTCAAGGAAGGTTGAAACCGCCAAGGAAAATAAAGTTGAGCCACAGGGTTGGCCTAGGCTTTGATGGATTGATCAAAGCAGATGGGAAACCCCTCACGTGGACCATATCCTCTCACTTCAAGAAGGGACCCGTTGTTCAGATGGGGGATTACCTGTGAGAAACACATGGGGGTATATTTGGCTGAAAAATGTCCAAGGGCCACCAAAAGAGGCAAGATCGATGACCCATAATGCGAATGGGACAAATGGTTTTATATATGAGATATTCCCACTGCACTGGAAAGAATGTTCTCACCTCCACAGCTTGAACGGCCGCCATTGATCTCCGAAACGCTAAGGGATGCCACTAATGTTGCCAGAGTTCTAAACGAGGACTGTGTCATCGACGGATCTTCATCTGTCATCAACATTACCATCGACGGCTCATTAGCCGTCATCTTCTCCATCCACTCATTTTAGCCTTCGTTGATGTTCTCTTCCTGGGCTAGACGGTTGTCTGATGATCTTCCCAGGCCCCCTTCTCTACTTACATACCTGTGCGGGTTTCCCAACCCGTGCCAAGTTTTCAATCATGATTTGCTCTATGAGCCTCCCAACCCCCTCGCCATAATCCCTTTCTCTCCTTCCCCTATTTCTTTTCATTGTCTTGTCATCAAAATTGAAAATGAAAAAAATGCCAATTTTCACGCCCCTCAACAACACATTTTTGTTGAGGAGACCTCTTACATCTCCCACGAGTGCGCCCCGACCTATGGGCAACTCATCCGAGGTCCTTTGAGCGACCTTCTTTACCCCTCCTCTAAGGGGTCCTTCCCTGTACATTCTTCAGCATCTTCTTCAGCTTCTTCTTCTTTCGTAGGACAGGTCAGTCGAGTTAGGAATAACGGGTCAAGGGTAGTATCCAAAAAGAAATCCAAGGGCAAGCAGATCGCTCATCGATTCCTTCTAGATCTAGCCAGTAGGTGTCAAGCATGCCTAACCATTCCTCAACTGCTAGAAAATCCCATCCAGCTGTCGGAGATAGAATGTGAGGAGAATTACACGATTGATGAAGGGTACGGAGTTTATGAGATCACGGATGAAGAATACCCTATCGAGGAGGAGGATGAAGAATATGAGGACGCGGTTGGCGCATATGCTAGTGGAATGAGGAGATTTGACGAACCGTCAGCCGCCGTAGAAGAGTCCACCAAAGAATTCAACTTGGGAGCTGACGAAGACCCCAAGATCGTCTTGATAACTGATAATTTGCCATCATTTGAAGAAGAGGCGTTAATTGAAGTTCTCAAGGAGTATAAGGACACGTTTGCGTGGAGCTACGAGGATATGCCGGGCCTGGATTCCACCCTGGTCGAGCACCGCTTAACTCTAAAACCAAGGTCTGTTTCGATAAAACAAAGGTTAAGGCGTTTCCACCCTCAGATGGCTTTGATAATGAAAGAAGAGGACGACAAACTCCACAAAGTCAGGTTTATTAGAGTCGTCCTTTATCCTCAATGGGTGGCAAACATTGTCCCGCTCATGAAGAAGGACGGGAAAGTCAGAATTTGCATCAACTTCCATGACCTTAACTGTGCATGTCCAAAGGATACTTTTCCCTTGCATCACATTGATGTTTTAATTGATAACACGGTGGGCTATGAAACCCTCTCATTCATGGATGGATTTTCAGGATACAATCAAATTCGTTTGGCAGAAGAGGATCAGGAGAAGACGTCATTTACTACACCCTGCGGAACATATTGCTATGTGGTCATGCCGTTTGGATTAAAGAATACTGAAGCTACTTACCAAAGAGCTATGATGACCATATTTCATGACATGATGCATATATATCTGGAGGTGTATGTGGATGATTTGTTGGTGAAATCAAGGACTAGGGCGGAACATCCGAAAGTCTTGGCTAAGGTGTTACAGAGATCAAGGCAGTTCCAATTGAAGATGAATCCGGAGAAGTGTGTGTTTGGTGTATCATTGGGCAAATTACTTGGCTTTATTATGAGTAAAAGGTGGATCGAGATAGATCCCAACAAAGCTAAGGCCATCAGGGATATGTCAGTTCTCAAAAATTTGAGGGAAATTCGAGGTTTAATTAGGAGGCTGCAATTTATTCATCGGTTTGCGTCTCAACACTCGCAAAGGTTGATGTGACACCACCTTGGGGTGAAAGTCACAAGACCGAAGCACCTTGGACTTTAACAAGCAAGCACAATTCACAATAGAAACAGACCGAAATTGGCGGCCACTCACCCGACACTCACCCAAATCCCGAGGTAACTCGGCGATGCCGAGTGGAGGTTGTGAGGCCTGGGCCCTTGCTGGTAGAAGGCCAGCAAGGCCAAGGTTTTTTCCCAAAGGATTTGGAGGTCCAACTCAACTGGGCCGACCCGGGTGCCGAGGGCACAGGTCACACTCTCTTCCGCGGCGGCCACTCGAAGTAATGGAGCTTGCAGACCGGGTACTCACTCTCACGGACCAGCGGATCTATGAGCTAATATTGAAAGAACAACACACCAAATATGAGCAAGGGATAGAGCACTTACTCGACCGGCTTGAAGAAACCGGTCCCGCTCGGAGATATGGGCGAGCGGGGAAGCGTGGGTTCCCCACACGTCGCGCCGGTGTAGCTTCGACCTGTTCAAGATTTTACATCACTACACCCCATGCAAGGGGGTTGAACTTGGGGAAGGGAAATCAAAATTACATTCAAACACTACCTCCCATAGGGAGGGTCCGTAAATCGGCCAGGCGGGGAGGGGAGAGTGAAGCTAGGAACTAAATGAAAGGATGATGATTGTTCTGTCCATTCTCGGGAACAGAAGATAGACAGTCGGTGTTGGCACTGCTGCGGACTCCCCCGAGCTCCGTTGGTGACGAAACTAGTGGCAAATCTTCGTAGTTAACTCAGAAAGACATCCAATTTTTGGGAAAATTTCAGAATGACCGTGATAGTCGGGGCAGGGTCGTGAACAGTGCGTCTTCTTGCTGGTTCTGGTAGCTTCTGCACCCCTACAGATGGAAGATGAGGCTACCACGGACGCTCCTCAGCTCTGATTCAGGCTTGGCCGGAGTCTCTGGATTCGTTGTCAAGTCCTCTTCAAACGGAGACCCACAGTGATGACGGAGGAGGTTGGAGTATATAGAGACAGCCCGAACAGTGATTGGGTGTCTGTTCAGTCCCAGAGTGGACAGAACAGCGCACCTGGGGGAGAAAAAATGAGAAATCACAGCTCCAGATGCCGAACAGGGTTCCGCTTCTTGATACTAGAAGTAGACTCGGTGTAAAAACTCTCAGCCAAGGCCTGCCTTCAGAGCTTCAGGAAGTTGGCCGTGGGAGCCTCTGTAACTGGCTTCAGGTTGACAGTTAGGGTGAAGAAGTGCAGTTTGGGGAGAACGGCTCCTCCGCGCAGCTATGAGCTCGGAATGGGACGAGACCACCGCCATTGTGAAGAGGATAGGGAGACACTTCCAAAGGTACCACTTGGGCCTCCAGGGATGCCGGGATGATGTCGGGGTCGCCTCTGCAAGCTACTGGTCCTCTACAGATCTTGAGCTGTGAACTGGCTAGTTGGGTGTAGCTCCAATGGCACAAGAGATAGGGGAGGGAGGTGACTAATGGTGAAGGGAAGTGGAAGGGGTGGAGAGAGTGGAGGGAAACGATTCAAATTTCCCTTGGGAGCTGCAAGATTGTGTGGGGACTAGGGTGGATTGTGTTGGGAAGGCCAAGATTCTCCTAGGGAGGGAGGAGATTTGGTGGGAGTTGGTGGAGGGGTAATGAATGCACCTAGGGAAGTGATGAGGTGGTTGGGGTGGCCAGTGGTGTGTGGATGAGGTGGAGCCTAGGTGGAGGAGAGAGAGAAAAGAAATTCAAAATTTGGGGAGGGGGGAAGAGAGAGAGAGAGGGGGACGGCCCCCTAAGAGAGAGAGAGAGAGAGAGGGAATGGAAGGGCTTCTCACCCTAGGGCTTCACACCCCACTAATGAATTCTCTCCACAAGAAACTTGAATTTTGGAACTCAATATATGGAAATTTCATTGAATTCAAATGGGGGGGAATGGGGTCCTATATATAGGCAACCCACATTTTACAAAAAGTCCCTGACTCTTGCTACAATGACAAATAACCAAGGGGGTAGGGGCACCCCTGGGCCTAGCCCAATGAATTGGGCCCATTAACTAATCTAATCAACCCTATGACACTTAACTTAGGTAGATGACTCATTAACCTAGGTATTGGACTCAAAGAAAAAGAAAGTTACAATGATATGACTTAAATAAAATATGAAGATACAACATATGACTCAAAATAAATTACTAGACCATGTCGGATGCTTCTGGGGCGAGGAGACGAGCCGTGATTGTGGGCACGGGAGGTGATGTCCCCATCATACTCTCGAGGTGCGGAGAACTCGACTCCATCGAGTAAGAGTCCTTCCCTCCTCGGAGGGTGTAGAAGTGATACCGCCCACAAGTCTTCCGAAGGAGACCGATCCATCCACCTGATGAGACAGCGCTCATATACCTTGCTCCTAGTGGCAGTGACATGTTCATCCCATATTTGCTCAATTCGCTCACGCTGGGCTCTCCTGGCCAGTGGACTCTTCTCACGGGTGGGTGCTCTCTCAATGAGCGGTGTGGGCTCAATATCCTCACTGGGTACCACCGTGGGACTCTTATATGGCACTAGATTGGCCATGTTGAATGTGGGCCTCACTCCGTACTCCTCGGGAAGATATAACTCATAGGCATTAGTGCCAATGCACCTCAGAACCTGGAAGGGACCAGCCCCACGAGGCCTCAATTTGGAGATGGCTCCCGGGGAGGGCCTCTCCGTCCTCACCATCACAAAGTCACCCACGTGAAATTCTTGGTGGCACCGAGGGGAGTCAGCCTGACTTTTATAAATCTCATTTTCCTTGCTGATGTGCTTGCGAAGGTTTTCATGCAATTTTGTGAATGCGGACATTCTAGGGGTGATGGGTGGACCTCGGCAACCAAAAGTAGACCAATCATGCTTTGACGCTAAGAAGACTTTGATGGAATGGGAAGGACCGAGTCATCCATAGGTGATCCGGTCATGCATGGGGGTGACAAATGCCAGGGGACCCGGACATCCATGAATACTCCTATCATGCCTATGACCCATGATGAATGAAGGAGGACCATTACACTAGAATATGGACAACTCTTGTTTCCTTATTGACATGTGGGTGATGTGAATGAATGGACCCAACATAGTGTTCATGACAAGTGGTGTGGTAAGCCTAGACACATGCATGTTTATCCCAAAGGTGACTTCCGTGTGCATAAATGTGGGACAACCTTTGAACTTCTATGTGAGAGGGTCGAAGGGATCTAGGAAGGTGGATATGGGGTGGGGCATTTCCTCAATCTCTAGGTGGGTGTTGCCTAAGGTCACGGTTCCTTTGGTGTAACCTGGGTCATGGATGAGGTGGGTTTGGCCCAATATGGTGGGTGAGGGTAGGAAAGGGTGGGTGGTGGGTAAGATGGTTGGGCCACATGGGTATAGGAAGGGGTCAAAGGGATCGTGGAAAGGGCTACCTAGAGAGAGGAACTCCACATCCTCAAAGCCCAAAAAATATGGGTCATCCTCCTCCAAGATAATTGGGCCATGGTCGTTAGTGGGTTGGCCGATCAAAGCACATGGGATCTCAATGGTAGGGGAGTGGACTGAGATGGGTTCTTCCACCATATGGAGAAGGAAAAGGAGGTCACTAGTGTAGCAACCAATGGTGTAGACCGAGATAATAGACCCATCACAGGGGTGGATGATACTAAGGTTTGTTGGGTGGGCCGTACCTAGGGTCAACAAGCAAGTCAACTCTAGCTGCCATTCTAGGCCTCTGAGGTGGTCATCTAAACCCTCAACCTCATAGTAGGATTGGATCGTTGTGTGAGTGGTGTGGATGGGCACTAGAGGGAGGTCTCGCTGCATGGGTAGATAGGTATGGGCCATGATATCTCTAATCGAGCACTCCCTTAGCCACATAACAAGGGGTTCTTCTAAGATGAATTCGGCCTTATCTAGAGAGGGTGGTGTAGGATGAAGATCCTTGTGTGAGGCTTCCCCTTCAATTTGGACATGGGTGTCCTCCATGGAGGGGAACGGATCTGGAGGGGCATTTGTCTCCATGTGGCAAAGTGGGTGGGCTACTTCTTCTAATGCTAATGGGGTGGGAAGGTTCTTTGAGGGTGGGGTGATGATAGCCGGTGTGTGGTGCACCCGGGGTGGTTAACAAGGGCGGGACTCCGGTGGATGGGAGAGTATAAGGTTGTTGAATTTAAAGGCTCCCAGAAGGTGTGGCGGATGCACTAGGCATGTCCGACGTGTCGGGTCGATCTCGGCATTCCTTTCATCTAACCATTTCTTTCCTAGGATTATACATGGACCAGCCAATGTTCCTACTTGACACCAAGTCCCATCAAAATACTTAGTCTTTCCAAACCATCCATGGAATTCAACAAACACTTGGTCTCCATTGTGCATAATTTGTCCGGTCCTAGAAAGAGAGGCAACGATATCGGGGGATACCTAATTATCGGACTCTAAGTCAATGAAATCAATTTCCGTGGGCTCTCCATTAGGTAGGTATGCATGGGATATGATTGGGAGAGGGGCCATTTGACCCGAGACTCAATGATCACAATGGTGGGTGGACAATACAAGGGTCGGACCGATGATGACTCCAATGTAAGCGTGCCCTAGGAGTTGACTTGTAGAGATAAGTCAATGACCTACTCTGATACCAATTGATGTGACACCACCTTGGGGTGATAGTCACAAGACCGAAGCACCTTGGACTTTAACAAGCAAGCACAATTCACAATAGAAACGGACCGAAATTGGCGGCCACTCACCCGACACTAACCCAAATCCCAGGATAACTCGACGATTTCGAGTGGAGGTTGTGAGGGCTGGGCCCTTGCTGGTAAAGGGCTAGCAAGGCCAAGGTTTCTTTCACAAGAGTTTGGAGGTCCAACTCAATGGGGCCGACCCAGGTGCCGAGGGCACGGGTCACACTCTCTTCCACGGTGGCCACTCGAAGCAATGGAGCTTGCGGACCGGGCACTCACTCTCTTTTTTTTTTTTAATAGAAAAACCTAACCTAGGGGTCAATGGGAGAGTGCACCCCTTACCAGAGGTAAGGAGAAAGCCACTCCACCATCAAGCCACTAGGAGGCAAATTATATTCCATTGATGAATAATAAAGAATTACATCAATCTGATACTAGGCAAGCCTAGTGAGTCCATCCGAGCAGCACCTTTTATAATAGAAGGGAGCTCACTATAAGAATAAAAAGAATTACATTTAGTGGTGCAAGCTAATGAAGCAAGTAAATCTGCAACTGTATTGCCTTCTCTGAATATATGAGAAATAGAATCATGCTGAGATAAGAGTCTCCAGATATCCCTGACATAGCTGAGAATGGACTAGGGGCAATGTGTTTCCTTTTTGATAATCCGGACAAGGGTGAGGGAGTCACATTCAATTAGAGCTGGTTTGGAGTCCACAGTCTTCAAATATTTGATGCCATCAAGTAGTGCACGGGCTTCTGCTATTAAACTATTTGATTGTCCATAAAAGTGAGATAAGGCAAGGAAGACCTTGCCTCTAGAATCCCAGATAATTCCGCCTCCTCCAGTATCTCTAGATAGCTTGCAAGCACCATCAGAATTTAATTTTAGAAAAGGCCAAGGAGGGCAAAGCCATCTCACAATCTTCAGTTGTTGTCTGCAAGGGGCTTGATTTTTGATTCCTAATTGATCCAAAAATTTTCGGTTGGTGGACTTTGGTTCCTTAAGTGCAGCAGCCGAACAAGCCATCTTCACTTGGGAAATAATGTGATGAGTGATGTTGGATTTGGAGAAAGATTTATCATCATATTTGACAGTGATTCTGGCCTTCCAAATTTCCCACATTCCAAATCCAATAGAGGCAAGAGAGAAAAGACCAAAAGCTGAACCTGGCTGAGACTGGAAGATGGAGTTCAGGATGAATTCCCCAGTAGTGCGGCCCTCAAAGTGTAAACCTGCAGCTGTTAGAGCAGTCCAAACAGACCTTGCAATTTCACTATGCAGGAATAAGTGATTGGGGTCTTCCACCTGTGGCAGTCTGTAGCATGAGCATTTAGAGCAAAGGACAACACCCACTCTTTGAATGTTATCATCAGTCGGTAAACAGTTGTTCATAATCTTCCATAAATTGACTGAGATTTTAGTTGGAACCCAATTAGACCACATTCGACTCCAAGGAATATCAGACTGAAGATGACTGTTAGCCATAGACTTGTAGGTCGAGGCTACTGAACACAGTCCAGATGGAGAGAGACTCCAAACATCCAAATCCATTTCCTGATTCAAATTCACAGATCTGACAGCTTGATGTATACTGTTGGGAATCAATGCATTCAGCAGGGCAGATTCTTCAGAGGAAGGGTTAAGAAGGACATCTCTTACAGATGCTTTTGGGTTAGGAATGAGAACATCAGGAACATAAGTATTTAGACATTGTTGGCCCAGCCAGTTATCATACCAAAAATTGGTATTTAAACCATTCCCAATAATAACCTTCTTAAGCTGAATGATATAATCCTTGGCCTTCAACCAGCTTCTTCTAGCAAAGCCCTTCATGTTTCTAAAGTTAGCATCACGGATGTGGCATTGGTGCAGATACTTGGCTCTAAAATAATTAGCCCATAAAGAACTAGTGTGAATAGCATGCCATAGCATTTTAACTCGAAGTGCATTTTCATGAGCCTAAGGGATATGATGCCAAGGTCACCCTTAGATAGAGGCCTACTTAATGCCTGTCAAGATTTCCAATGTCTCTTTTTGCCAAGAGGGGAAGACCCCCAAAAGAAATTAGCAAAAGCCTGCTCAATCAGATTGTGAATGCCACTATGCAATGGAGTTGAAGACAGTGAATAAATTGGCAAAGAAGAAAGTACATGCCTTATAAGAACCAATCTGGCACCATGAGACAATAAGTTAGCTTTCCACCCAGCAATCCTCTTTTGTATAGAGTTGATAACCCCTACAAAATAAACCTTTTTTGTTCTACCAATCACCAAAGGTATACCAAGATATTTATGAGGAAAATACAGTCTGGAAAAACCAGTGAGGTTTTGAATCCGCTGTGCAACAGAACGAGGCTTCTTTGGGTGGATTAAAAATCCACTCTTACTGACATTAATCAGTTGACCTGAAGCATGCTCATATGTGTGAAGAAGTTTTAAAAGATTACTGATAGAGGCTGAGGTGGCTTTACTGAAAATCTGGGTATCATCTGCAAATAATAAGTGAGATATGTTTGGACATCTCTGAAAACCTGTGAACCATTCAACCCGGCCACTGCTGAAGGCTTCTCTAAGCGACCTGCTCAATGCTTCTTCAGCAATAACAAATAAGGAAGGAGCTATCGGATCACCTTGACGGATACCTCTAGTGGATTTAAAGAAACCAGCAGTGTCTCCATTCAACATAATAGAAAACCAGCAATTGTTAATCAGCCTATCAATAAGATTAATGAAATTATTGCTGAAACCAAATCTGAGCATAACTGAGTATAGAAAGTCCCATTCTAATCTGTCATAGGCTTTAGCCATATCAAGCTTAAGCATAACATTTGATCCTCTATTTTTTCTACCCAATTCAAGAGAGAGCTCCTGAGCAAGAGCAATATTTTCAATAATCTGTCTCCCCTTTACAAAAGCAGACTGCTCAAGTGAAATGATCTTGGGAAGAATAGGAGCCAATCTTCTATTAATAATTGAGGAGATGATCTTATAGAAGAAGTTACATAAGCTTATCGGCCTATAATCTGTAATATCCACAGCATTAGATTTTTTTGGTATAAGAGCAATCAAGGTGGAAGTAACACTTCTTGGCAGAGGATTGCTGGATGAAAAGGCTTCTTACACAGCACTGACAACCAATGGTGCAATGATGCTCCAAACTTTCTGGAAAAAAGCTCCAGAAAAACCATCAGGTCCAGGGGCACTATCAGCTGACAAACTGAAGACTGCATCATGAATTTCAATTTCAGTAGGAATAGCAGAAAGACAGTCATTTTCATCCTAGTTTACTAGGTGGGGAATACAGTTCAAGAAGTTATTGTCAATATGATGGTCTTGGGTGGAAAAAGCATTCTGGAAATGGGAAGCAGCTATACTTTTCATATCCTCATGATCTGAAGAAAGATTCCCAGCAGGAGTTCTCAATTGGGTGATTTTGTGTTTGCGTCTGTTAGCTAATGTTGACATGTGAAAAAACTTAGTGTTTCTGTCCCCCTCAAGAAGCCACCTAATCCCAGACTTTTGTCTCCAAAAATATTCTTGCTGTAGAAGCCTGTCAGATTGTATATTTTTAGCTTCTTCCAAAGCGGCCAGGTTTGCATCAGTAGGTTGCAGGTCATAATAATGCTCAGCTTGAAGAACAGCATCCTCAGCAGCAACCAGATTTAGGTGAACATTACCAAAAGTTTGTTTGTTCCAAACCTGAAGCATCCATTTCAATGATTTAAGCTTGAGGTACAAGCAAGTCATGGGAGAGGAAGCTATAGGGCTAGATTGCCAGCATGCCTGGACAACTTCCAAAAACTGCTCATGCAAAATCCACATTTTCTGAAAACAGAATCTACTAATTTTTCGATCTTGGGAGAGCAATTTAACAAGAAGAGGAGCATGGTCAGATGCCTCCCTGGACAGATGCTCAATAGAAACAGGAAGAGTATTAATCCAGGCTGCATTAAGAAGAACTATGTCCAATCGAGCCCAAATTCCTCTGCCTCCATACTGATTATTATGCCAAGTATAATTAGAACCAGTGAAGCCACCATCCATTAAGGCACAATCAGAAATACAGTTATTAAAATCTGTCATAGCAGACAAATTAGGGGAATTGTCACCAAGCTTCTCATCTGCATTTAAAATGCAATTGAAATCGCCAGCTACAGTCCAAGGGCCATTTATCTGAGAGTGAATATTAAGTAAAGATGCCCACAGGGATTGCCTTTCAATAGCATTGCATTTGGCATAGACAAAAGTTGTATGAAAATCTGGTAAAATAGCATTAGATTGAAGAAGAGTGATCTTTTGATCATCCCTGCAGACAACCGAGAACTTCAGAGGGTCTTTCCATAGAATCCAGATGTGAGCCAGCCCATCATTGTTCGCAACAGCATTGTCCATACCCAATCTTCTGCAGATATTCACCATTCTGCTAATGTTTATTTTTGGTTCCAAAATCACAATGCAGTCAATGTTATGAGTTCTAAGTAGGAATTTCACTCTGCCAATAGAGACATCATTTCCTATACCTCTGATATTCCAAATAATGAAGTTCATGATAAATGTTTGATATCAGGAATGTTACCCGTGGATCTTATCCTCAACATTGATCTGGTTGTTACCCCTGAGCGCTCATTATGCAGTGCCAGATCATTTTGGGCTTCTGCAAGGTTAGCTATTTCCAGTCTTCTAGTAGTGGCCTCAACAATCGAAGGAGGTTCATGCTCTTGCAAGGCAATACCAACTGCAGGATCATCAATCGCAGTTGTGTCAGCCTGACCACTATTTTGGTTTGAAGGGAGCTCCAAAGGTGGATGGACCAAAGCTTCGGAGTGAGCAGCTAGAGTAATATCCTGGTGTCTAAGCACAGAGGAAACATGAGCCAAAGCAAGGGAGTCCGTTTGTAATGCTGTCTCGCATCCAATATGTTGCTCCACAATATTAGTAGGTAAAGTCTTCATAGGGATATCCCCTCGCAGGCATTGAGAAGGAAAATTAGTAGGATCCCCTGGGTCTATAACAGGAATGTAAGAATCATTAACTAAATAGGGTCCATTCAAATCTGTCGACTGATTAGAGCATTCACCTAGTATAGAATTCCTTGAATTAATCAAAACAGGGCGATTAGGAAGAGTGCAATCAGTGGCTCAGGTGGCAATCAAATTTTCTTTAGCTTTCTCCTTATGGTTGATAACAAGTTGCCAAATAGCCTTGCCTTTGATTTCTGCAGTAGTCTGTTTGAGCTTCACAATAGAAACCGAGTTCCTTGGGCCTTTATAATTTGCTGCATTGTGACCAATGCGAGAACAAGCAGAATAGTAAGGTGGAAGGTCCGGGTATACTACATCCTGCCAGGCACCACCTCCTCGGAATCCAATCCAAACTCGTGGAGGGCGCGGTTTGGATATATGAAGCTCAATAAAGACATGAGCAACATTCGTTTGGGATAAATTCAAAGTGGACTGATCAACTTTCAATACCCGACCAACATTACTAGCAATGGACCTAATCAAATGCTCAATGTAGAAGTTAACCGGGAGACCATGAAAAGAAATCCATACCGGAAGAATAGGCGAGTCAGCTGAAGGTGAAAAATCCATAGTCCATTTGAAGAAACGGAATAGCCGACCATGAACAAAAAGTGTCTCCTTTAGCAAAAGAGATAGATAATCTTCATAGTTGCGGAATCTTAGAAGAAGATGTCTGTTGTCCAGAGCGCTGATCATATAATCATCTGTGAATCTGCATCTGCTATTCAAGTGAGCTCTTATATCAGAGAAAGGAGGCCTCCCCTGTGGGGTACGAGCTACCAAGGAAAAAGAAAAAGGGCAAAGCGATGCCGAGATCTCCTCCTGAGAGAAAAACACAGTAGGCTCCCCACTGTCAGTCAGCACCGGAGCATGTACAGAGCCTGGTACTACTGGCGGGGCCATGGAGGAGGAGATAACTTCAGCAAAGGTTCTTGCGCCGGTAGCCGAAGGGAAGCCGAGACCAGCTTGAAGTGACAAAGTGCCCCGGTGAGGAGGGGCCAGGGGGGACCAGGCACCAAGGGGGGCACGGGTGGCCCCCCGGGGTCAACCATCGGAGAAGACGGCAAGCGGCCAGGAAGGTCTAGGTCTAGGTCTAGGTCTCACCCATGCATCTTTTCCTCTCTCTCTCTCTTTCATAGTCAAGGTATGCCCTCCGAACCTCCGGGCACTCACTCTCATGGACCAGCGGAGCTATGAGCTAATATTGAAAGAACAAGGCACCAAATATGGGCAAGAGATACAACACTTACTCCACCAGCTTGAAGAAACCGGTCCCGCTCGGAGACGTGGGCGAGCGGGGAAGCGTGGGTTCCCAACACGCCGCACCGGTGTAGCTTCGACCTGTTCAAGATTTTACATCACTACGCCCCATGCAAGGGGGTTGAACTTGGGGAAGGGAAATCAAAATTACATTCAAACACCACCTCCATAGGGAGGGGCTATAAGTCGGCCGGGCGGGGATGGGAGAGTAAATCTAGGAACTAAATGAAAGGATGATGACTGCTCTGTCCACTCTCTGGAACAGAGGATAGACAGTTGGTGTCGGCACTGCTGTGGACTCCCCTGAGCTCCGTTGGTGACGAAACCAGTGGCAAAATCTTCGTAGTTGACTCAGGAAGATGTCCAATTTTTTGGGGAATTTCAGAATGACGGTGATGGTCGGGGCAGGTTCGTGAACAGTGCCTCTGCTTGCTGGTTCTGGTAGCTTCTGCACCCCCACAGCTAGAAGACGAGACTACCACGGACGCTCCTCAGCTCCGATTTAGGCTTGGATGGAGTCTATGGATTCGTTGTCGAGTCCTCTTCAAACGGAGACTTACGAGGATGCCAGAGGAGGTTGGAGTAGACAGAGAAAGCCTAAACAGTGATTGGGTGTCTGTTCAGTCCCAGAGTGGACAGAACAGCGCACCTGGAGGAGAAAAAATGAGAAATCACAGCTCCGGATGCCGAACAGGGTTCTGCTTCTTGATACTAGAAGTAGACTCGGTGTAGAAACTCTCAGCCAAGGCCCACCTTCAGATATTCAGGAAGTTAGCCGTGGGAGCCTCTATAACCGGCTTCAGGTTGACAGTCAGGGAGAAGAAGCGCAGTTTGGGGAGAACGGCTCCTCCGGGCAGCCACGAGCTCAGAATGGGACGAGACCACCACCATTGCGAAGAGGACAGGGAGACACTTCCGATGGTACCACTTGGGCCTCCAGGGACGTCGGGATGAAGTCAGGGTCACCTCTGCAAGCTACTGGTCCTCTGTAGATCCTGAGCTACGAACTGGCTAGCTGGGGGTAGCTCCAATGGCACAAGAGATAGGGGAGGGAGGTGACTAATGGTGAAGGGAAGTGGAAGGGGTGGAGAGAGTGGAGGGAAACAATTCAAATTCCCCTTGGGAGCTGCAAGATTGTGTGGGGACTAGGGTGGATTGTGTTGGGAAGGCCAAGATTATCCTAGGGAGGGAGGAGATTTGGTGGGAGTCGGTGGAGGGGTAATGAATGCACCTAGGGAAGTGATGAGGTGGTTGGGGTGGCTAGTGGTGTGTGGATGAGGTGGAGCCTAGGTGGAGGAGAGAGGAGAGAGAGGGGAAATTTGAAATTTGGGGAGGGGGGAAGAGAGAGAGAGGGGGGCGGCCCCCTTAGAGAGAGAGAGAGAGAGAGAGGGAATGGAAGGGCTTCTCACCCTAGGGCTTCACACCCCACTAATGGATTCTCTCCACAAGAAACTTGAATTTGGAACTCAATATATGGCAATTTCATTGACTTCAAATGGGGGGGAATGGGATCCTATATATAGGCAACCCACATTTTACAAAAAGTCCCTGACTCTTGCTACAATGACAAATAACCAAGGGGGTAGGGGGCGTCCCTGGGCCTAGCCCAATGAATTGGGCCCATTAACTAATCTAATCAACCCTATGACACTTAACTTAGGTAGATGACTCATTAACCTAGGTACCGGACTCAAATAAAAGGAAAATTACAATGATATGACTCAAATAAAATATGAAAATATAGCATATGACTCAAAATAAATGACTAGATCATGTCGGATGCTTCCGGGGAGAGGAGATGAGCCGTGAGTGTGGGCACGGGTGGTGATGTCCCCATCAAAGGTGTAGACCTTTCTACGAGTTGACTAAGCTAGGAGTAGAATTCCAGTGGGATTCTAAGTACCCGAAAGCTTTTGAAGGGTTAAAGGAATACCTGGCTAATCCACCCATTCTCATTCCACCTAAGCCGGGAAAATCTCTGATCCTTTATGTCTCAGTCTTTGACGACTCCGTGGGAGCCGTCCTCGCACAAGCCGATGAAGAAGGCAAGGAGCGGGCAACCAATTACTTGTCCAAACTTCTCAATCCTTGTGAACAGAAGTACACGGCCATGGAGAAGACCTGTGCCGCCCTCGTTTGGATAGTGCAGAAATTGAAGCACTACTTCCTAGCTCATGAAGTCCATTTGATTGCTCGCATGAACCCTATCAGGTTCCTCCTGGAGAAATCTATCTTACTGATAGGCTAGCATGCTGGCAAAGTTTCCTATCTCAGTTTGACATCACCTATATTCAGTAAAAGGTGATTAAAGGCTATGCCATAGTCGAGTATCTCGCTCACCATCTTCTCCCTAAGTTCGATCCTGTCCAATCATAGTTTCCAGATGAGGAACTAATGTTTATTACCCAATCAGATGATCCAATGTGGACGTTATATTTTGATGGAGCTCTGAATTCCCAAGGAAGGGGTATTGGCATTGTCCTTCTGACACCCGAAGGTGTCACCATCCCAGAGGCATATCAGCTCGCATTCCCAGTCACCAACAACATAGCCGAATATGTGGCTCTTCTAGCTAGTCTAGAACTTGCCCATTCTTTTCGGATCACCGAATTGCGAGTTTTAGGTGATAGTCAACTCTTTCTACGCCAGGTGCTCACCAAATATCGCACCCTTGATCCCAAGCTCAAGCCCTATCAAGAGTTAGCCTCCGCTTATGCCAAACTGTTCACCAAACTGGTCTTTGTCCATGTCTCTTGCGAACAGAATATTCTAGTTGATGCCCTCACCTCCTTGGCGTCATCTTTTAGGTTCTCTCTAGGTGTTTAGTTTGAATCCATCACTCTCTACAAGCGTCTCATCCCAGCTATCCAGGACCCTTCCCTTTTAAGAGTTAAAGAAAAAGTCTTGAGGAAGGCTAGGGAGGGGGAAATTATTGAAAAGAGGGAAATCATGTTGGCAGAATTTGAAGAAGAACTAGCGAACGAGGAGACGCCATGGTTCTATGAAATTGTCAAATATTGCAAAGATCAGTCTTACCCTAAAGAAGCCACCGCAGAAGTTAAGAAAGCCATAAGAAGGGTGGCCCAGAAATACACGCTGGTTGGAGGTATGCTGTAGCAACCCTAATAAATTTAAAAGAATAAAATAAGTCAAAATAGAATAAAAGACTAAGTAAAGAAAAGATAAAAATCTGAAATGAAAAAGAATTAAACTCTAATAAAAATAACGCCTCAGGAAAAGGCGCGACCTTACAAATAAGCAACCTTCAACCAGGCGCGAATTAAAGAAAGGACGCCCAAATGATAAGGCGTCAAATTTCAAATGACCAAAATAAATAAAAAGGGCAAGAAAGCGTAACGCCCTTTGAGTGGACGCGTTTCAACAAGTAACGACGCTTGACAAGGCGTCAATTTAAATTCGACGCCCTTACTTAGGATGCTAATTCAGTTTGAGTTCCGTTCGACCCAGGAGTCTATCCAGGGTAAGTTGATAACTATGAGAAAGAGTTCAAATGTAGTAATAATTCTATCTTGGAAGTATTACTTCCAATCAAACACTACCTTTTGTTAGGATTTCCAAAGTCCCTATAAGTAACACCCGTCGAACCCTAAAGATCTATTTGGACGACCTACTACTGTTACGGTATGTGAAGAACAATGAGTTCTTCTTATATCTTTTCCTCTATCTTTTTGATTTCATGAAGGATATTAATCTTTCATCTTCTTCCTCTAATACAGGTTAAGCGATCAATTGCGTACGTAAAGAGCAAGGTAATGTTCTTCAATCTTTTCCCTAACTTCGGATATATTCTCATCATCCTTCCTTTTTCTTCCCCTACAGGTTGATCGAAGATCATCATCTTCATCATCCTCATCAAACGTCTTCTGTATTACCATCTTCTGTCTTGCTGCTGACTGTTAGAAGCTTCAGAGCATCAGTTTCTAACCAAGCCTCCGTCCGTTCATCAGATAATTCTCATAAGGTAGGTTTTCTCAAGCACTGTAGCCCAAATCACCATAATAACTATGTTAAACCATATATATTAGTTCATGCATATAGTTTTCACGAGTTTTAAAAGTTTCTATTGTTGGAAAGAAACGCCCTTTCCAAGGGCGCTAATTGTATACGCGACCCAGACAAGGGCGCCACCTTGAAAGAAACGACCATGACCAGGTCGTCAATTCCAGATTTGACGCCCGGTACACGGACGTCAATTTTCTCAATTGTTAATTACCCATGTTAATTACCCAATATTCACTTAAACATGATTCTAAATCAGTGCACAATCATATTTACTTGAATCCCGATAAATTTCCTGTCATGACCATGTCTCTTGTTTCTGGAAATTATATACTTGAAATTTGAAAATTCTTGAATTCACGACCCTGTATAGGTCGTCTCTCACTTCACTAACGCCCCTGTTCAGGGCGTGAATTGAAAAGTAACGCCCCTGTCCAGGGCGTGTTTTTGATAAATTTCTGAATATATATACTACAAAAATAGAAGTAAAGAATGAACGACCACTGTATACGTCGTCAACTTGTAAATAAACGCCCCTTACCAGGGCGCGTTTTTGGTAAAATACTGAAATATTGAAATCTTGCAAAATTGTAAAATAGATAAACGCCCTTGCTGAAGGCGTTAATTACTTGAGTAGTGACTTTACTTAAGTCATTATTTTCCTGTAAAAATGTTTTTACCTGTTTCTGACAACCGATGGTTTCAGTATATATATATATATATATGTATATTGGCACTATATCTCCACTCCGTGAGTATAGTCCCACGTTTCATGATGTTTTATCGATCACCCTCAATTCTCATTGACATACAAGCTCTCCATTGGACATTCCGTTCCTTTGGACTAGCGAGTTAGTCATAGAGACCTCCGTAAGACTCCTCGAGCCTTGGATTCCCTCAAGGCCGACTGAGCTGGTTGTACCCTAAAAACTCATTACACTATTGAATGCCATGTCACTCTAAAGAAACATGGTATACCGGCCCTTATGATATGCAAAGAGTATATCATGAGAATTCTTAATGGGATGATGATATCATGCCATTTGTTGATGTTCTTGTGGACCTCAATTCTATAATAAGAATGAGGGTATCTTGCCTTTGATATACTGTTCATGTGGACCTCAATTGTCATGGTACCCGAGTTAAGGGAACCTAATTCCACCTAGTTTCATCGTTCATCGTGATTGTACCATTGTTATCGCCTATCTATGTCCAATGTCGTATTTTTGGACTCCATTCTCTCAAAGTTATCCTACGTGTCTACAAGCTTAAATTGTTGAAATTCCATATTGGCTATATATATATATATATACAAGAGTGGTTGTCAAAAATACATGATAAATGCCTGCGCATATAGGGCCCGATCTGGTCCTGGGAGGAGCACCCGAAAGTACTTGTGCCCATGGGAGTTGAATGATAAGGTATCTGGCATTATACCGAGTGCATGACTAGCTTGATTGGACATTCCACACAAATCTTGTACTTGACTCGTACTTGACATGACATGAATTGCGTGACCCGAGAAAGGGTAATTACTTGTTTGCTTGATACATGATAGCCAAAGTTCTTGACATGACTTGCTAAAAAGTACTTGCTTGAATATCTGTTATCTTTTCTTGAAAGCTCATGACTAGTTCATCTTGTTGTCTTATTGATAAATTCTTTCTCTATCTTGTCGTTTTATGCGAGCATGCATAGCTATAGTACATTCATGAAAAATGTAATTACTTAAACCCCTTGCTAAGCGCTTGAGATATAATTTCTTACTGACCGTTCGCTCACTCCGTGTGTTCCCTACTTTTCAGGTAATTCCGACGACGAGGGAAGTCAATCGGATGGGAATGGTCAAGAGTGAAAGAGATAGAACTTTTCCAAGTGTCATCTAGTCTTTTTCCTATTTTTGAGTCAACTATGTACTTTTCCTTTTTTTTTGAATTGAGTATTGGATTTGTAATAGTCTATCCATTATGAAATAAAGGATTGGGTTATCTTTCTATTTTGCGCATCTCTGTTTTAGTGTCGAATACACTACTACTCTGATTGACATGATTGATATAAACTCGTCGCGTAGATCCGAGTATCTTCCGCGCTCGGGGCGTGACATCTGCTGTATAAGAGAAGCCTTACTGGTGTTCTTTTAAGATGTCTTGATGACAATGAGGTCTGGAAGTGTGTAGAGGAAGCACACTCAGGTGTGTGCGGTGGCCATGTGAATAGCCAAATGCTCGCTAAGAAGATCCTTCGGTAAGGTTTTTACTGGCCCACCATGGAGGAGGATTGTGCTGTCTATGTCCGTAGGTGTGTTCAGTGCCAGCTTTACGCCGCCAAGATTGATTCACCGTCTTCCTCACTTCACCCAGTATCCTCCCCATGGCCTTTCTCCATGTAGGCATTCGACATTAGTGGTCCTCTAGGTGATCCCAACTCCCTCACTAAGTAGAAATCCTTCATTCTCACTGCAACAGAGTATTTCACCAAATGGGCCGAAGTCGAAGCTGACACAGAAGTCAAGGCGTCAACAGTCTCCATGTTCATCATGAAGAACATCATCACCAAGTTCAGCATGCCAAGCACGATCGTCACCAACAATGGGCCATAATTCATTTCTCATGACCTTCAGGACCTCTGCAAAAGGTACACAATTGCATTGCATCATTCATCACCATATTACCCACAATGCAATGGCCAGGTAGAGGCCACCAAAAAAATATTGATCAAAATCATAAAGAAAACCTACAAGTATATTATATTCTCAGATTGGCCAGAAAAGCTTATCGAAGCTCTATGGGCCTATCACACTTTAATCCGTACCCCCACCGGGTAAACTCCGTTCACCCTCACTTATGGGATGGAGGCGATAGTCCCGTACGAGACTCTTATTCCTTCTCTCAGGGTACAATTGGACAAGGAACTTCCCCTCGATAAACGTCATGATTCACTCCTTGCTCAGTTGGAACTCTTAGATGAGAAGCGACTAGCCGCTGCCAAGCATGCACGTGTTTATCAAAATAGACTCGCACGTTTTTACCAAAAGAAGGTCATTGAGAGAAAATTCAAAATCGGCGAGATGGTCGTAAAGAGAATCTTTGTAAAAATTGAAGGGCCGCGTTCTAAACTTCAACCTAATTGGGAAGGACCATATGTGGTTCAGGTTGTGTACCCTAGCAACGCCTACAAGCTAGTCAATGCCAAAGGGACTGAGTTGTCCCACCTTTGGAATGGGCTTTATCTCAAGAAATACTACCCTTAGATAGGTGTAAAAACTAGCATGGTACGGTCTTTGTTGTCTGACTCAGGGTTAACCTCCGCGCACTCCCACACCCCGCTTTCGGGATCAAACGAAGCGGAACTCGAGGGAAGCTAAAAGGCTAAAAAAAACTAATGCCTGGTGTTCATCATGTAGTCAAGTCTTTGCATCTATCCTTCATATTAGGATAGGGCCCATTAAGGTTCGGTAGGTCTTGGGTCTTGGTCTGCCCGAACCGTGGACATTCCTGTTCGGTCATGTCGGCCTATGCCCATTAAAAGAAGGCAACACGCACACACATATGTGTTTTGGCCAAGAAAGTCGGTAGCATTGCTCATTGTGGGGCTATACTCGAAGGCCTCCAGGAAAGCCGTAATCTTTGTTCGCTTCTTTCTCAACCTAATGAGACAGCCAATGCCCTTAAAACGCCGAGAATGAGGGAACTGAAGTACAATACCATGAGGGCGAGAGTAGGATCCATCGCCTCAAGCTTGAGTCAGAGCACGAGAAGAGGGCAGTGCCCCCATAGACATACAAGAGGGATTCCAAGACATCAAATGATTGTCATCTCCCTCGAAAAAAAATAAAAAAAATAAAAAGAGAGGAGGAGATGACAAATCAATGTCAAATAAAAGCCTAGGCGTGACCGTGCCTGATTTTGATAAACGAAACCCCTCAAAGGAAAAGCCAGATTTTCCAAAAAAAGGGGGGCAGTGTATTTTTATTCGAGGCTTGGTCCAAAGTCGCACGCAAGGGGAAAGTCGAGTAGGTCCTAGTTAGCACGTAAGGTTAACGATTTTTCCGGTCCTCTCAGAAGGTTTACCCCCGCACTCCTCTTTCTTCCCTCAAAGATGAAAGCTGAATGAAGTTTCGAAAGGTGCGGCCCGCTAAGGCATGCAACCTCATTTTAGCAAAGACACACATATAGTTGTCCACTTTGAAAAGTAAAAGCCATCACCGCGAAGGAGTCTCGGTGTTTCTGGCCGATCAAGACCTCTATCTACCACCATGATGGCTTCTTATTTTAACCTCGGGCTTTGGTCAATGCAAGCGCGTCACCAATAGGTGCGACGGCGTCTGATTCTGGGTCAGCGTCGCGCAGTTGGCCGTTAGGGTTCCAAGGTGTTCCATCCTATACTATCTAGAGTTGTGACGAAATAGACTAGGGTCAGACAAATCATTTACCTTGAATACTCTTTGGGTGTATCCTTATGGTCGGAAGTGACTGGGAGCCTAAGCATGACCTGATGGTATTGTCATCAGGTTAAGTCTTGGCCGGCAGGATTATTATTCGAGGAGTCTAGAGGCCCAAATCAACCCAGATGTATGCATAGGATACCTAGGAGGTTAGTGAGAAACCCCGTCCTCATAAAGGATAGGTGCTATAATCACGATCACCAGGTTTAGTAACAAAAATATACCGAGTCCAAAAAAAAATGGTGGAGATGTGATAAAGCGGCCCCCGGAGGATGCCGTCGGGTGAGTTCCCAAGTGGGAATTATCTTGGAGCGCGTTAAGCCTGCGTTAAGCTACTTAAGAACGGTTTAAACACACCAGATCCAAGAACCATGCCGGTTGTGATAACAAGTGTCCTTCGTGATAAAAAAAACACAAAAACAAAAATAATAATAATAATAATAAATCAATCAATAAAAAAAAATTGCATCCATGTGATCTCATTTGTGTGCTACATTTTTAAATTTTCGTTCTCATTTGTGTGCCTATGTGTTGCATTCATCATCTTTGCTTTTGTCTTAATTGATAAAGACTTGGCCCCTTGACTCGTTATCAAGGCTAGTTTCAAAACAATCACCCACTCATTGAGCAAGGGGCCAAGTCAGAATAGAAAAACTGACTTGTTTTACTGAGTGATGTGTGCAGGGTTCAAAAAGAATGCTGGAAAGAAGGCAAAAAACAAAAATGGGACATTCCTTTATTTCCTTCCAGAAATTATACATTATATTCCGTCCTCTCTCTCAGCCTTACCTCTCTCTCCACTCTCTAGGCAAGGAGCCCTGGATGATGTTGTCAAACCATGCGAGGCAGTACCTCTACTACTCTGCACTCCTCTTCCTGTCCTCGCTCTTCGTCGATCGACAGGGGCAGTAAAGAAGCTACTAACACGAAAGCCACGCTCTCGTACTCTTCGGTAGCGCTCCTCACCATCCCTCAGCCATTGTTCAACAAGACCAAGGTCGGTTCGGAGCTTAAATAATTGGGCCTCCATGGCTCTCCGCTCCTCCCTCTCAGCCAATCTATCAGCTCTCTCTCTTTCTATGTCTCTTTTCCTCTCTGCCCGTTCTCTCTCTCTGTCTTCCCTTTCCAGGTGAAGGGTGATCCTCAGCTCCACGGCGTCCCGAGAAGAGTCATCATCTAGACGACGCCGTAGTTCTTCCTCCAGCTCAGCTATTCTGGCTTCCCCCTGCGCAGTACGAGCAAGTGCATCTTGCACCTCTTTCGTTTGCCATGTCCACCATTTCAAATATATCAAGGCATGAATAAGTGAAATCCAATGGTGAAACTCTCACCTGTGTGGAAAGCATTCCTTCTACCTCCGCAGCTCGTTGCGTAGCGCAAGCAAGTTGCTCATGAAGCAAATCAAGAACGGAAGTGGGAATCCATAACCTTGAAGAGACACCATCTGCCCCCATTACTGAAGAGGCTGCGTCGAGCTGAGCACGCTGCAACACACATAATGTGGCACTTAAGGCCTATCACCAGGAATCTTGGTCTATGATCATGTGTATGCAGGCTTACCGAAGAACTCAAGGCTACGCGAGTATCACGCAACTACCGCTCCGTGCCTATTAGGCGAGCTTGCAAGTTCGCTATCATGGTGTCACAGGCGTCCTGTGGCTAGGGTATGGGTTAACATACACAACACAAAATCAAACAAAAATCAAAAAAAATAAACAAACAAAACAAACAAAAAACAAACAAAAAACAAAAACATAAAATAGAAGAAGAAAATAATATATATATATATTCACATCAGCAATCCCCTCAAGTTGAAGTCGCTCGGCGTACATCGCCCTATAGAGGCGTAGATAATCCTCGCTGTCCTGAGCATGTGACTCCACGAGTGTGCCTCCCCGTTGCCAATCCTCATATTGTTTAGGGAACCGCACCCGCCAATCAACGGAGGTCGTCGGCCCACACGTCTTCCTCCCTACACGTGGTGTTGTAGTCATATCCACCCATTCCTTGGCGAGCCCTAACATCCTCATGGCCAATCGCAGCCGAAGTGGCTCTATTTCATTCAAACAATGGATCCACAAGTCATGTCCAAACCGGGCACGGCTTGTTATAACCTATGGCTGATCGGCGTCAATCATGCCCGCATAATGCCTCTAGATCACCTAGGTCACACACATCCTCTTAAGTCAAAAAATAAACTAAAACAAAATAATAAAAAAATAAAAAAGAGACAAATATATATATATATATATGATATTAAAAAAAAGCACCATCGCTGCAGGGAACTCTTGCAGCTCACGCCTGAACACCATCATCTAGTACGATAAAGGGGTTGGACTCATGATGGGCTGCCATTGTCTAGCTAGCGGCACCGCCGTCGAGCACCAATGACGGGCCTTTCCCATTGGGAGGTAATAATAGCTCCATAACTGCATCATCGTGCATCATTAACATCAAAAACAACAACAAAAAAGAAATAAAAACACACAAAAGTGGGTACCTGGATAAACGGCGTGAAACCAGTCACGGTTATCTCTCGATCTGCCCTTTCAGATAGACCCGTAAATAGATGCGCTAGTACAGCTGCTTCCCAGGCATATCGCCCCACTCTTTCAGGGTCTACCAGAAATTCTAGGAAGCGGCAATGGATATTGTCTCCCTTCGAGCCCAGTAGCAATCTCCCCAACAAGAAGAAGAGGAATCTCCTCAAATCCATGTTGGCTCTCTCCCAATTGCTCGCATCTACACAGTAGACAGCACGGCACCCTCTTTTAGTCCTATCCATGAACTCTTCCAAGGATTCATCATCACAGGGACAAACGTCAGTAAGCCCCAACATCTCCATGATAGGCGCCTTAGCTATTGACCTGTTCTTACGATCATCCAGGTCCACCCCTAGTAACCTCTGGGCAGCCTCTCTATAATCAGAGTATGTGACACCGGTCAGCGCCTCGCCATCCACTTTGAGGCCCGTGATTCGGACCACGTCTTCTAGGTTGGGCACCATGTGTCCCCAAGACATCAAGAAGGCCCGACTCGTTGGATCCCATCTTTCGCATAATGCCTGGATGACGGCGAGGTCGACCTTGATTGGCTAGATTCGGAGAAATGCCCCAAACCCCATCACGTGTAGCCTAGCCTTCTAGAAATCTGGGAGACCTCTGTATGCTGCCACCACTAGCTCCCATGAAATGTGTGATTTCATCACGCTCTGCGCATACACAAAAGCGAAAAGGGGTCCGATGTCAAGAAAGAAAAAGGAAGGAAGGACGTGAGAAGGAATGAGAAGGTTCTCTTTACAAGTTGCGATTGGGTCCTCTCGCTGAAGTGCCCTTCGAGATCTGAAAGTCTCTTGGAACTGCTACCACTGGACCTGCTTCTCTTGGAAGAGTGGGAAGATTCGCCCTCCATTCCAAACCTGAGAACTCTTAGTTCCTCCTCTTCCGTAGAAACTTGCACTCTTCGAGTTGGCTTCCGGTGCCCTTGGGAAAATGAAGGAGGAAGGTATTTATAGTAATGGGAGAGGACTGAGCCAAAACTATCTCCATCACCTTTAACGATAACCCTCATGATAGGGCACCTTCCTTGTGGTCCCATGTGTCACTTCACCGCTCGCGCATGGCAATTGATTGGATGGTGTGATGTGACGACTCGCTCCCTACGTAGTTTAGGGATGACCTGTCGTGTTGTAAATAATAAAAAAAATTGTGTGCATATGCAGGGAGTTTGAAAGGTCGTTCGGAAAAGGGGCTAAAAGCCATCATTGCTGACTTCGACGGTAGATTCTCATGCAAAAGATGGTCAGAGCGAGACATGATTCCCCATTTTAGGGCAGAGTCTCGACAAGCACATCGCATGGGAATAGTATAAAGGAGAGGGAGCGTAAGGGAGAAGGAACGCGCAAGAGAACAAATATACAGTAGGAAACCAAATCACTCCATTCATAGGTCTACATAAATTATCATGAACATTGCAAGAGAGGAGGCGGGTATGCTAGCTCGCTAACTCTCGCCATCACCTTCACGCTCGTCCCTCCGGGCGTCCCTCTCCTATCCCCTAAGGTGAGGGTCCCTTAGGGGCCTTCTGGAGCTCCGTGAAGCAGCACTTGCCTCACCTGGCAATGCCCGCTCAGCATCGGTGACTCGCTACTGCTCCCGTGGCGTAGCAAAGAAGCTACCTACAGAAAGGTAGCCATACTTGAGGAGTCGCACCCCGAATTCTCATGCCCACTCGTAATGCTCCTCCATGTCTTTCAGCCTCTGCCCCACAACCCGAAGGCCTAGCTGGAGCTCCATCACCTGGGCCTCCAAGGCCTTCCTCACATCCCAATCTTACTGCCGCTCTGCCCTTCTTTCCTCCCTCTCCTTCTCCCTCTCCGCTCTCTCTCTTTCTACCTCTCTCCTTGCCACCTGGAGGAAGACCCTTAACTCTAGAATGTCTGGAGGCGGCCTCTCTTCATCATGACGCCGCAGCTCTGCTATGGTGGCTGCCCAGGCATCACGCTCCTCTTCAGCCCGGATTGCGCGAGCTACTGCACTGGCAAGTCACTCCCGGAGGGAGGCAACCTCCAGAGGATGAGCCTGGGAGCTGGAAGATGCCCTGCCAGCCATCCCTGCCATCGCTGCCTGCTGGGCACGCTAAAGCAAACGAACAACAATCATCGGCTAAGCCCCAGGATTTCAAGAAAAAGAAAAAGAAAAAAAATGCGTTACATAAACTTACCAGGATGTCTAGTCCCTGTCGGGCGACAGTCAGCTACTGCCTAGCCTCTGCTAGTTGGTCACGCAAGCCGTTGATGATGGCGTCACGGGCATCCTGCATTCATGGGGGTTTGGTTATGCATATAAAAAAAATAAAAATAAAAAAATAAAATAAAAGAAGAAGAAGAGAAAAGGGGGGATAGGCATCTTTTACCCATGTTGGTCTCCCGAACTGAAGAGACTCTGCATGGCTCTCTCTACACTGCCGCCGGTAGTCGGCATTGTCCTGCACATCCGCGTCACATTGTTGTCAGCCCCTGAACTGAGCAGGGAAATGTATGCGCCAGTCTTCAAGTTTCGCCTTCCCGTGGCTCTCTCCCCGGACGTGGCTCGGCTCATCCGCACTCGCCCACTCATCGGCCAAGCCCAGGGTCCTTATCATACCATGCACATCAAAAGGGGGGTCCTACATTAAATATATATATATATATATATATATATATATGCATCCCCTGTCGAAGACGCGCCCATCACTCAAGTCCCACACTCTTCGAGCCCTCTTCTCCCTCTCACACCTTCCCTCTCTCACTCGACGTGCTATAAGACCAAAATAAATTAAAGGAATGGAGATCGAAGGGCCTACCGGGCCGTGCTCGTCCCTCTCCGCGCCACCAGGCCTTCTGGGCCCCTCGATAGCCAAAGGAGGCCCTTCCTCTCCCACGATAGCCTCTTCCTGCTCTTGCACAACCCTCCTCGGGCGAGGAATTGTTCACTTCCCTTTCCCTCCACCACGGTTCGGCACGCCATACTCCATAGATCAAAGGGGGGGAATGATGAAGCAAGGTGTGTAATTTTGACAGAAGAAGGGTTGGTTGTGGGTGAGGCGAGGAAGAAGAAGGGCCGCCCTTCGGCACTCGGTGTTTTAAATTTGATTTCAAAATATTAGAACGCGTCTTCGCGCCTAGACGTCCCAAAAAAAAGAGAGGAGAAAGTGACATGCCTTCTGCACAAGGCATGATTCCCCATTTTTGGGGTAAGATCCTATAAAGCGTGTCACGTGGAAGCAAGTAAAAGAGAAGAGGCGTGGAGAAAGAAATGTGAGAGAAAACAGCCAAATGACAGAAAAAAATAGTTCCATTTCACATAACAAATTGTCTAGTACATGTACATCATAAGTGAGGGGGTGGGTGTACAAACAACTCTCTAACTCTCGCCACCACCCTCCTGACCACCCTCCTGGTCATCCCTCTCCTCTCTCCTATGTAGGGGATCCCTAGCGGGCCTCCGAGAACTCTGTGAGGCAGTGCTCGCCTCGTCCTGCGATGCCTGACTGGCCTCGAAGGCACGACACCACTCCTTGGTCGAGGAAACTAGATAGCTACCCACGGAGAAAGAACCAGACTGACGAAGGCGTGCGTGCTCCTTCGCCCTCTGGTAGCGCTCCTCGCTCTCCTGCAACCTCTGCTCCGCCGTGTTAAGACTCACCCGAAGCTCCGTCATCTGGGCTTATAAAGCCCTCCTGTCCTCCCTCTCCCTCATCGCCTCTTTCCTCGACATCTCGAGGGTGATCCACAGCTCTAGCACATCGCGAGGTAGCTCCTCAGCCTCGTGTCATCGTCGATCCTCCTCCAGCTCCGCTATCCGGGCATCGCGCTCTACCACCCGGGCATCGCACTCTTCCTCGGCACGGACTGCATGAGCCATTGCATCTCGAACCTCCACCACATGTCAAAGCCCACATTCCCCTTAAAGTCAGTAAAAGAAAGGGAACATGTTAGGGGGAATCTAGGTCAAGCAAACACTCACCCGACCCACGAGGTCGCGCACGGCCTCCTCAGCGCGGGCCACCGCGCCCGCCAACTGCTCTTGGAGAGAAGAGACCTCTGGAGGAGTTGCCTAGGAGCTGGAGGCTGCTCCGCCAGTCATCCCAGCTGCCGCTGCCTGATGGGCACGCTGAAACACAGAAACAAACGACAGTCAATGGCTAAGCATTGAGAATCCAGGTAATAAAAAAAATGATGATAAAAAAAATGCATTGCGTAGGCTGACCAAGATGTCCAGCTCCTGCCGGGTGACCGCCAGTTGCTGTCTAGCGTCTGCTAGCTGGGCCCACAGGTCAGTGATAATGGCGTCACGAGCATCTTGCTTTCATGAGCATATAGATTAATGTCAGATGCATGTGCACAAATAAAAAATAAATTAATAAAAAAGTAGGGGAATGAGCATTCACTTCACACTTACCCTTGCTGGCCTCCCAAGATAGAGGCACCCTGCGTACGTCTCTCAGTATCATCGCAGGTAGTTGGTACTGTCCTATATGTGGGACACCATTGGGACGCCGCCCTACTGCCAGTCCTGGTACTGTTCAAGGAAGCGCGTCCGCCAATCCATGAGCTTCACCTTGCCCAGGGTCTTCCGCCCTATGCGGCTCGGCTCGTCCACTTCCAACCACTCCTGGGCAAGCCCTAGGGTCCTCATAGCATGCCTGAGTCGCAACGGCTCGATCTCATTCAAGCAGTGGACCCAAAGGTCCCGCCCGAAGCGAGGTCGGCCCGCCACGACCCAAGGTTGGCCAGCATCGGCCATGCCCAAGTAGGGTCTCCATACAACCTGCATCACTATACATGCATCATGTCAATTACCACAATAGCAAAATAGATAAAATAATAATAATAATAATAAAAATCATACCATGGCCTTAGGGTACTCGGTCAACTCCCGTCGAACCGACGTCAGCTAGTAGGTGTGTGGAGCCACAGTCGTGACCGGCCTCCACCGCCGTGCTAGGGGTACGACCGCCTGGTTCCACTGCCTGGCTCTCCCCATCGGTAAGTAGTAGCAACTCCACACCTGCATCCATCACATGTCATTAGCACAAATAATTGCATGAATATAAAGCAAGACTCATTGTAAAACAAACAAATGAAATATTTACCTGGAGGAAAGGCGGGAAGCCGCCAACTGTCGTCTCCTTCTCTGCCCCCTAGGATAGATCGGCAATCAAGTGAGCGAGTAGGGCTACGCCCCACGCGTAGTGCGCCACTCGATCTAAGTCCACCAGGATCCCAAGGAAACGGTAGTGGATGTCATCCCCCTTCGCCCCAGCAGAAGGCAACCCAGGAGAAAGAAGAGGAACCTCCGGAGGTCTCTTTCCACCCGCTCTCGATCGCCCGCGTCCTAGCCGAATGCTCCGCGAGCTGCTCCCTCCAGCCACGCCAGGAACTCCGCTCCGCTCTCGCCGACGTGCTGATGGGAGTCGACGAACCCCAGTGCCTACATGATGTCTGCGTGGCCGACTGTCCTACTGTCTCTGTCTGTCGCACTAGTCTCCAACCCTAACAACTCGAGGGCACTCTCTCTGTAGTCGGGGTAAGTGATGCCGCTGACGGCCTCTCCGTCCACCTGCAGCCCGGTGATCCTGAATACATCCTCCAATGATGGCACCATATGCCCCCAGGGCATCAGGAATGCTCGGATCGGCGCGTGCCACCTCTCCCTCAGTGCCTGGACGAGGGGCAAGTCAAGCCGGAAGGGCTCGATCTGCAGAAATGCCTCGAACCCCATGGCGTCTACCCGGGTCCTCTAGATGTCCAGTAGCCCTCGGTACGCCGCCACCACCAAGAACCAATTAATCTGGGTCCTCATCACGCCCTGCACACCACAAAAAAGAAAAGAAAAGGAGTCACGTCAGTAAGAGGAGGGCCAAAAATAAGTACATAAAAAAAAGTAAACGCGTCCAAACAAGAGGACGCCTATATAATTTTCATATTTTCCTAATTATATATGAAATAATAAAAACGTCTACGAGCTTGGACATTTTCATAATTTTAATTCAATTTTGATAATCGCGTCCCCTTTATGTGATGCTTCTAATAAAATATTAATAAAAATATTTGAAAAAACTAAAAAAACAAATAAAAAATAAAAAAATTGATGAACGCGTCGAGTTCCTAGGACGCACCCATCTTCCCAAACCCACCATCGTCCAAAGCTCATCACTCGCCCCTCACAGAAAATCACAAAATAATGCAATAAAAGGAAGTTTGGGGGGGCCTACCGAATCATGCTCATCCTCTCCCACGTCACCGGGTCCCTCAGGGCCTTCAACGGCCAAGGGAAGCTCATCCTCTTCCACGGCGACCTCCACATGCTCACCGGTCCCCCTCGGGTGGCGAGCGACTCGTTTCCTCTTCTCTCCACCTTGGCTTGACCCGCCACGCTCCATTGATCAAGGTTTAGGGATGGGGAGATCGAAGAATGGAAGGAATGGGCTAGGATGGGAGAAACGCATTGGTTAGAATGAGGAAGAAGAGAGGCCGCCGGTGGGCGGCCAACAGTTTTTGAAATTCCTAATTTTGATGCGTCTGGGCGCGAAGACGCGTCCACTAGACGCGTCCTGGTGCCTAGACGCGTCAGTTAAATATTCAAAAAAAAGAAAAAGGGAAGTATATATATATATAACTCTGAAGCGTCAACTTGTTGAGACGTGTGCAATTGTCCAGTCTGATGAAAAAAATATAAATATAATAAAAATAAAAATACAAAATACAAAACATGAAAGCGTCTAATTTCCTATATGTGCCCCAAAAAATTTAATAATAATAAAAAATGCACATTCAATGGCATTACAAACTCTGCATTTATTGAAACAAGGTGAGCTACATCAGGGGCGTGGGCACTTCGGGCCTTAGTTTCCCCAGTTCGGCTACATAAGCCCTCCACAGCTCGCGTTCTTCCTCTACGTGCACCAATGGCTTTCCCGGAATGCTCATCTTCCGTGACGCTTTGATGGCTTTCACTTCCTTTGCATCTTCTTCCGTTCTTAACTCTCTCTTCCTCAAAGGAGTAATCTCAAATAACGTCGGGAACGAATGGCGAGGAAGCCCGATTTGAGTATAACACCGATGCGCGTTGTAAAGGACAAATTCAGTCGCGCCAACAAGTTGGAGTTCAGCTTCAGGGGAAGACCTCACAAGGAGTTCATGCATGAGTAGGCATGTCGGTGCACAAGTAAACATATTTTACGTCATGGTATTGAAGTGAGCTTGCCAATCTTCGCGCTTCTTCAGCCAAGGACCGCGATTTACCACGTTACCACCTGAAGCCTAACACATCAGCTATGTGGTGGAGGGGGCTTTTTTGGAAGAGTTTTGAGATTGTCGGCATCCCCTCTCGGTGGTCAAATTTGAAATGCAAATCAATCCAGAAATTCAGAAGAAGTATGCAACCAAAAGGAGGCTTATCCATGCTGGAGGCTGTCAGACCACTGTAAAGGTAAGCAAGAACAACGGGCCCCATCCTTTTGCAGTTCCAAATTCCACAAATGGCACTTAGCTGATCTTCCTCCACTATGTTGTCAGTGTGAGGGAATAAGAGAGCACCCGCCAAGCAGATTGTGAATCCCTTCATGATTCCTTCCATGCGATCATCGTCTGGCAATCCTTGTTGTGCCCATGCATGTGGTTTTGGTTTTGATGATGGTTTTAATGATGGCTTTGATGATTGGTTGTTGATGTGAGTTAATCAAATGTTCAGTCATCTTGCTGCTCAGTTTAGATTAACATATTTGATGTTCAGTCTTGTTACATGTTAAACTGATGCATAAAGCATTCATTGCTGTGGTTTTGATGATTGATATTGTATTTTGATGATAGCAATGATATAGTGTTTTCATGACATTGTGCCTTGATGATTGCATCATGACTGTGACTGGTATAACTGATATATTGTTTATGTTAGACTTATGTTATGTGCATAGTCTATACAGTGCATCGTGGGGTTTATGCCTTAAGTCTATTCACTGCACATGCATCATTCGTCCAAGTCCATACATTGGACTGTAGTGTGCATTTGGCGAACACATCGCAAGTCTAGACATTGCACTGTAGCATGCATTTCCTTAAAGTCTATACATCGGACTGGTTTGCATTGGCTAAGTATATACAACGTCAGATCATGCCTTGTCTTAGACAAAGTCTATACAATAGCTTTGGGTCTCCAAGTCTATACAGCCTTTTGCTTCGCCAAAGTCTGTACATTGGTCTGCATAGGCTAAGTGTTTAAATTGTCAAGTACAATCATGCACTGGTCATATAGTCTGTACAGCGTGAAGTCTATACTTTGGCACTGTAGCTTACTCGTGCAAGTCTATACCTTGGACTGTTCTTCATGTCTGTACATCAGATTGTACATCATCTTCGTGCTGTTTCTGTACTTGAGTTTTCGTGTTGTTTCCCCTCACTAACACGAAAAGATCTCGTGTTGTATGAGCATACAACACTTCGTGTTGATTTCCATGCGTGACAGGAAAGCTTGTATGAGGTTAGACTTCGTGTCGTTTCCCTTGTCTTCATCTTCGTGTTGTTTTTATGTTTCTGTCTGAGTGTTGGTCTTTCATTTTTGACTTAGTGTCTTTCTCGCCTTGACCACACTTCGTGTCGATTCTTGGTTTTCTACACCCCGTGTCATTTCACCTCGTGCTGTTCTCACTGTCGTCGTGTTGTTTTCACCGCGTGTCGATTATTGTTTTTCACTTAGTGTTGTTTTCACTTCGTGTCAACTTCACTTCGTGTCGTCTCTTTGTACTTCGTCTTCATGTTGTTTTCACTCCGTGTCGATTTCAGTTTTTGACTTCGTGTTGATTTCAACCCATGTCAATTCTGTTTTGTCTTTGTGTCGTTTTCACTCCGTGTCGAAACCTGTGTTTCGTCTTCGTGTTGTCTTCACCCCGTGTCATTTTTCTTAGACTTCATCTCCGTGTTGTTTTCATAACTTCGTGTCGTGTTTGTTACACCTCGTGTCGTTTCCGTTTTGTGTCTTCGTGTCGTTTTTGTTCTTCCTAGACCTTGTGTCTTTCTTGTGTTGAAACCACACTTCGTGTTGGTTTCTGTTTTGTCTCCATGTATCTCGTGTCGTTCTTCTTTTTACCTCGTGTTGTTTTATAACTTCACTTCGTGTCGTTCTCGCTTTAACCACACTTCGTGTTGCTTTACGTAGACCTTGTGTCTTACTTTGTTTGCAAACACTTCGTGTCGGTTTCTGCTGTCACCCCGTGTTGTTCTCGTGTTATCGTTTATGTCTGTGTGGTCTTACTTCGTGTTACTTACTGTTGTACATCGAGTCCTTACTGACTTCGTGTCGTTTTCCCTATTGTGTCCTCACGTTGTCTCCGTGTCGTTGCTATTTGTCACTTCGTGTTGTTTCGTTTTAACCTCGTTCAAGTTTCTTCTAAAACGCTGCTCTTCTGATAAGTCTATACAGAGTTGTTCTTTAAACTGATGACTTATCCGATACCCTGTTTTACAGGTGCTTTGATCGTGAAGCTTAAGGAGGGCACGTGATCCGAGGCTGGAATAAAGTCTGCTGAGAGACTGCCACGTGGTCCGAATTCTTAGGGCTGGAAATGTGGAGGTCACACGTCGTGGCTGATGCTGCTGCTGCTGCTGCTATATATATGAGCATTCTTCCATAGATGAAGGTGATCGAGTTGGCGAGAAGAAAACTCAATACAGAGAGCCACGATCCAGACAGAAAAGAAGAAAAAGAAAAGAAGAAGGGAAAGAGAGTGAGAAAGAGAAAGAAAGAGAGATTGAGTAAGAGATCGAGATAGCAGAGTGTGAAGAAAGGAAGAGGAAGAAGAATAGAGAAGAAGAGAGAGCTAGAGTGATAGAAGCTTCAACAGAAGATCTGTTCCTGCTGTACCGTGGATCAAATCTAGGCCAGCCAGCTCCTGCGAGAGCCACATTTGTTTTTATCTTTTCAGCCTTCTGTTGCTGGTTTCGTTTTTGTTTTTATCCATTTACTGTATTTCCGATCCTCTGTAGAGAGGTCGGGGTTCCTCCTGTGGGTTCAGGAGAAGGGAGACTTTGTGTCTTCGGTTTGCAAGTAGCTGGGTGCTACTTGTGGTTGGTACCCTCCGGTGTGGAGGAAGAGAGACTTGCGTCTCTGGTTGCCTTTGACAGGGTGTCATCGGTTGTTTCCCTCCGGGTTGGAGGAAGGGAGATTTATCTTCGGTTGTGCTTCCCTCTGGGGTTCAGAGGAAGAGAGACTTGGGTCTCTAGGTTCCCCTCCGGGTTGGAGGAAGGGAGGCTTGTTCCTCCGGCTCTGGGCTTGTGAGTAGCAAGTCCGGTGGTTCCCTCCGTGTGTGGAGGAAGAGAGACCGTGTGTCTCTGGTTTCCAAGTGGCTGGAGTCACTTGTGGGTTCCTCCTGTTTGTTCAGGAGAAGGGAGATTGCTATCTCCGGTTGCAAGTAGCTGGGTGCTACTTGTTGTTTCCCTCCGGTTTGGAGGAAGGGAGACTTGTCTCCGGTTCTGGGCTTGTGGATTCAAGTCCAGGGGTTCCCTCCAGGTCTGGAGGAAGAGAGACCTTGTGTCTCTGGTTTGCTAGTGACTGGTGTCACTAGTGGTTCCCTCCGGTTGGGAGGAAGAGGGGAGGTTGTTCCCCTGGTCAAGTTGTTTGGCAGCGTTTGTTGCAGACTGAGTCTGCTGTTTCTAGCGTGAGCTAGTGGAAGCCACACTCGGTTTGAGTGTGGGGTGGATGTAGGTCTGAAGGACCGAACCACCTAAAAACCCCTTGTGCATTGTGGTTTGATTTGTTCATTTGTGCTTCCGATAGATGAATGCATAGGGGCACTCCATGTGTTTGCTAACTGGTAGAACTGAATAGTTGATTAGCTTTCAGATTTGGTAAATCTGTCTAGTTAGCATCATAGTTCTAGTTTGGGCAAAATTTTATATTGAGTGAAAGTCTTGTTAGTATTCTAGTTTTAAATTGGGTGAAAGTTTTTAAAGGGTTACATTCATTCACCCCCCCTCTGAATACTGCATCGAACCCAACAATTGGTATCAGAGCAGTTCTCTGGTTGATCAGATCCAACGATCTGCAGAGGATCCTGTTGTCCGTTCGTGCATTTCTGTTTCTACCCTTTGCTGCATTAATCTAGTTGCCGATTCATTCAATGGGTTCTCCACCGATTTTCAATGGCTCTAACTTTAACTCATGGATTAGCAGTCTTCACAATTATGTGAAAATGATTAATCCGGATCTGTGGAAGTTAATTTCACAAGGTCCCCACAGATTGCCAAAGGAAAAGTCCAAATGGACTAAAAGTCACAAGTCAAAATATGAAGAAAATCAGAAGGCCTTTAACCTGATGAGAGCTGCTATTGACAGAGCCTTATGGTCTTGTATTCATGATTGCAGGTCTGCCAAGGACATTATGGATGAGCTGAAGATTGCTCAGAAGGGAAATGTCGACAACGGTCTGATGGCTGACGAGAGCAACCATGGTAGTGATCAAGATGAATCCGAAGAACGTGATGATGAGGAGGTAAACCCTTTCGAGAATTTTTCATTAGACGATTGGGAAGATGCCTATGCAAATCTGTTAAGATCCCGTAAGAAACTAGGGAAGAAATATAAAAGTCTGAAAAAGAAGCTGGAAAATCTAGGAGGTGAAAATCTTGAAACTCTGAAAATTGAAAATGAAATTTTAAGAAGACAACTACAAGACTTTGACTCTATTACTACAGATCTAGATCATTTGAAATCTGAAAAACAAACTCTTATGAAACAAATTGGTCTACACAAAAAGGAGAGTCAAAAGCTTGTTTGTGAAATTGCTGAATTAAAGGAAAGGCTTAGCTTCGTTGATCAGACTCATAACAATGACGTTGTTCAAAATGAAAGGTTGGTGAGAGATTTAGAGTGTATCAATTCTGAATTGAAAGAATTGAAATCTGGAAATGAAAAGCTCAAAAACCAATCCAAAGAATTTGAACACAAATCAATAAACCTTGAAAAAGAAAATGGTTTAATCTCTGAGAAATTGGAGGCTGAAAGAACAATGAATTCAGAGATTCAGAAAAATCTTGACAAATTTCAATCTGAAGAACTAAGAGAAATGTTTTATGAATGTCAGTCTTCAACAGATAAATGGGTGTTTGATGATGAACTCCTAGAGCAGAATAGTAAACTGAAAGAGGAAATCAATGAGTTGAAACACCTAAACACACAGCTGACAAATAGGCTAATGACAATGGAAAAAGGCAAGTGTGTGAGTGTGGATGATTCTGATAGGTTGATGAATGCTGAACAAGAAATTGAGAGTCTAAAAACCATCAACTTAATGTTAAATGGAAATGTCAGTTGCAGTGAACAGAAAATAGCTGAATATGAGCTTACTATCACATCCCTTCAACAAGAAGTTGATGATCTTTACAAGTCCCTATCTGAAGCTGACAAGGAAATAGAATTAAAACAAGAAGTAGAAAAACTCAAAAGCCTGAATGATGCTTTGCATCAACAAGTAATTTCCTGTGAAACAGACTTGTCCACATATGAGGCTAAAATTGCTGATTTGAACTCTGAGATTAAAGATTTGAAAAATTCTCTATCAAAATTTGTCAAAGGAAAGGACAATCTGAATAAGCTTCTTGGAAAGAGTGATAACTTTGAGAGAAAGGGACTGGGCTATAGTCCGACAAATAAAAGGAGTAATGGGAATGAAACATCTACGGTTTTTGTCAAAGCCACCAATCAGAACATAACCTCTGCTCCTTCTGTCTTCAAATTCACTGCACAAAAATCAACTGTGAAACCCAAAACTGTGGAACAAACTCCAAAACAGAAAAAGGGTGAAAATTCACAGAAAAAGGAAAAAGGCACTCCTGTTGCTGTAAAGAAGACTACACACAATTCACATGATCTCTCACACACTCACATTAAAAAGGGTTCATGTTATTATTGTGGGAAAGGAGGTCACATAATGGAGGATTGTGGATTAATGTTAAAGGATGAGCATGCTAGTGGAACTTTACATTCTAGAAATTCTTTTGATAGAAACCATGCTGCTAGGAAGCCCGATGCCTCATGTTATTATTGTGGGAAACATGGTCATCTCATGAATGAATGTTTTATCATGAAAGAAGATAATAAACTACATGCCAGGTCTTCCATGCACTTTTATGATCCATATGGATCTAAACACAATTCTAGTCAGCACATTGTGTGCTTCAACTGTAATAAGCCTGGGCACAAGGCTGTTGAGTGCTGGTTTAGATCTACTTGGGGTAAAAATGGTTTTCATAGAAGAAATTCTTTTGCATGCTCCCACTGTGGGAAAAATGGGCATACAGTCAAGGACTGTTGGTATGTTCAAAAGAACTATGTTAAACCCCATTTTGTCAAATTCCCTGCAAAAACTTTTGTGAAAATTTCATGCTATAACTGTGGGAAGCCAGGCCATAAATCTGCTGAATGTTGGATGGTTAAGAACAAGCATCAAACTGCTCATGCATATAACAGAAAATCTTATGAACATGTTTATAAACATCACCCTGCTGCTAATGTGCATCATAAGAATCAAACACCAGCCAGTTCATGTAGATACTGTGAAAAATTTGGACATTCTATGGATGACTGTTCACTGATGAAATTTGATGATAATGTTGCTATGAAAATGTTTAGAAAACCTGTTAGGGCTAACGCAGGACCCAAAGCTACTTGGGTCCCTGCAGGATCAAGATGATCAAATATCTTGCAGGTGTGCCTTGGAGGGAGAAATAAAAGGGGGTTAACCAAGGCGCTCAAGAATGAAAACCCCATGATTGAACTTTTCAGGTCAGTTCTGAAATGTGTTTTAAATTCCATTATCTGAAACTGTGAGCATGAAAAATGTGTGCTTCATGTTGATTTGCTTGATTGATTGTTGATGATCTCTCCATGTCTAGCTGATCAGTCTGTATTCCAGACTCAGCTATTGAATTCATTTTTGCATATATCTGATGCTCTTCTCTTGCTATATGATTGAACTGAAATTGAATGCTTCGTTAAGCATATTCAGTTGATGCACTATATATGCTTTGTGTCAATGCATTGCATGCTTGTATTTAAATGCATACCTGGACTATGTGTGAATGGTTCATTTAGTGTACACAGTGTATGCATGTGTCTTATGTCTGCATACATCATTAGCATGACTGTCATTGAAGTTGTTCAATGCATGAAGGACTGCTTTATGTTGCATCGTCCTTGTTAACCCTGGTATATCAAATGGTATGTTACTAAAAGGCAGGGAAATCTGCCCGGAGGTTCCTACCATGTGTGAGATGGTCTTTGAGACCAGGTCCTCCGCCTAGTACCATGGGTCTTGTCTGCATGTAGGACAGTATGTTGCATAGCATATCTCTTGCTTCATGATGTCAGGGGGAGCTGAGAATTCTATTCAATTCATTGAATCCTTTTCACTTTCCAGTGTTCTCATTCAAATGATTCATATTCTTTGACATCGGTTGCTCATTGAACCATATTGCCACTTGCTATCTTTTCCTCATCAGTTTCACTAAACAACAGCTTTGCATCTGGTTCAGTACATTGAATGGTGATTATTGCAATTGTTCACCTATAAGAATCACTCTTACAAATTGAAAAGAACTAAAGGTTTAACCTTTATAATTTGGAGAGTTAAGTGTCTGCACTTCAGAAATTGAGATAAAAGAAAACTTTTATAGCTCTTAATCTTTGTCTCATGGCTAAAATAGAAAAAGTTTTTTTTTATGCCTAAATGTGTTAATCAGGAAATGTCTAGAACAGGTGAACAAGAGTGTGTAATGTGTTTCAATCAATCACTCTAAAAGAATTAAGGGCAGCAGTAAACAAGATCATTAATGTTAAGAACTGAACATAGTGACAGAAGCAATGGCTGATTGCACTGAGAAACTGTGAACTCCTCCAAAAAGACAGGAGATCTCACATGTCATGAAGTGCCTTAGACTATCTCTGTTCATAGGGTCAAATCTATAAGGGGAGTCCTCACCAAGTAACTGAGGGTACTGGCCTCTAATCAAGGTGTACCCTTAATGTCAAAAGTGAAGACTATTCCTCGTGGGTCTTGATCTGAAGTAGATCATATAGTTTATGCCTAGTAACTGGGGGTACCTGCCTCTTATCAAGGTGTACACCTAATGTCAACAGCATAAATGCCATAGGTCTATTCACTTAGTTCAGTTTCAGAAATTAAAAAAAAAAATGAAAATCAAACTGCTGTAACCCTTCGAAAAATCAAAAGTCAATGAGTGAAAATTATTTTTATCAATACATATTCAAGTTGCCTCTCTCGAATTTCCTTGTTTAAACACAAAAGGGTATTATTTCAGACTTATCTATTAATACCATGTGCTCTAGATTCATTGCTATAAATGGAATCTAAAACTCTTTTCAGGGGTCAGGTGTTTTACTCTAGATTTATCACTGTTAAACCTGAATTTTTTTTGAAAAATTGTATGTTGATGATTCTTATACTGTAACAGTTGTTTATAATCATGCTTCCTTTCTGAACCTATGATTCAGCTGTTATCAAGTGATCCTCCTACCTTTTCTACCTGTGTTATCTGTTCATATTCCTTCTCAAAGGGGGAGCTTTTATTTAGGGGGAGAATTGACTGAACTTTTATACATGCTATAATTTCTCAAATTATTTTTCTTTTTGATGAAGTCAAAGGGGGAGAATAATTTGAGTCTTCAGATTACCTCAGAATGCCTCACATCATCAGAATGACTCAATGTATTGAAAGTGTTGCCATCATCAAAAAGGGGGAGATTGTTGTGCCCATGCATGTGGTTTTGGTTTTGATGATGGTTTTAATGATGGCTTTGATGATTGGTTGTTGATGTGAGTTAATCAAATGTTCAGTCATCTTGCTGCTCAGTTTAGATTAACATATTTGATGTTCAGTCTTGTTACATGTTAAACTGATGCATAAAGCATTCATTGCTGTGGTTTTGATGATTGATATTGTATTTTGATGATAGCAATGATATAGTGTTTTCATGACATTGTGCCTTGATGATTGCATCATGACTGTGACTGGTACAACTGATATATTGTTTATGTTAGACTTATGTTATGTGCATAGTCTATACAGTGCATCGTGGGGTTTATGCCTAAGTCTATTCACTGCACATGCATCATTCGTCCAAGTCCATACATTGGACTGTAGTGTGCATTTGGCGAACACATCGCAAGTCTAGACATTGCACTGTAGCATGCATTTCCTTAAAGTCTATACATCGGACTGGTTTGCATTGGCTAAGTATATACAACGTCAGATCATGCCTTGTCTTAGACAAAGTCTATACAATGGCTTTGGGTCTCCAAGTCTATACAGCCTTTTGCTTCGCCAAAGTCTGTACATTGGTCTGCATAGGCTAAGTGTTTACATTGTCAAGTACAATCATGCACTGGTCATATAGTCTGTACAGCGTGAAGTCTATACTTTGGCACTGTAGCTTACTCGTGCAAGTCTATACCTTGGACTGTTCTTCATGTCTGTACATCAGATTGTACATCATCTTCGTGCTGTTTCTGTACTTGAGTTTTCGTGTTGTTTCCCCTCACTAACACGAAAAGATCTCGTGTTGTATGAGCATACAACACTTCGTGTTGATTTCCATGCGTGACAGGAAAGCTTGTATGAGGTTAGACTTCGTGTCGTTTCCCTTGTCTTCATCTTCGTGTTGTTTAGTGTCTCGTGTTTATGTTTCTGTCTGAGTGTTGGTCTTTCGTTTTTGACTTAGTGTCTTTCTCGCCTTGACCACACTTCGTGTCGATTCTTGGTTTTCTACACCCCGTGTCATTTCACCTCGTGCTGTTCTCACTGTCGTCGTGTTGTTTTCACCGCGTGTCGATTATTGTTTTTCACTTAGTGTTGTTTTCACTTCGTGTCAACTTCACTTCGTGTCGTCTCTTTGTACTTCGTCTTCATGTTGTTTTCACTCCGTGTCGATTTCAGTTTTTGACTTCGTGTTGATTTCAACCCATGTCAATTCTGTTTTGTCTTTGTGTCGTTTTCACTCCGTGTCGAAACCTGTGTTTCGTCTTCGTGTTGTCTTCACCCCGTGTCATTTTTCTTAGACTTCGTCTCCGTGTTGTTTTCATAACTTCGTGTCGTGTTTGTTACACCTCGTGTCGTTTTCCGTTTTGTGTCTTCGTGTCGTTTTTGTTCTTCCTAGACCTTGTGTCTTTCTTGTGTTGAAACCACACTTCGTGTTGGTTTCTGTTTTGTCTCCATGTATCTCGTGTCGTTCTTCTTTTTACCTCGTGTTGTTTTATAACTTCACTTCGTGTCGTTCTCGCTTTAACCACACTTCGTGTTGCTTTACGTAGACCTTGTGTCTTACTTTGTTTGCAAACACTTCGTGTCGGTTTCTGCTGTCACCCCGTGTTGTTCTCGTGTTATCGTTTATGTCTGTGTGGTCTTACTTCGTGTTACTTACTGTTGTACATCGAGTCCTTACTGACTTCGTGTCGTTTTCCCTATTGTGTCCTCGCGTTGTCTCCGTGTCGTTGCTATTTGTCACTTCGTGTTGTTTCGTTTTAACCTCGTTCAAGTTTCTTCTAAAACGCTGTTCTTCTGATAAGTCTATACAGAGTTGTTCTTTAAACTGATGACTTATCCGATACCCTGTTTTACAGGTGCTTTGATCGTGAAGCTTAAGGAGGGCACGTGATCCGAGGCTGGAATAAAGTCTGCTGAGAGACTGCCACGTGGTCCGAATTCTTAGGGCTGGAAATGTGGAGGTCACACGTCGTGGCTGATGCTGCTGCTGCTGCTGCTATATATATGAGCATTCTTCCATAGATGAAGGTGATCGAGTTGGCGAGAAGAAAACTCAATACAGAGAGCCACGATCCAGACAGAAAAGAAGAAAAAGAAAAGAAGAAGGGAAAGAGAGTGAGAAAGAGAAAGAAAGAGAGATTGAGTAAGAGATCGAGATAGCAGAGTGTGAAGAAAGGAAGAGGAAGAAGAATAGAGAAGAAGAGAGAGCTAGAGTGATAGAAGCTTCAACAGAAGATCTGTTCCTGCTGTACCGTGGATCAAATCCAGGCCAGCCAGCTCCTGCGAGAGCCACATTTGTTTTTATCTTTTCAGCCTTCTGTTGCTGGTTTCGTTTTTGTTTTTATCCATTTACTGTATTTCCGATCCTCTGTAGAGAGGTCGGGGTTCCTCCTGTGGGTTCAGGAGAAGGGAGACTTTGTGTCTTCGGTTTGCAAGTAGCTGGGTGCTACTTGTGGTTGGTACCCTCCGTGTGGAGGAAGAGAGACTTGCGTCTCTGGTTGCCTTTGACAGGGTGTCATCGGTTGTTTCCCTCCGGGTTGGAGGAAGGGAGATTTATCTCCGGTTGTGCTTCCCTCTGGGGTTCAGAGGAAGAGAGACTTGGGTCTCTAGGTTCCCCTCCGGGTTGGAGGAAGGGAGGCTTGTTCCTCCGGCTCTGGGCTTGTGAGTAGCAAGTCCGGTGGTTCCCTCCGTGTGTGGAGGAAGAGAGACCGTGTGTCTCTGGTTTCCAAGTGGCTGGAGTCACTTGTGGGTTCCTCCTGTTTGTTCAGGAGAAGGGAGATTGCTATCTCCGGTTGCAAGTAGCTGGGTGCTACTTGTTGTTTCCCTCCGGTTTGGAGGAAGGGAGACTTGTCTCCGGTTCTGGGCTTGTGGATTCAAGTCCAGGGGTTCCCTCCAGGTCTGGAGGAAGAGAGACCTTGTGTCTCTGGTTTGCTAGTGACTGGTGTCACTAGTGGTTCCCTCCGGTTGGGAGGAAGAGGGGAGGTTGTTCCCCTGGTCAAGCTGTTTGGCAGCGTTTGTTGCAGACTGAGTCTGCTGTTTCTAGCGTGAGCTAGTGGAAGCCACACTCGGTTTGAGTGTGGGGTGGATGTAGGCCTGAAGGACCGAACCACCTAAAAATCCCTTGTGCATTGTGGTTTGATTTGTTCATTTGTGCTTCCGATAGATGAATGCATAGGGGCACTCCATGTGTTTGCTAACTGGTAGAACTGAATAGTTGATTAGCTTTCAGATTTGGTAAATCTGTCTAGTTAGCATCATAGTTCTAGTTTGGGCGAAATTTTATATTGAGTGAAAGTCTTGTTAGTATTCTAGTTTTAAATTGGGTGAAAGTTTTTAAAGGGTTACATTCATTCACCCCCCCTCTGAATACTGCATCGAACCCAACAATCCTCTCAGGGCCTCCATGACCCATTTCCCAAGCTTTTGTAGGTTGATCCCCTTTTGAGTCTGAATGCCTCTAACAACCCCAGACGGCATGAAGCTTCCAAGGACTTCCTCGGAAGTTGCCTTTTTCAACATGGGCATGATCTTTATTCTGCCATCCTTCTTGAATCTTTTCAAATAAAGCATGAGTTCCACCTCCTCAAGAAGGATGGTCGCCTCGAAAGTAGAGAAAATGAAGGTGTGAGTCTGATGATGCCAAATCTCTACCAGCGCGCCCATAGTCACCCAATCCATGCAAATCTTGTCATAGTGCATGGCATGAACCACGAGCCCTTGGAGATGCCACTTCGAGATGATAGACCTCATGCTAAAGGAAATGTTGGAAGTAAGCTTCGAGAGCCACGGCAGCTTTGAAAATTTCCTTGGGCCCGGAAAGAGAGGGTACGGCTGGGGAGAGGAAAGAAAAAGAATGAAAAGCGAGGGAGAGACCGTGCATGATGAATAAGAAATGGTTCAACTCACCATCCGTGATTGAAGCCTCTCGCTCAAATACCCTTCAAGGTCCATGAGCCGCTTGACCTCGCCGCTAGGCCTACTTCTCTTAACGGGTCGAGAAGACTCGCCTTCCATCTTGAAATGCCAAATCTCTCCTCTCCCTTTCTCTTCCCTTCTTGAACTAAATCTCTCAACTCTTGGATGCCTCTTTCTAAGGCAAAGGGGAGGTACTTATAGGGAGGGAAGGAACCAAAATAATACTAAAAAAATGGATTTGCCATCTTTGACTTTGGCAAAGTGGTTTTGTCTTGTTGTGATGCTTATGTATTCTTGTACGATTATAATCTTATTCTGCTAACTGTTGAGTGAAGGTTTCAATAAAAAAGGGGAGAGAGAGAAAGAAGAGGAGGCCAGGGTCGGGCACCGCTGTCCCATCGTTGTCCCACCTTGTCCCACCATGTGCCATCATCTGTCACCATGGTGATTGGTCCCCATCATGTCGTGCATTGTATTATATGATATTTATGCTACTAGATCATGTCAAGGACCTTACGACCTTAACGGATCTGGAATTTGAGCTCTCCTTCAACAAAAATAGTGATGATTTCAGAGAAATTTGGGTTGTGCGGATAGGCTGTTAGGTTGTGAAAGCGTGGGGACGATGGTTTCGTTCAGTGAGTTGGTGCGTGGATAAACGGGCCCCGGCTCAGTATCATCTCACTGGATCGGCATCCTGACCCATTCCTAACAACTTAACAATATTATCCTTGGCTATCCTCTATTTTAATTTGCTATAATTTTTCCTTTAAGCCCAGCATGCCATGTAGGACTTTGATTTCATTATGGAAGATCATTCACTTAATTCAATTGTGAAAGTCGTTGTGCTTAATTTTAATTAATATGAGAAATTCTATTTCAAATTGAGTACTGAGTTTCCTTGAGACTACCCAGGGCTATTTTTCTGAAAGAGACCCTTATTTGGATTTGAAGAGGGGTTATCTCGCGCTGCTCCTGAGCGGGGGAGATGATGTCCACGTACCCTTAAAATGTGAACTGCAAGAAGGGAAATGAGTCAGAGGTGCCCAGGGATAGAACCCTGGGGAAGACCCTTCGATGCCTAAGTCAGCAAAATAGTAGAGCTCGGATGCAAAGGGAAGAGTTATGAGGATGATGGGAGCGCGAGATCCCTCTCCACCAAAAGGTGAAGTGGTTCCTGCTGAGGATTTTTTGGCTCTTTCCTTGCTTACCTCCCGTAGTAAGGTTTTTCCAGTTTAAATAGTGGCCTATTTGTGCGACTGATCCCTGTAAGCGGAGGAGTCTAGGGGGGGCTACGTCCTTCATGCGGGGCTCCTTATAGCACGCGGACTCCTGGTTTCCCCTGTCCTCTTGAGCTTCTTGTCATTAAGGGACCCGCAATGGCCGTGATCAATAAGCTTCCATCAGTGAGTCTGAGTGATGGGCACTGGCCTAGGAGAGGTCTCCTGAGCGATGAGTGCTTGGTCGGGATAGGGAATAAGAGGCTCTGGGGGAGCTTTCCTGATCGAACTGATGCTCGGACTTCCCAACCCGAAGACTGCCTTGGAAGCGCTTGTACCGAGTGAATTTTTAGTCTTTATATTAAGTGGGCTCGAGGGCTACCACTTCGAGGAGTTGGGCCTCGTTCGGTCTGGTTGGACCTCTTTTAGCCTCTCCGTACGGGTAATGATATTTTCCCTCTCCACTTGTCCCCCTCCTACTCCCGAGCCAAAATTAGGCTCGGATGAGTAGCGTTTGGGCTGGACATTTTATGGCACTGGTTGGGTATAGATCTCTCTTTTTGATAGGGGCCACTTGACGCGGCTCACCTTGAAAATATGCCCGTTATGATGAATAAGAGAAGGCCCCTCCCGGGGAGATCGGATTGCCACGCCGCCTCCGGTTTAAGCATTATGCATTTTGCGTCCTTTTATCTCCGGGGTTTAGGGTTTTGCCTCTCTTTATATTTGTGGGGGCTCCTGCGTTGCTGAGAGCAACTCGGAAGAGTGAAGAATCGTTGCGGCCATCGGAGCTAAGAGAGCATTCCTGAAGCGGTGATTCGTCAGCTTCCTTCTCCTCCGAAGTCCTCTAATTCAGAGCTTTCCCCTTCTTCTCCCAGTTCTTCTGTCTGTTCCATGGCGGACCAAAATCTAGGGGCCGAGAGCCGAGAGGGAGAACGGGCCTCGAGGACTTTTTTGGTGCCATCAGAACCTCTTCACAGTGAGCTAGGTGAGGCGGACAAAAAGTGGCTAGAGAATCGGTACGGGCTGCCATGGCGATTTAAGTTCCTCGCACTTGAACCTCATGAATCCAGTCTGGTCGCTCGTTCTGGTCTCTTCTGTACTTTCCTCCTTGGCTGGAAGTGTGGCTTTCGGCTGCCCCTCCACCCCTTCGTTGCTGAGTTGCCTCGGTTCTACTGGATGGCTCCTGTCCAGTTGGTCTCCAACTCTTACACCCTCATCTTCTCCTTCATCTTCTTTTGTGGCAAGAGAGGGGTGCGCACCTCGCTGGATCTCTTCCACTATTTTTTTGAGTTGAAGGATAATCCTTTCGCTGGGAAGGGCTTCTTCTTCATTTAGGTGAGGTGGGGGAGGAGTTGTGTGTCCCTTTCTGTGAAGGATTCCTCTCATAAGGGGTGGAAGACCCAATATTTTTGGGTGGGTCCGTCGGCGGTCGGTGTGGTCTGGAAGTTCCCGACGGTGCCCAACTTTCACCCGAACATCCCTCTGAAGCAAATAGAGGTCTCTCCGGAAGTGGAGAGGAATGCTGCTATCCTTCAGCGGGACCGCCTGGGGATTGCTGAGTTGGTGACTCCTTCTAACATCGAGGAGTATCTTTCTCGACTGCTATTTCCGAAGGGTAAGGTTCTCAAGAACTTGTCCTCTTTCAAGCGAGTGCTTTCCTCTTCTCAATTTGTTCCTCTTCGCACAGATCTGCGGCGAGCGACTGAGGAGGGGGAGGAGGAGGAGACACAATTGGTTGAGCTGGAGATCATCAATGTGGATGATACGCCGATTCCGAATGATCTCCCGGCCTCATAGGGCTCATCCCGCGCCCGGGAAAAGGGCAAGGGGGGCGCCCAGGATGATGCTTCAGAACGCCGGGGGGTCAAGCGGAAGGATCCCGTGGTGAAGTTGTTGCGATCTTTGATGTAGGCTCAGTCTGCTGAGAAGAAATGGGTGAGGAAGGCGGAGACCGTCTGCCCGGTTGATGAGGTTCCCCTGTTGCCTCCTTCTACGGTGCAAGAGGGGGCAAATGACAAAGGGATCGCGACTGATGCTAGGGCGACGAGCGAAGCAAAGGGGCCACCGGATGAGGGAGCCTTGCCCAAGCCGGTCGAGGCTGGAGGGTCGCAGGGTGTAGCGACTCCATCGCAGCTGATCGAGGCTGGGGAGCTGCATGGGGGGGCCGCTCATCTCGAGTCAGTCGGTGGGGCCCCAGAGGCAGGATTGCTTGGGGAGGGTGCCCCAGTCTTGGCCGCTCCGGAGAGGGCTCCCTTTCCCTCGACCAGTGCCTTCAACGTCCGGGCCTCCCTGTATTAGAGGTGCCACTCTATAGCTTCAGGGGTCGTACGAGCGAAACTTCAGAAGAGTCCCCCCTCCACACTTTTCAAGCAACTTATGAAAGGTAGCCTGATCTTGGCCCAGCTCGGGGCTGAGGCTGTAGACGCGTATGCTCGGGTGGAGTAGGAGCAGGAGGCTCTCTCGTGGCCCCGTGGTGCATTTGATCGGAAGGTCGAGCATCTGACCCTTGATCTTGGTGACCTCCGTCGGGAGGTGTCCCCGCTTCGGGCTCAGGTGCTGTCAGGCCAGGCGAAGGCTTGGTCGTTGGCGGAGCAGCTGGCCCAGGCTCGTCATATGGTCGACCGGAAGAATGAGCTCCTGGAGGCGGAGCATATGATTCAGGTCGAGCACGGCGAGCAGTGGAAGGCCGAGTGGGAGACGCTCGAGGGCCGAGTCCATGGAGCTGAGGATGCACTGACAGAGGCTGAGAGAAGGTTGTCCGAGTCAGAGCGGAGGATAGCCGAGCTCGAGGGTCAGGGGGAGTCGGCCGGGGCGGAGGCGCTCGAGCGACATTAAGTGCTCAGAAGCCTACCACGCGGCTGTTCTCTAGGTTGCCTTCCTTTATTATGAGTCGAGCTATTGCCGGGGCCTTCAGAAGGGCTTCTCTCCGGGCTACGATCGGGCCATCATAGATGCAGAGGCCCAGGCGTCTAAGCTCATTTTTCTTTCCGGGCAACGTTATGACTCTGACTGGGGTTCGACCGACTCTTCCCATTATACTTCGAGCGAAGAGGAGGGTTGGGAGTATTCATCCTAGCGAATGCCAACTCTAGCATCTTCGGGTGAGCACACGACCGAGACAGTTCCCACACAGGTGGGGTCAGTGCCCGGGTCGGCCGTCGCCGAGAATACTGGGGGCAGATCATCTGGTGCTGAGGAAGCCTCACCTGCCGAGCCTGAAGATGGGCCTGAGGCCTGATGTAATAGCTCTTTATTTCTTTTTTTCTTTCCTTTCCCTTATGTAGCCTAGTAAGGCTTTTTTGGAAAATATAATAGCGGCAGTATTAAATGCTGAATTGACTGTTTCTTACCGCTTATGGTGTGATTTGACTATCAGATTTGTAGTCATCAGAGAAGGCACCGATTTTCTTGTAGATATCGCTCGTGCCGATCCGTCAAAAACTGACAGGGCGCTGGCACCTTTCCATTTTTCAATACCGCAGTTAATGACTTGCGGCTTCGCGCGTCCCGCTGGGGGGATGTTGGGAAATGAGGTAACCAACTCAGAGAAAGACCCTTTTAGCGTGTTTTGTAAGTGGAGAGTCATTTAAGGCTATCAGCTCCCCCTTCGGCCTATAAAAGGTCCGAGGGACGTCTCCTTTTCCTTTCATCACTTAAGGCCATCCCTGGCGGTTTCTCCTTCTTTCCCTTCCGCGAGGCGTTGTGCTGTCGATCTTGGCGGGCATGGAAGGCTCTTTAGAAGACGATGATGCAAATGGCGGCATGAGGGAAGCTCCTGCTATTTCAGTCTGGAAGAGTGTTCGTCAGTCGGGGTCACTCTGGGAGAGGCTTCATCATGCCGGATCATGTAGCCCTCCTGTCCCTGACCTGCCGACGTTATCCCGAGGCGGGGGGGATGAAGCTCGTCAAGCTTCATTCTTTCACTACCCAGCCCCTTTTTCCACCGTAGACCCCATTGCTAAGAAGGGGAGCTCTCTCAAGCTTCCTCTCCATTTTGCTCGGGTCGACCTCTTCTCTTTTTTCTTTTTGGTGTCCTTCCAATCCCTTTGGCATCTTTCCTCCGAGCTTTCTCAAACCAACGAGGCCGACAATCCTTTGTCCGAGCCAGTTTTCGCATGAGGCAGAGTCAGTGGCTAGACATAGGAGCACCTACCAGGTCGGCCGAGCGTTCTGCTCGCGTTGTAGTGCCAGAGGGTGTAATTTTTGTATATGCATATTGTATTGGCTACGGCCAACTTGATGGACATCAATGTTTAATAAGAAGAGAAGACTGACATTTATTCTATTTTGCTTACGTGTGTATGCTTGCCAAATGATCAAAAGTTCAACTTGCGAAGATTTTTCGCATTCCATGTCCGAGGGACGGGTGTCCCTTCCATGGTGGACGATCGGTATGCTCCTTTCCCGAGTGTCTCGACCACTCGGTAGGGGCCTTCCCAAGTAGGGCCCAACTTCCCCGCCGCCTCTAGTGGTCGAGATGCTTCGACTTTTCTTAGGATGAAGTCTCCCGGTTGGAAGTGTTTGTATCGGACTCTGGAGTTGTAGTATCGAGTGATGCGCCGTTGGTATTCCATTGCTCAGATCTTTGCAATCTCTCGGATCTCATCCGCTAAGTCGAGGTTCTCTCGCAATTTCTGCTCGTTTACCTCGGGCTCGAAGTGGACGACTCGGAGAGAGGGGTTGCCGACCTGTAACGGAATTACGGCTTCCGTGCCATACACCAGCTGAAAAGGTGTTTCACCGGTGGCCATCCTCGGAGTAGTTCGATGCGACCATAGTACACTCGGTAATTCCTTGAGCAAGTTACCCTTGGCCTTGCCGAGCCTGGTTTGGATGTCTTTTAAGATAGTCTTACTGGCATTTTTGACCAGTCCGTTAGCCTAAGGGTGGGCTATCGAAGTGAAGTGGTTGCGAATGTTTAGGTCGGCACATCTGTCTCTGAAGTAATGAGAATCAAACTGCTGATCGTTATCACTCATGATCACTCGGGGGACACCGTAGCGACAGATGATCGACTTCTAAAGAAAATTCCATACGACTGACTCGGTGATCATGGTGGTGGCTTCGGCCGAAATCCACTTAGTGAAATAGTCGATGGTGACAATGATGAACTTCTTCTGAGCTTGAGCAGTGGGGAATGGCCCCAGGATGTCGATCCCCCACCAAGCGAAAGGGCATGGCTCGGAAAGGGTGATGAGCTCCGCGGCGGGCTGATGGATCAAGTGGTCAAAGCGTTGACATCGGTTGCATTTCTGTATGTAGGGCGTGCAGTCGCGCTGGAGGGTGGGCCACCAGTAACCTTGCCGAAGCAAGATCCTGGCGAGCGATCTTCCTCCTTGGTGCTCTCCGCAGGTGCCTTCGTGTACTTCTTGAATAGCTCGGCTGGCTTCGTCGGCGCTGATGCACTTGAGGAGGGGACCGGATAAAGATCTGCGGTACAGGGCCTCATCTAGCATGACGAAACATCGGGCTTGGTATTTCAGTTTCCTAGCCTCCCAAGGGTCGGTGGGCTATTGAGAATCACGGAGCCAGGATATGTAGGGGGTCCTCCAGTCGCTCGGGGCTGTTGGGTCAACGGTCATAAGCTCGGACTCAATGCTCAGTTGCCCGAGCTCTTCGGGGAAGACCGATCATGTACTCAGCAATCGAGAGAGGGCGTCCACTCGGGAGTTTCTCCCCCGAGCTATCCGGACTACCTGAAACCTCTCGAATAGTTGGGCCATCCTCTTGACCAGCTGGAGGTAGTTTACCATTTGTGCTTCCCGAGCTTCGTACTCACCGTTGAACTGGTTAGCGACCAATTGGGAGTCAATGTGGATTCTGACCCGCTTGGCTCCCAGTCGTCGAGCCATCTTGGCCCCTGAGATAAGGACTTCGTACGCGGAGGCGTTGTTGGACGCCTGGAAGTTGAACTTCAGGGCATACCGCAGCTCCGCTCCTTCGGGGGACATGAGGAGGACACTGGCGCCGCATCCGGAGGAATTGGAGGACTCGTCGACAAACAGATCCCAAGTGGGCCCGGGTGCTGGTGGAGGTATTGCTTCAATCAGGACAATGCTTTCGGTGATGAAGTCTGCGAGAGCCTGTCCTTTGATGGCCGAGTGGGGGTGATACGAGATATCGTAGGCCCCGAGCATGATGGCCCATCTGACGAGGCATCCCGATGCTTCATGGCAAAAGAGAATCTTCTTCAGAGGTTCGCCGGTCAATACGACGATGGAGTGCCCTTCGAAGTAGGGTCAGAGGCGCTTGGCTGAGGTAACCAATGCTAGCACGAGTTTCTCGGTTGTGGGGTACCTTCTTTCAGCCTCATTAAGCACCTTACTGGTATAGTAAACTGGTCTCTCGATCCCTGCGTCATTCCTGACCAGGACAGAGCTCACTGTGGAAGGGGTCGCCGAGAGATAGAGTTATAGAGCTTCACCTTGGACCGGCTTGGACAGTACCGGGGGCGAGGCCAAGAATTCCTTGAGTTCGATGAATGCCTTCTGACATTCCTCATCCCAGGCGAACGTAGCAGATGCCATTTTGGATCCCCTCAACAATTTGAAGAAGGGTAGGCATCGTTCGGCCTCCCGGGATAGGAAACGGTTGAGCGCAGCAATGCGCCCCGTAAGGCGTTGAACGTCCTTAATGCAAGTGGGTCACCGCATGTCTAGGATGGCCTGGACCTTATCGGGGTTGGCCTCAATTCCACACTGAGTTACCAGAAAGCCTAGGAACTTCCCGGATCTAACTCCGAAGGTACATTTGGCAAGGTTGAGCTTCATGATGCACTTCAGTAGGGTGTCGAAGGTCTCGACTAGGTCGGCGAGGTGGTCTTCGGCCTTCGGCGTCTTGATGAGCATGTCATCAATGTAGGCCTCGACGTTCCAACCGAATTGTCCTTTGAATATGTAGTTGATCAGTCTCTGATATGCTGCTCTAGCGTTCTTTAATCCGAACGGCATCCGGGTGTAGCAGTGTTCGCCGAAGTTAGTGATGAAGGTGGTCTTCTCAATGTCTTCTGGGTCCATCCTGATCTGATGGTAGCCGGAGTAGGCGTCCAGGAAGCTGAGCAGCTCGTTGCCATAGGTTGAGTCAACCAGTTGATCGATGCTCGGCAACGGGTAGTAGTCCTTCGGGGTAGCCTGGTTGAGGTCGGTGAAGTCCATGCACATTTGTCATTTCCCAGAAGCCTTTGGTACAAGGACGACGTTGGTGAGCCACGTAGGGTACATGACCGGATGAAAAAGGCCAGTTTTCTGCCCCTTGATGATCTGCTCTTTGATGACGGCTTGCTTCTCTGGGGCGTGCTTTCTTCTGCGTTGCTGGACCAGCTTCACCGTTGGGTCGAGGTTGAGCTTGTGCATCACCACATCTCCTGGGATCCCGGGAAGGTGCTCATCAGACCATGCAAAGACTTGGATATACCGAGTAAGGAAATCCTTATATTTCTTCTGTTCCTCAAGTGGTAGATCAGCTCCGATCTTTACTCCTAGAGTCGGGTCACCGTTAAGGAAGACCGTTAGTAACTCGGCACTGGGCTCAGATGTTACGGGTCCCTCTTCGGCTCCCTTTACTCCTTTTTTCCCTTCCAACCTAGTGGCTTCGACCGAGATTATATAGCACCGTCTAGCCAATGCCTGGTTACCTCGGACTTCTCCCATACCATGTTTGGTTGGGAACTTCATTTTTTGGTGAAAGGTAGAGGGCATCGCTTTCATTCGGCTGAGAATGCCTCGGCCGAAGATGGCGTTATATGCCGTCATCCCCTTAATCACGATGAAGTCTACCATAACTATAACGGTTTTGGGTGGGGTGCCGATAGTAACTGGCAGGCTCAGGGCACCCTCGGGATAAGTTGCTTGGCCGTTGAACCCATAGAGGGGGGTTCGGATCGGGCAGAGTTTAGATGGATTCTCTCCCATCTTGAAGAAACATTCATAGGATAGTACATCAGGGGCGCTACCATTGTCAATTAAGATCTTGTCTACGTTACAATGGTTTATTGTAGCCGATACAACAAGATCATCATCGTGCGGGGTGGTTAACCCTTCTAGGTCCTAGTCGAAGAATACCAGGGCCTGTGATTTGCTCGCCTGTGGGGCCGTAGAGTGCTCAATGGAGGCTTAACTCGCCCGCTCGGCGTCACGCTTTCTTCCTCGACTGCTATCTCCACCCTATGCCGCGCCGCCCGTGATGACGTTGATGTGGACTCCGCGGGGGGCATTGTCGATCTCTTTAGGGGCGCCTCAGTCTTCCATCTTCCCGGACACATATCGGGATGGATGTCCCTGGCGGACGAGGCGCTCGATCTCATCTTGAAGTTGACCGCAATCGCTGGTGTGATGCCCGTGGTCACTGTGGAACAGGCAATGCTTGCGGCGATTGCGGTGCTTGGTCTTCATAGGCTCGGGTTGGTTAAGGAGGCCCGAGGCTTTGATGTCTTCATAGATTTCATAGATGGGGGCGGTAAGGCGGGTATACCGCTTGTACTTTTGGGATGGCTCTTTTTAGTCGCCGTCCTGGTTCCGCCTTTTTCCTTGGCCCGTCCCTTGGTTGTACGGTCGCTTCTTGTCCCCCTCCCAACCCGAGCCGGTCGTGCCTCGACAGGCCTGGAGGACTTCCTCGCACTCTGCATGGCACAAGGCCAGGGTCACTAGATCAGCCAGGGAGGTGGGAGGATGTAGCACTAGCTCGTGCCGCAGGTTCTCGTCACGGGTAACCCCGGTCAACGCGATAATGGCAGAGGCCACATCCAGGTGGGGGATGCGTAGGGCTTCCGATTTGAATCGGTTGATATAAGCCCATAATTTCTCCCCCTGTTCCTGCTTGAGGGCCAATAGTCCCGCCACTGACCGGGCTGGACCGCTGCCGACAAAGCTTTCCTTGAACACTCACCCGAATTGCTTGAAGTTGTGGATGCTGCCGGGGGCGAGGGCCCTGAACCAAGCCTGAGCGCCCTGGACCAGAGTGGTCACAAACGCTCGGCACTTGATTACGTCGGAGGCCTCATGCAAGGCCATTAGGGCATCGAAGCTGTCGTAGTGGTCGACCGGGTCTCCCTGGCCGTCGTATGACTTGATGGTCGGGAGTGAGATTCTGGGGGATATCTCTGCGTTCAAAATATAGTCAGAGAATGGGGATTGCTCCTCGTCCTCCATAGGAGAGGTCTTCTGCAAGGTGCGGAGGGTGCGCTCTTGCTCCGCGAAACACCTCACAAAGTCTCGCAGTCGGAGACATAGCTTTGATTGTCGCTGGCCAGAGGGGCTGGGGGGGCGCACTTGCATGCTATCCCGACACTCCTCGGGGGCTTCAACTTCCGGAAACGGTCGGCGTGCTCCGGTCTTCTCCCTCCTCGGGGTTGAGGAGGCTTCCTGCTCCTGGGGAGGGGCATGCGATGGTCCTCCTGACAAGTTGTGAATGAGCCGCCGCCCCCGGAGGGTAAAACGGCCTCCAACGGTTTACTGGGAGGCGTCTCCACATGGGGGGCTCTTCCGGGGGAGCTGCGACTTCTCCTTCCAGGCCACCTGGGCCCTCATGAGATCCACAAGGACATCCAGTTTTGCGTGAGCGTGGTTGGAGGGCGGGGGGGCTCCTGCCGGGAAGTTGTTCCCCCGCCACTCATGGAGGTACCTTGTTGGCATGGTTGCTCGGCAAGGAGTTCTCCGTGGGGAGAGAGGTGCACCTTCTTCTATCACTAGGGCTTTCCCCAGGTCACCGGCAGTCCTCCTGCCAGAATTCCGTCGCACCATGATGGCACTTTGTTCGTATCCCACAGACGGCGCTAGATGAAGAGGGGTTATCTCGTGCTGCTCCTGAGCGGGGGAGATGATGTCCATGTACCCTTGAAATGTGAACTGCAAGAAGGGAAATGAGTCAAAGGTGCTCAGGGATAGAACCCCGGGGAAGACCCTCTGATGCCTAAGTCAGCAAAATAGTAGAGCTCGGATGCAAAGGGAAGAGTTAGGAGGATGATGGGAGCGCGAGATCCCTCTCCACCAAAAGGTGAAGTGATGCGAAACAGCCCAAGGATGACTAAGCATGAAATGAGCAACCTAGGACCTAGACCCGCAAGCATACAAGCACTCCAATGATTCTCACAATAGCGTCTTACTCTCACGGCACACGCGATCACCCGGCGGGGCCGGGGGATGATGGCAAGGGTCCGGGGCGAGACCCAATGATTCTAATTGACTTAGTTGGCTTAGGCTGACCTCAAAAGGCCTAGGATTCCCAACTTAGTGGGCGGCTGGCCCGCAGGGCGGGGTTCGGGTGGCACTCTCTCCCGGTCCGCGGTGGACACCTTCAAAGTAGCATACTAGTACGGGCTCTCTTCTCACTGTCCGACGGGCATTCAAAGCAATACTAAACTCGCAGAAATAAGGCAATCAAGGGTAGTATCAGAGGCTCACCTGATCGATGTGAAAACACCGATCCCACTCGGAGACGAGGGCGTGCCGGGAGGCGAGGGTATATACCCGATCGCCGCGGCGGTGTCGCTTGACCTGAAAGTGAAAGAAGTACAACACTACACCTCTCGCAGGAGGGGTGATCTTGGGGTAGGGATTAAGCTTAGTACAACCAAAACTACCTCCACGCAGGGAGGGGCCTTCAGCCGGCAAAGCGGGGTGGGGGAATTAAGCAAAGAAGACCGACTTTCCGAACTCTGCCGGTTCTGCCAAGCTTCAGGCTCGCTGGATAGGGTGTCGATGACGACGCTGCCACAGACTCCACAGAACTTCAAACTTGATGAAACTGGTGCCAAAAGTTTCCCAACTGACAGAGGATGATGTCTGAATTTTTGCAGAAGCTCTGGAATGCAGGGCTGATCGGACCGGTGACTGGAGCAGGACAGCAATGCTCTGCCACTGACTGATGCAGAACTGATGCAGTAGGTTTCAGAAGGCACTGCAGATGCTCCCGAACTCCAAATGGAACGAAACTGGCGGTGGCGCGATCGTGGTCGGAGTATCTCTGAGCAGAAGTTGACGGGGCCACAATCCGAGGTCGGAGAAGAGAGTGGTGACAGGAGAAGTTGGGACTGGTCGAACCTGGACCCACAGGTGGCAGACTGCACACTCCAGAGAAGAAAATGGTAACTGATAGCTCCGGTGGCCGAATGAGGTCCTACTTCTTGGAGATGAAAGCTAACTGGACGTAGTTTCTGCCCTCCAAAAATGGCACTCAGATCCTTCACGAGCTGGCCGTGGCAGCTTCTGCTTTCAGCTTCAGGTCTTCAGACAGGGACAGAATGCGCAGTTGGACGAGATCCTCGAATACGAACAGCTCCGAACTCGGATGGATGCGAGACCACCACCGTTGCAAAGCTACCTCACAGACGATTCCAGCAATATAGGCCTTGCCACCTGAATCTTTGAGAGAGGGTCGTGGCTGCCTCTGCTAGTCGCTGCCACTCTGCTGCCTGAAACAGAGATAGAATGAGGAGAGGAAGAGGGTGTGGGGAAGGGGATGGCCAAGAGAGTAAGAGGTGGGAGGTGTGTCTAATGGCTATGGAGGGGGATGTTGGGTGTTTAGGGGTTGTGAGAGTTGTAGGGGAATGAAGGTTGGGGGGTGAAATGGCTGGAGAGGGCTGTGAGATGAGTGGAGGGAAGGTGGAGCTCTTGGTGGGCAAGGAGAGAGCAAGGGAGAGAGGGGGGCGAACTTGGGCTAGATGGGGAAGGGAGGGGCGCCCTTGGGTGGTTAGGGAGGTGGGAAGATGGAAGGGCATTGCCCTAGGGAGAGGGAGATTCGAAATTGGGCTTGGGAAGAGCCCCTTCAACCTTGGGGAGAGGAAGGGGTGCTTAGGAAGTGGTGTTGGGTAGGTGGTAGTTGGGTGGTGGGGCTTGGATTGGTGGAACTTCCTTGGGACAAGGAGGGGAGTAAAGAGGGGTTATGGGGAGTGGTGGGGGGTTAGTGGAGGTAGGTGGGGGTTGGGAGTAATTGGGAGGGGGAGGAGAGAGGGAGAAGCTCGCCCCTTTCCTTGTGGGAGAGAGAAAAAGAGATAGAGAGAGAGAGAGAAGGGGAGAAATTTAGTGGGGGGAGAGAGATGTGGGAGACATTTCTATTCAAATTGATTCATCAAAAGTTGAGTACATGAGGAGAGATGGGCCTATATATTGGCAACCATTCTTTACATGACCAAAATGTCCCTGACAATAAGACAAAAGACCGAGCATATCCTAGACTCAATCCTATGGGCCCATAACTAAGATAATAAGGCCCAATTAAGCATAACAAGGGAAATGGACTAGAACCACATGACTCAATAAAGAGAAATACAAAAGATAGGACTCAATAAAAGGAAAATACAAAAGATGAAACTTGGGAAATGAAGATAACAAGTGTAGACCATAATCAATCCACATCAAGAGTGTGCAGGCGACCTGAGCTAGAGGGAGTGTCGTGAGATGCCCTCATCATGAAGTGGTTCCTACTCAGGGTTTCTTGGCTCTTGTATTGCTTACTTCTAGTAGTAGGGTTTTTCCAGTTTAAATAGTGGCCTATTTATGCGACTGATCCCTATAAGCGGAAGAGTCTCTGGGGGGTTACGTCCTTCATGCGGGGCTCCTTATAGCACACGGACTCCTGGTTTCCCCTGTCCTCTTGAGCTTCTTGTCATTAAGGGACCCGCAATGGCCGTGATCAATAAGCTTCCATCAGTGAGTCTGAGCGATGGGCACTGGCCTAGGAGTGGTCTCCCGAGCGATGAGTGCTTGGTCGGGACAGGGAATAAGAGGCTCTGGGGGAGCTTTTTCGATCGAACTGATGCTCGGACTTCCCAACCCGAAGGCCGCCTAGGAAGTGCTTGTACTGAGTGAGTTTTTGGGTTTTATTTTAAGTGGGCCTAGGGGCTACCACTTCGAGGAGTTGGGCCTCGTTCGGTCCGGTTAGACCTCTTTTGGCCTCTCCGTACGGGCGACGAGATTTCCCCTCTCCAGGGTTGATCCTCAAATACTCTTTTGCTTTTACTCCATTTGACCTACCTTGGCCGCAACACTTCCACATTGGCTGGTAACCGCTCCCCAAAGGTGAAACCTATAGTCTTATGACCCAGGTACTTCCATGCAGAGAAGTTGGTCTCCCCTTTTGAGTGCACATCCTCCCCTTCCTTGTTTGATTACCGTCAAAACAAACGTTGAATTTAGAAGATCTTCTTTTTTTTTTTTAACTAAAGTTGATACTTGCAAGGGGGGAGACGGGAGAGGGGGTTCATCTCTTCATTGCGGAAGAAGATGAAACCACTATCCCGGCCACCAAGCAAGCGATTTTCATATATGAAAGCTTAAAGAGAAAGGGGTACAGAGGGGGGGAGGGGAAACGGCCAAAGAGGGCCAAGAAGCGTACAAGGCCCAAGGCCCAAAGAAACAACAACGAGGCCAAACAACCCGAGCGAGGGCAACAATAGAGGCCGAGAACCCACAAAGAAAACCAAGTCCCTACAAATAGAAGTCTTCGTCGAAGACCCCTTTAGAATCAGACGAGAACACAGAACGGACGCCCCGGTGACGACCCGGAGAGGAAGGCCAGTCAAGAGGATCAACCTCCGAACCGTCGGTATCGGGCACCTCCGGGAAGGAAGAGGCGGCCGGCGGCGGGGGCGCCATCGAAGAAGACTGGAGCCGGGGAGAACGACGTGGAAGGAGACCAGCGTCCTCAAACAAGCACTGTCGATCACGCGAGGAAGAGGTGGAGTTGGAACGCCGGAAGGAACGCCGAGGAGCCCCGCCTTCCAACCTCGAGGGCGGCCGAGAGCGGTCCAAGCCAGAGGTACCCACGAAGGCCGTATGGGCCGCCGTAAGGTCACGAAGCCCCGAGGTAGGCTCAAGCCCGGGGACGTGGAGAGCCTGGACGAGCTGCGGGAACCGGAGAGGAATGCCAAGATCCCGGGGGGCACAACACCCACGGAGGGCACCGGAGCAGGAGGGGGGGCGATGTAGTCGATTGGCCCAGGAGGGGCCCGATTGATCTTCTTCTTCAAAGCTTGGGCGAAGGAGAGGCGGGGAGTGGCCGTCGGAGAAGAGGAGGAGGCCAAGGGCCCTACAACGTTGGCCACCTGGGTAGTGGACTGCACCCCAGGGGACCAAGCAACCGCACCGGCATTAAGCCCCGAAGAAGGGCCGCCAAGGGGGTGGGCATCCGGCGCCGGGAGGCCGAGGACCAAAGAGGAGGTCGCCCGGGCAGCAGGAGGAACAGCCGCAGGCACACCTGAGCACGGAGACACAAAGCCCACAGACGGCGGGGGCCAAACACCACGAGCCCCTGGGTCCGAAGGAGGGACGAGGCCAACAAATCTAGCATGTGCTGCGGGCAAGTCCGGAAAGAAAGAAATGGGCTCCAAACCTGGCACCGAGAGCACTTGGATAGTAGGGCGCACAGAAAGGGGGAGCTCCACGGCCACGGCAGGGGTAGGAGTCCCCTGAGCTCCACGGGCAGGAGTGTGGAAAGCAGCAGAAACAGGCACCGAGGGAATGGCGGACGGGCCAAAGCCTGAGGTGGCGATGGATACCATGCAACCAGGAGAATCGCCAGAAACACCAGGGTAAGCTTCAACACCCATGGGTTGGGTGTGGACGGCCACGGTGGTAGCCACCCGGTGCGGAACAGGGCAGAGCGTGGGCCCTTCAAAGGGCAGGGGGGGCTGGACTGCAGCAGAGGGCGGCAGAGGTGCAGCTGGACTGCAGCAGATGAATTTAGAAGATCTTCAAGGTTGCCTCATTGACACTCTGAAAAGATTCCGAACTATAATGTTGAATGCGTGTCTCATCACACCTTGGCATCTACTTTTCAATCCACTCTCACTCCATTCCATTACACTTTTATTCCATTCCACAATGTTGCACTCCCCTGCAAAGCAGAAGCCAAGGCGCCCAGTTGTAGACACACCATTTCAGACATTATCATGGGTAAATCTCCTATTAAACTATGATGCCCCATAGCGGCTTTCACATTTTGAATTACTTGGGTGATTTCCTATTTTTCTGGTATTTTTCTCAATTTTTTAAATTTTTTCGAAAAAAGTTTCAAAGGTGGCGGAGGGGGGTGACGCCTCCTTTAAAGGCGTCCTGGACATAGGACGCCTCAAGTAGGAGCTCATGCAGCACGCGGCCGTCGCCGCTCCTGCCGTCCGTTTGACGCTTCGAATGAATCCAAACACAAAGATAGATGTTGACCAGACATGTCTCTTAAAAGTCACAGTTAGGCGCCGAAATCACTCGCTTTCTCCGTTGTCGACGCCTTTCGGTGCCGTTTTGGTGGACGTAATTGGGCGCGTCTGGGACCCAGGATGCCCCCAGTGAACGCTTCCAATACTTAAGACGCCTCAAGTAGGGCCTCGTGCAGCCCGCGGGTGGCACCGCTCCGGCCGTCTTGTTTGACAGTATGAATAAATCCAAACATAAAGGCGTCTTTGTTCCCAGATGCATTTTTAGAAGTCAAAATTCGACGCCGAAACCACTCCCTTTCTCCGTTGTCAACGGCTTTCAGTGCCATTTTAGTGGAAAGTAATGGAGGCACCTGCGACCCTAGACGCGTTTATTGAATGTGTCCGATGAACAAGACGCTTCAAAGAGCAACAAAATTATAAAATAGTGATGGAAGCGTCTGGTCAACGGGACGCCTCAATATGAATGCGTCCCGAACCCAGGACGTGCCCATCAAAATTTCCCCTATAAATAGAGGACCCCCTCCCTCAAAATAAGAGAGCTTCATATCCGTGAGAGGAGGGGGATACCCTGCCGAAATCATTTCCAAACCCGAGGGCCCTTCTAGGGGAGGTTCTGCCAATTTTTTAGGTCTCCGGGTGTTCGCGAGGGGAAGGCTACCTCATCCGCCACACTTCCATGTCATCCTCGTGCTGCCGCGGTGCTGCCAAGGTGATGCCGAAATGCTACCGAAACTCTGCCAAAAGCTCCTCCGGATCACTCCATCGACGCTCCCAATAAGCCATTCTCTCCCTCTACTTCCTTTGTCATTTTCGTTGCATGCATCATCTTGTTACCCGCTATCTCTCTTCTTCAGAGAGCTCAGTTTTTATGCACGTTTGCACGCTTTTCCATCCATCATAGCATTTTCCTCCTACTCGTGTCCGAGACGAGTTTAAAAACAACACCAATCATGTGTGTGTCTTGCCAAGATTTCACCATTTTCATCACAAGGGACTAATACTACATTGCCATTGTTCTAATTCTTTTGTTATTTGGCTGTCTTTTGCAAGGGTAACCAACCAAGGAAGCCCTCTTTGTCGGCCGGCCAAAGGGAGAGGAAGAAACAACCTACACCACTTCCGTTTTTGAGGTAAATGCAACCACCCTTCTCATTTTTTGGGTCTTCGGCCCCTGGCGATCACACCACCCCCCATAACCGCGCGGAGAGTCATTTCCCGCGGTGATTCCCATATTGTTCTACATCTTTACCTATTCTTTCATTTCTATGCAAACCCGCGCGGAGAGTCATTTCCCGCGGCGGTTCCTTCCTCCTTTTAATTTCAGTCGTTTAAATTTCTGTAAATTAAATTCTACACTGCTCCCATCCCTCCGAGGCCGTGGCGAGTCATTTCCTGCTATGGCCGTTTAAATTTCTGTAAATTAGATTCTGCACAATTCCCATCCCCCTGAGGTCGCAGAGAGTCACTTCCCGCTATGGCCGTTTAATCCTTGCATTTTAATTTCAGCACACCCCATCCCTTTTTCTATTATTACACTACATCTATTCTGCATATCCCGCTAGAGCAATCTCCCATGGTGGTTTGTCTCTCTCCGATCTTTTTTGTGTCAGAGTAAAACGGGTGCGCGCTTCGTCCCCCCCATATCCGCGTGACGTCGCTCACAGGTGGGTTAGACCAAACCGGCTAAATCGAGTCGGGTCCAAATCATGAACGCGTCCAAGGAAATGGACGCGTTTAAATGAAGGCATCAGGGACACTGGACGCGTCAAAAAGTGGCCACATGGCTGCGAGAAGAAGGCTGTCTAGGCAAGACCGCCACCATAAAGTGGTGGTCTTGGAGGGGTTGCTTTCATAAAATCTGACAAAATTTCAACATAGCTTTGACAGGGCCTTGCTCCGCCAAAATAGAATTCCATTGGGTTCAGGACTTGGTGGTACAACCTGCTCGGCATCCTAGTGGGAATCCCAGGCTCGCGGAGTCTTACGGAGGCCTCGGAACATGAACACCTAGTCCGGCGGAAGGAATATCCGATAGAGAGGTATTCGATGCCCAAGAATTAATGGCTCAAAATCAGTGGTAAACGAGTGTAGCGGTAAGTCGAAACCACCGGAGTGGCACGACCCTCAAACAACCATAAGAAAGTAACAAGCGATGAACAACAATTTAAGAAGATAGCTTAAAAAGTTTACAAGTTAAACCATGATTTCTGACCATTCATTCTGCACTTTTTCCAACAATAGGAAGACAAGTAATTATCCAAATTAGAGCTTGTTATTTCAGCAACCTAAATGATCATGTTCTGGAGTGTTTTTAACTTTAGCAGCATGCAATATGACAGTATAACAAAGTATAATACGCAGGAAACGAGTCGGTTTCATGCTGGAAAATGAGATAAGAAGGCAGTCATATGCAGGCCGCAACTAGTATAAGACGGTCTCAAGAAGACCGCTACTGTAAAACCATTTTTATATATATTTTTTTAAAATCAAAGCATGGACACGTCTAATATTCAGGACACGTCTACGAGAAGGCGTCATGGAACAAGGGCGCGTTAATATTATCTCATAAATATTAACTAATTAAATATATATGAAAGCGTCTTAGAGATGGGACGCGTTCACTGAAATAATATATATTTAAAAAAATCAGGGGGGAGAAGACAGTCTATCGCGTGGGTGTCTCTTCATAAGACGGTCACTGTTACGACCATTTTATAAATCTGAGATCCACTCGCGGCGAACTCCGACAGACATTGACTAAAATGATGATTACGATCAATATAATGAACTAAATTTAGGTAAATTGGTATCATTGGAAAGAGCATTTGAATAGGAACACCATGTCATGCTTTAATTAAGATTTGGCCTCAGAGAAACCTACCTTTAGTCATGAGAAAAGAAGTTGACCTCGCCAGAACCCTAAACGAAACCTTCACCTAGACTTGACGTTCCCGCTCTCGATCATGTACGCCTTCGACCGTCTCAACAAATGAGGGTTCTTGGTAGCGTTAGGCTTCATTTTATAAACCTAGGGTCAAATCTAGGAATGAGATATGGATAGAAGGGAGCCGTGGAGTCGAACGCGCATGATATTCGCGCTTGACCGGGTCACGTCGCCTCCTCCTCGAAATTGAGCCGCCGTGCTTAGGGTTTTCATGAGATTTTTGAGGGGGAATGGGCTCCTAATGTGTGCCTTTGATTTGGGACAGGATTCAACCCATTTGGGCTCGATTTGAGTTCGAATTGGATCGATTAAGTTTGATCTATCCAAAACTCTGAGTTTAGCCTAAGTTCCTCAATTCAGGCTTGGTTAAATTTTCGTTTGGGGTCGACCCAGTTATCAATGTTGTTAAGAATTTCATCTTTTATAAGAATATAATTTTTCTATATTTTTATAAATTAGTCAAAATTTGACCTGAGGAATAAATTTAATTAATTTAATCCATTGTTTTAAAAATCAGGGTTGCTACATCGAGATTTTACCAAATGAGTGTGCCTTGTTCCTGCTTATTTGAACCCCTATATTCTATATTTACCTCAAGGCACACCTGCATAAAAGCCAACTCATTTGACAGATTTAGGTACCCAAGCCTTCTTGGGTCCCTAGAGGTTAGTAGCATTTTTGGCAAACACATTCTTCTTCTTTTTCATTGCCTCCATGTCATCATTTTCCATGATCCTGCAATCCTCAAGCACATGTCCATAGTTTTCACAATAAAAATAATGAGGAGGAGGAGCTCTAGCAAAAGACTTCCTTTTATGAGCAAATGAGTTTTCAAAAGCTTTCCATCTCTTATTTGCAAAAGCTCTAGATTTAGCAAAATTAAACCTAGCATTCATCCTTGAAGAATGAAAATCATCATTTTTCAATGACCAACAATCTTTCATAACATGATTATACTTTTCACAGTGAAAAAAACAAGGTTAAGTAGATCTACCGAATGATTTTTCATTATAAGCATGAGTTTTTTCATAGAACTTTCCCTTATAAGATGAAAACCTTTGAGCATGAAAAATATGTTTACCACTGAATTTTCTTTGAAAATCTGATTTAACATTCATAACATGAAAATCATCATGTTGCTTCACAAAATAATTTTTCATCACATGGCCAAGTTTACCACAATAAACACAAGAAATATTTCTTTGTCTCTTGAAATCATCTTTATCTTTGCATACACGTTGGTCATCTTTTTTCATCACATCACAATCATCCATGACATAGCCATACATCCCACAATAAAAGCATTCACCATTAGTTTTCATTTTTTGCCCACCTTCAACTTTTTGAAATCTATTTGGCATTGTGGGCTTTGTGTTTGCATTTTCCTTTTTCTCAAAGTTCTTTTTAGAAATTTGGATTTGTGCAATAGGAGGAGGTGCTTTGAAAGTGCTAGGAATATTGGAATGAACAAATGAAGTTTTTAATTTATATTCAAAAGACTTTTTATTGACAAGGGTGTATCCAAGACCCTCTTTTTAAAAATTCACTTTGACACCCAACACTTTATCCAAATTTTCATTCCCCTTTACAAATCTTGATAAGTCATCTTTTTATCTTTGCACTTCTTCGTCTAGAGCAGAAATATGCAATTCGACACTTGTCATTTCTTGTTCGCACGCACAAACTTTGTTATTCAACAAACAATTCACAGATTTGAAGTTTTCATTTTCCTTCATGACTTCCTTGTTTTCAGCATTTATAAAGTGTAATTTTTTAGTTAACTTTTCAAGGTCTTTTTCAGTTTCAACAAATTTTGAAACCTTTGTAAGCAACTATTCATTTTTAGACTTCAACGATTAATTTACTTTTTCAAGTTTATCAAGACATTTCAAGCTACTTTCAAGAAGAGATATCTGAATTAACATCGCACTATTTTTCTTTTCAAGTTCCCCATTTTCAACCATGATGCTCTTACTCTCAATCTCAGTATCAAGTAGTTTCTTAAACATCTTTTCATCGTCAGATAAGGAAGCTAGCTTGTTCTTAAGGCATTCTTCATTTTCCTCAAGCATGAAAATTTTAGACAACAATGATTTGTTATGCTCACGCAATTCATGACATTCTTTTTCAGATGCAAGAGAGTTATCAGATTTTTCAATCAAAGCTTCTTATTTATGCATGTCATAAATTTCTTCTTCAAGCATATCTATTTTAGATTCCATAAAATCATTTTGACTTTCTAATCATTCATTTTCTGATTTCAGATCTTCAATTTTTGATTCTAGCAATTTGCATTCTTCACAAGAAGGATTATCATGCACATTCTCATTAATTTTCTTTTTCAATACTTTATTTTCAGACTTGAGTTTCTTGCATTTTTCATACATTTCAGCATATGCCAATTATCATTCCTCAATAGAAAGATCGTCAGAGTTGGAATTTACCTCATCATTGCTTTCTCCAAGAGCCATCAAGCAAGAACCCCTTGCATCTCCTTTATACTTGCATGCCAACTCATTTCAAACCTCCCATGCTGACCTGCACGTTGAAATTCATGGAAATACATCAGATTCTATGCTATTCTTTAGAAAGTTTAATGCACTAACATTTATAGCATTTTTCTTGGTGTGCTTATGATTCCATTTGATTTCCAATGTAGGAAGTTTATATGGACCTTCACATATGACCTTCCAGATTTCAGGTTCATTAATTCCAAGATAGGAACTAATTTTATTTCTCCAAGAAATGTAGTTATGACCATTAAAATGAGGAGGAAGAGTAAACAAACAACTGCTAGACATGTTGCTCAAGAAACTCGCCGATAGGGATCTCTCTATAGGTCGTTAGACCTCAAGAAAATAGAGTCGTGGCTCTGATACCAATTGTTGGCCCGGTTGGCGAGTAGACAAGAAGGGGTGGTTGAATTGTTCCCCAAACAATATGGTAAATTTAAATCTTTCTTTTCATAATTAACAGGTTTAATGAGATTGAAGAAAATAAACTAAACAGAGTAAACTATGTTCACTCAATCTCACCGAGCTCATTCGATCATGACAGAAGGTATAAGAAAAACTTCGCATAGCGAAATTCAACACAACGCCTAAGATAGTCAAACAATACGTAGATTTACCAAGAGGCAAGTTGATGGACGTTAAGAATTAAGTGTGAATAGATGAACCAAACTTAACTTAGCACTTTGTTTGTGCAAATTAATTGTGTGAAGCAGTATGGTGCACAACGGACAAACAAGTAATGTGTATGAACAAGATGAAATCTAAAAACAAGTTCTTATGAATGGGGTAGATGATAAGGAAACAATCACACAGACCAAACCACAAGGCACAGGGATTTTTAAGGTGGTTCGGGATCACGACGGGCTCCCTACATCCACCTCTCATCAAACTGGTGAGGCTTCACTCTCTGGAAAACCAGCGCAGGGATAACTCCCCAACACGGAGCTAAGCTCCAACACACACACGTAGGATGACGCCTGCACACACACGGGGAACAACCTCCCCACGAGGAGAACTCTCCTCACGCTGTTAACATGGCAGCCACGGGGATGAAACCACACACACTCTGGATCTTGAATCTAGCAGCACATACACACACACGCTGCAACAATCGCAGCATCGTCCACACATGACCGTATGCAAACGGTCACACACACACAAAATATCCTTTCAGAAATGAACACAGTGTGCATAAATTGATAAAATAAGCCCAAAGCATGCTCTAAAGACTGAACCAAATAAAATCTATCAATAATAAAGCTCCCCCTTCTAGGAATGTTCAGGTTCTTCTTGATTCATAGTCGGATGGTGGTGATTTTAGCGTCCTCTCGATCCTCTCTTCAATCTGCTCGTTTTTCTCTTCTTGCACGAGCTTCAGAACTGGCTTGATGTAGTTGAAATCCTCTGCTCTTAAGCTCCTTCCTTCCTTCTTACCTTTCTTCTCCTATGAGATAGAGAACATAAGCACATAGGGTTATCTCCTTTCCAAATTCGTAGCTCATGTGTATATATATATAAGAGAGTGCATAAGACCAAGAAACCCTTTCTAGAACCATCCAAAATGACCCTAATGTGTCTATCAAGAACACAGGGCTAAGTTTAGAGGGTCAAACAAGTTGAAACAATCGGATTTTGAATAGGATTCACAAAATCGGATCTGGACGTCAGACGGAGTCGATCGACTGATCCGAGCAATTCGGATCGGTCGACCGATCTAGACAGAATCGGTCGGCCCAACTGCAGGTCGACGCAGCCCTCACAGGGAGTCAACCTGTCTGCTTTGGTCGACTGATCCTTTTCATTGGTTGATCGAAAAACTTGCAAAATAGAAAAATAAGGTGAAATTAGTGATTTAGCATATACATTGATGCCACCTTATGTTTGATCAAACTCTTGATGTCTTGGGAGCCTATTTAGCATTATAAAACACATTTCCACACCAAGAATCAATTTCACCAATATTCTCATGAATTGATTTAATCAAGATTCAAGCTCAAAAGCTTCAAGAATGAAATGTAGAAAACATATTTGTTTGATGCTAAGCAAGCATGGGGTCGACTCCTTCCTTTGATGGGTCGACGCTATGTGAAATGAAATAAAATCTCAACAGCCCCATGAGGAAAATGGTTTGAATTGCAAAACAAACATTTCTAGCCTATGTAGCTTCCATTACACAATTTAACAGGAAGTTGAAGCTATAACAAAATCAACACCTAAGCTATGATCTCAATATGGAATTTAAATTCATATTAAAAGGACTTGCACAATCACAGCTTTATCAAATTTGCATTTTAAGCACTCTATGTACATTCACTTGTATGCCAAAACCAAACTCAGCACCCAGTGCTAAAGGGTCGAACAAAGAGATTTAAGCCCCTTTTAAGCACCATATACCACAGCAACACTTGATACCAAATAACCATGCATTCATACAATGAATGAGCATCATTCAAGCACTTTGCTTCAGGACTTATGTTAAATACTTAAGCATATTGTAAGCCTTAAGAACCATGAAGAATATACATGTAAACACAAGCAAAGCTCAGTTTTCCTTAACCAAAAATCAAGAGCAATTAGCCAAGCATTTGTCTAAAGTATGAACACCATTCAAACCACATTCATCAAGTTTAATGTATTCAATCCAATACACATAAACCTTCAACAGACCAAATGAAAGAAGTGCATATTCCGTAGCTGGGTCAACGCAATATATGGGCAAGTCGACTCCATTGTTTGGGAGGGTCAACGCAGTAGCTTATCCAGAATTCACTCAATGACAGATTTGAGAATTCCATGGCCTTACCAAAATTTCTTGAAGAACGTAGACATGGTTTACCACCTATTTTGAATGATGGACAACAAGATGAATCATTCATCCATACATTTGACTTCCATAAGATGTGATCCTGCAAAGCATCCTTTAGCTCATTGGACAAGATGCAAACATGTTGCTCAATGATACACACACACAAGCACACTCGGTTTGTTATCATTAAAACCAAGCACCAAAATCAACTAGGGGATGCAACAAAAGGATATTGGGAATGCAAGCTACAAAAGCCAAAGGGTGTTGGGAAAGCAAGCTATAACAGTCGAGGGATTTGGGGAGAGTAGGCTATAAAAGCCAAGGGACATTGGGAAAGTAGGCTATAAAAGTCATAGGATATTGGAAAAGTAGGCTATAGAAGTCAAAGGATATTGAGAAAGTATAAGAGCCAAAGGGTATTTGAAAGTAGGCTATAAAGCCTAAAAAGATGCTGGAAGTAGGCTATGAAAGCCAAAATTAGAGAGTAGGCTTCAACCGAGGGTCTAAGCCATCGGGTTGTATTGGTTACTGCGGTGGGACGGATGGCTTGGTCCCGATAGTAGGCTTTGGCGGTAATGGCCAAGCTGAGGGATAAGACCTCGGGAACATACGAAAGCGGGCGTTGGCCAAGATGGTTAATCCAGAGGATGGGACATCTGAAGTAGATGAAAGTGGGCTTTGGCCGAGACGGCTAAGCCCAAAGATAGGAAATCTGAAATGTACTAAAGCGGGCTTTGGCCAGAATGGCTAGGCCGGATGATAGGATAGCTGAAATATATGAGAGCGAGCTTTGGCCGAAATGGCTAACCTGAAAGATAGGACAGCTGAAATATATGAGAGCGAGCTTCAGCCAAAATGGCTGAGCTAAAAGATAGGATATTTATAATATATAGGAGCGGGCTTTGGCCGGGACGGCTAAGCCGAAGGATTGGATATCAGAAATGTATGAGAGCGAGCTTTGGCCGAGATGGCTAAGCCGGAGGATAGGATAGCTGAGATATATGAAAGCAAGTTTTGGCCAGACTGGCTAAGCCAAAAGATAAGATATTTGAAATATGTGAAAGCAAACTTTGGCCGAAACGGCTAAGCCGAAAGAGAGGACATCTGATATATAAAAGTGGGTTTTGGCCGAGATGGCTAAACCCAATGACAATATATCTGATATACATGAGAGCGTGCTTTGGCCGGAATGGCTGAGCCGCAAGAAGAAACATTTCAAACATATAAAAGTGGGCTTTGGCCGTAATGGCCAAGCCGAAGGATATGATATCTAATATATACATGAAAGCAGGCTTTGGCCCAGATGGCTAAGCGCAAGGATAGAACCTTTGCACTATACGACAGCAGGCTCTTCTTTTTTCTTCAGCTTTTCTTTCTTCTTTTGTTTTCAACATTTGCCCCCAGAATTGGGTACCCTCTACACCTTGAATTTTTTTTCTTCAGCTTCTTGCCATAGCTTGAGGGGCTTGGAATGCCCTTTAGAGCATGTGTTGCTTCTGCTGGTACAGCGAGGCCATGTTGGCCGACATCTTAAAGATGGGGAATTGGTGCAGGCGAGGTGGGTCTACCTTGTATTCACCCATTCGTAATTCACCTTTTTGAATCAGGCATTCGATGATATCCTTGAATACATAGCAGTCCTCAATGGAGTGCCTCCTTTGTTGGTGATAGGGGCAGAACTGAGGATCATCTTTCCATATGGCATCATTCGGCCTTTTGGGCTCCGGGAGGATGACCTTGTCGTATTCACGGGCCCACTCAAATAGCGTATGAGTTTTGTCCTTCGGAAAGGAATATGGCTTCACCATTCTTCCTCTTAGTGAGGATTTCTGCTCAACGGGCTTGGAGGCAAAAGGGCTAGCCGCTTCTTTTGATTTATTGATTTGCTGCTCAAAAGCTTCAAAATCAACAGCGTGTATTTCTTCTTGCATCGGTCGTCCGTCAGCTAGTTTATTCTTTTGAATCGGGGTAGCAGTAGCCGAGCAATGCTTTGCCAGAAGGCTTCAACATCAGTTGCATGATCATTTTATTGGTTGAATGATTTGACATCGATGTCAATTTCCCTTAGCAGGTTGTGCGTCTTCATACCGCGTTTGGACATTTGGACAGCATCCCCGTAGCCGAGCGGATGTCTGCATCTCGTGCTAAGATTCCTCCATCATTGAATGTAGTCTGAGGCAGACTCAACATCCTTTTGCTTGGCCATATATAGCTGTGCCTCGGTGACTTCTTCCTCGGCTAGCTTTGTTTCAGCGATTTGTTGCAACTTTAGCTTGTTCATTACTGGCGGAGCTATCAGACTCAGACACAAGCCGACTGATTGTAGAAGCGGGTCTATTAGCGGCACCACCCGAGGTGTAGAAGTTACCTCCCGACGTGCTTGGAAAGCTGCAGGGCACGCCAAAGCCGCGTGATGTAGCTGCCGAGGAGGGTGCTCCCTTCACGATCATGTGTTATTTGGGGCATAGCCAGCTTCGGTGAGACTCTGAGTGGCTCAGTACCACTTCGCAAAGCCTCAGATGAGAATTCTGCTTGCTCGGGTGTAGCTAGGTATAATCCCATCTTGCTTAATTCTCTTCTCAACACTTCAGCTTCTTGGAGGTTTTGATATAGCTTTGCCACCAAGGCAAGATCAGGTTGATAAGAGTCGGGAATACTGCTTCCTGTCTTGACTTCGGGTGGGACCAATGGCATACGATTATCATCGCTAGACGTATTTTGTCCCTCAGCAGTTGAAATTCTTACCCCCATGCCCTCGGGTAGGGTAGAGGTATAACGTCATGCCTCTTCATTAGGCGGTTGGTGACATCGATTTTATGATGTTGCAAAAAAAATGCATATGCATAGGCGTGCCAGCCACATGTGTGATGAAATTTATCATGCGCTCGATCTGACTTGGTCAGTCGATTGTGAAGTTCATGTCGGGACCAGAGGTCCGTCATACTATAACGGCTATGACATTAATTACATCATCCGAGAATGAGGAAAACCCTTGATTAATTACCAAGATAAGTGCCACTCGGGGCCGAATGATAACGACGTACGAGACGTGACGTAAACATGAAGCTACAAAGGCTCCTATGCTTCCTTTTTATTCATACAAGAGGAATTAAGATTTATTCTATTCGCATTTTGGTACGAGGTGGGGAATTTAGGTCGGATGACCACCACCACGCATAGCGACACTCCCAATCGGGCGGGACCCGGCCTTTCGTTAAACGCCAGTTTATATACCGAAGCGAGACTAAGCACACAAGCAGGCATTATTCTCACAACGTAGGTAATTAGGTGGGGCTATTTACCAGGAGCATGGGAAGCACATAATATTAGCACGCTTATGTGGGCACACGTATATATATATATATATATATATATATATATATATATATATATATGTGTGTGTGTGTGTGTGTGTGTATTTACACGTATATACTTATGTATATATATACATATAATGTGTTCATTCATTTATTCGAGAATATTTAGCAGGAGGGGCACATAGCAGACTGAGTCAACAACAAGCACTACAAGGGTGGAAAGGAAATCGATGCAAAGATGCACTAAGGCAGTGGTGAGAAGGGCATAGACAACATGGGTCGGTGCAAGGCTTGCACCGAGGCAAAGATGCACTGAGGCCGTGGTGAGAAGGGCATGGACAGCATGGGTCGGTGCAAGGATTGCACCGAGGCAATGGCAGTGAAGTGGAGTGAACAAACTAGGTCGGTGCAAGAGATGCACCGAGGCAATGGCAGTAAAAGGCGCGGGCAATACCGGTCACTGCAAGAGTTGCGTCGAGGCAGCGGCAGTGAAATGGAGTGACGTAAGTCGGTGCAGATGTGGAGGAATACGATGCAGGTCCGGTACTAGTGGCGGCGAGGCGATGATGCACCGACGCAGTGGTGAGAGGAAATGAGGGTGTGTCGGTGTGAACGAAGGCGATAGTTAGTGCATACTCGGAAGAAGTCGGTGCAAGGTAGGGGTGAGGTCGAAGTAAGTGGTGAAGAGGGTCAGTGTTAGCAGCGAGAATGGCGATGCAGCGGAGTCTGTGACGGGCGAAGAAGAGGGCGAATCGGTGGCGTCGCCACCGCCTCGGAATTCATGGGGGTTAATTCGGTGGCGACCTCACCGTTTCGTAAGGCTCCATCATTTAAACTTTGGTAAAGAAATTTTGTTTGTGGTTTTGCATCAAATAGGGCATCTGGATGAGAGTCCAAAAGAATTTAAGAACTTTAGGGGCATGACTGCCCAGGTGTTAAGAGAAATTCTGTCGTTATCATCTTATATGTTTATATATGTATGTTCTTCTCTTATTCATTCGTCTGCTCTCCCCTTTTATTCGTCTGTGCGAGGTTCATACTCCAGTACACGACAGGTATCAGAGATTCATGGAAGAATCATCAAGAAAACATAATGCCGTCTAAGAAAATTTGGGCAACATCTCCCCAGCACAGGGAGATGTTCAATTAAACAAGCGGCATGGCACACGGTAGACGGTGCCAAGCCATAAATACTGAAGAGCCCAGATGGACTACCCCAGTCCCTGAAGTCATCACGAACATCGTCTCAAGGACCAGCCTACTAGAGACTCATGATGATCCAAGGGAGCGAAGGGTCTCTGATTATAGCCATACAGATGGCGATTTTATTTGCTCACTCAGTGCAAAGGGCTTCCAAGGGAACATGTGATGAAACAGAGTGGCATTTGCTCAAGGATATTGAGCAGGCTGACAAAAAGGGTTGTACCCCTCCCCAGTCAGGGACAAGTAGAAGCAGTCGGAGAAAACCATTCGTTGAGCAGTAACAGTTTCAGGAATGCAGCGTACCACCATGCCTCGCCATGGGACAAGCCTCACCCTGTGAGCAGTCATGATTGCCATAGGCTATTCATGCTCATTGCCACCAAACATAGGGTGGATGAGGGTTAAAACCCTCAAGGATAAATCATCAAACACTGGGAGGGAAAGGCATACGGCAACTCTGGAAGAAAGCAATAGCGACTATCGTATTAACTATCAGAGCGCGCGGGCGCCCTTACAACTGACAAGAACGAGTGAAAGGGCACTCAGCATTCTCTTGTTCATCGTTCATCCAAACGAAACCCATTATTATAAATGAAACTATGTTATCGATAAAAAAAATAGCCCCTGGGGAGGGATGATTTACTATCGCCCACGAAGGGCGTGGCTTTAAGCCATTATTTCTCTTGAAGGAAATGAAATACCCCAAGACGAGCGGTCCTAGGATCTATTATTGATTTGGCCTGGAGGGCCTCCTCACGCTCAAGGAAAAATCAAGAACCTCGACACGTAATCGTAGAAACAATCGGCAGTTCAATATAAATAGAACAATAGGAAGGAAGTATATTCAAGCCACAGCAAAAAGGGATGGAGCCTTCTCTTATTCACTTCGTCTGTCGATTACAGTAGAATGGGGGCGGGGATTATAGAGCTTGGAGAAATTCCAAGGAGGAAAGAAAAGAAAATGCTTCAGAGTAAGAAGGGAAGAACTAAAAATAAAAAGATACAGAACCGAAGGAGAACCGTAAGGCCCCTTTGAGACCCACCCTCCTCTTCTTCCTCGTCTCCTCTTTCGATCGGTCTCTCTTCTTCTAATTCTCTACTTCGATGGATTCTCCCTTCTCTTTTCTTTTCGATCTTCTCTTTCTGAGGGCCTAGAGGCCCTTTTATAGGCAAATGCCTAAAGCAGGGTATCGGAACCCGGATGGGATGGGTGCATCAAAGGTGCCACAGCCTCAGCATCAAAGGTGCCACCGCCTCAACATCAAGGGTGCCACCACCTCAGCATCAAGGGCGCCACCGACTCGGCATCAAAGGTGCCACAACCTCAACATCAAGGGCGCCACCGCCTCAACATCAAGCGTGCCACCGCCTCGGCCATTCGAGGGCATTTTTGTAATTTTGACATTTTATCCCAAAATTGACTCGGTGAGTGCTCGTAGTCCGGAGTAGCTTTGGGGTTGGTGCAGTAGTCCCGAACTACATTTTGAAGTGTTGATTCGGGGCTTCCGTAGATTTTCGGGACGCGTAGAACCCGTACCGATTTTCCCAGGATTTGCACTGATTCGGCCTTCGGCACTATAGTTCATGCGAACAACTCAACTTTTCATATATGTGGGATATCCTTATCAAGTGGGCTATCCCTGGAAGTATTTTTGTCCTGGTTGGGCATCATTTTGGCCACTTACGGACCTTTTCGGTGCGATGTGTACCCGAATCGGGTAACCCAGGTTTCCTCATGATTTGGCGTTCGACATGTTGATTCGTGCTGCCAACTTCACGCTGCGGACCCGTGGGGTGTCTTCATTAGGAGGGGTATCCCTTGAAGTATTTTCGTCATGATCTGATGACTTTCTGGCCACTTACGGACCATTTTGGCATTCCACGTGTCTTGGTCGGATCACTCGGATTTTCCGTTGATATTGGCCTCGGTTCTTTATTCCGAGGTGCTAGGGACATTTCTTCATCTCAGGGAGGTTTCTTCATCAGGCGGGAGCCACCTGTTACATTCTCTTCTCGGTCGGACGGGGTAAGAGGTATATCGGGCACGATCATCTCGATGCCGGTTTCATAGGATCTGATCATCAATGGGCCTTAAGCGAGCTGTGGTGGGTGTCTAAACCCGAGATGATAGAATGTCGATTCCCTGGAACCTCCTGTGAGGTGGCCTGAGGCTTCAGTGGTCCGAGTGGATCCATCCTCGACTTCTGGTTGACTCTTTCGGGAAGCATGATCACTTGCCGATCACATTTTGTGTGTCAACAAATGCCCCCCAGCTGCGGATGTCGCGCGCAAAGGATGAGCGGAGCGGGGTCCACGGATGTATCTACTTTATTGAGCTTTGACATGTGGGGCCCACTTCATTTCGAGTCAGTGACGTGACTTAGAGACGTGAGTCGGTGGCGTCCTCAGCGTGCTGAGTCAGTGGAGCTTCAACTCATCGAGTCGGTGGCCACTTGGCTTGAGGCGGTGGCTTTTAACGTGCCGAGTCGGTGGCATCCTTATCATACCGAGTCGGTGGCACCTTGGCCACCTGATTCGGTGACGAGAACTTGTTTTGGTGAAAGGATTAGGCTGAGATGGTGGTGGCTTCACCGACTTACTCCCCTTTCTGTTTTCATTTAAAAACCCTTCGGGCTTCATTCCAGGGTTTTGAAAACCCTTCTTCTTCCTTCACCGCTCCCCCCTTTTTAAACCCTAGTCGAGGGTTTCAAAACCCTTTCCTCTTCTTTGAGCTCCTTCGCCATCACAGCCGAGTCTTCATCCCTCCTTCCCATTCACGGTGGTGAGGTATCGGCGGTGGTTCACCGATGGCATCATAATCTCCCCATTTTCGCGGCGAGCGTCTTCTCGTTCACCATTTCTGGCTAGCTCACCGGTGAGCGGAACGGGCCTCTCCCCATGCTCTTCTTTCTCTTCCATGGATTGCAAGAGTATTGCGACGGAAGGTCATTGTAGAGGTGGCGGAGAGTGATCTAGGCCCCCCCTTCCCTCTTCCCTTTGGTTCAGTGGCCGCCCCCTCATCTCTGACCGTGACAGGCACAAGGTGAGCCGACGGCGAGCCAAGACGATGGCGACTGCCACCACAGCTTTAACGGGCCTTCGGGTAGATGATGGGCCAGGAGGCCCATTCTCGCTGCCCTTTGAAAGGGGCTTTCACATAATTTCTCCAAATGGCTTCAGGAGGTTCCTTGTAGGCTAGCCCTCGAAACTGATACCCCTGTCGTCCATTCGGCCCAAGTGTTCATCACTTGTGGCTCTGCTTTAGGGACCGTCCCGGCCTAACCAGTGGACGTATTCCCCTTTGTTCTCGGACGCTCCCGGCTAAGGGGAGACTCTGCCGAACTTTCATCAGAAATTATTTTTGGCACTGTCTGTCTTTCTAACTTTGTTGCTTTCTTTTAATTGTAGTCAATGACTTCAATGACTTCTTCTGCGAGCGGGCAAGAGATGAGCTGCTCCTCCGAGGTTCGGCCAATAGTAACATGGCAGAGTGTGAATGAACTTGATCAACGACGGGACCGCTTGGCCATTGTTTCTGGATCATTAGATTCAGAGACCGATTCGATGGATGCTGGCCATTTGACCATTTCTGGCTGACATAATTTCTCCTTTGATCGGAGTCAGAACTACCGGGTCGATTTTTCGAAGGACAATCAGTTGGTGGCTTTCCTCCATGATTTCTACTTAATGGGAAAGTGAGATATTATCATAGTGCGAGCAGCCGAGTACATCATTCTCTCCAGCCGAGACAGCCTGATCAGTTCAGTAGTGAGAAGCGAACTGATTTATTTCCCGGGAGACACCAGGCAATGGGACGCCGTTACCGGCGTGCTAGAACTGAGTCCGGAATAGGGCATGTTGACTCACACTCCTGAATTTACTCCGGCCAGGTGGGACTTATCAGCAGGCATCATTCACAAAGAGAAGCCCGTATTCGGCCTTTTCTTAGCCCCGTTGAAGTGGGGGTTCAGAGAAGAGCTGTTTATTTTAGATTGTCTGGCAGTCAAGTTCAAACATCAGATTGCCGTGGGCTGGTTTGATGATTGTAAAGCCACCGATGCTAATGCTTTTAGAGATGGGGCTATTGAATTTACTGAGTACGTACTCCAGAATTATGGTCCCATCCTGATGAAGGCCGGAGTGTACCAGAGTGTATATGCATCCCACTTTCGCTACCCCATCTCAAAGGGCTTATGCTGCGGCATGATGGAGACGTTTTGTCCCGAGTACAACACCTTCTATACTGCGGAAGGGGAGACTTCCTTAGACTTGTGGAGTCTACATCAACTTTCTGGCCTTCCAATTGATGGCGAGCCGTACGAGGAGGTCTACTGGCCTAACTAGATTAAAGACCGCACTGACGGCGAGGGCCGCTATCATATCGGATTTGCCTATCGGTACCTCAAGAAGGTGTACCGTACACTATGGCTATCCATTCAAGGTACTATAGAGTCTTCTTCATCCCACTCACGCAAGGAGTGGAAACGGGTGCGCCTGAGGTTATGGCTAGAAAACTTCTTTGCAGGGGAGCCGAAGTACAAAGGTTTTCCTTCTGTCGGAATGGCTCCGAATAGACTGAAGACACGGTCTCGCCGGAAGACTCATTTATCTTCTTCTCTTCGCAGAGGGCGCCAGAGTGGTCCTACCCAGCGGGATTGGACCCCATTACTCATTGTGCAGCTTACTTGACATATTGGCTGTGCACATTTGCCTTGCCACAAGGTGATGAAATAGTCATTCGCGCCAAAGCCATATATCCATCGTGCTTAATGGCATAGGGTGTGAAGTTGTCCCTCTCCCCTGTAGCATTATGCTTGATTTACAGGATGCTGGGTGATATTCACCGTAGCCATCTCCCAAGGACCTTGCTGACCGTTGGCCCTCTCCATTTCTTTAATGCATGGGTATGTTTGTTATTTCTCGAGTTTGCTCCCAGGTTACTGCAATCCCCAAACTTGTTCCTGAGAATGTTAGAGTTCGCCGATGCCGAGCCACAATAAGTGTCAGATCAGCTTTTCTCGATCAGGGGGCAATTGACGAAAGTGCCAATGAATGCTCCTGGGCCCCTGCATTTCTGGTGTTTGGCTGCTCATTCAAGCCCCTTGGTGAATCGGCTAAGAGAATGCAAATTCGGCGAAGTTGAGCAGTATATTCGCCCTATCTCGGGTAAGCTCAGTGATAAGCCATCATTAGAGCCAGAGTTGGTAGACTGGGCTTTGTCCATTAGACCCAGTGTTCTGGTATTTAGAAAGGGCATCAGCACTTACTTAGAGCCCTATTACCCCTTCAGGTTTAGCAAAAATTTTGGTTATGACCAACAGATTCCTTCCTCTCCAGCACAGTTCTCATTGGAGAGTCGATCCAGAGGAGGATCAGCCGTTGTCGAAGAAGCCCATACATGGTGGGATTATTTTCATTGCCGCAAGGCTACTTCTTTTCGAATGCTAGTGCCTGGGTGTTTTCCCCGAGTGACTCCAGAATATATTCAATTGTGAAATGCTCGCACTGGCTTCTATCGGCTTTCTCAGAACGACTGTTGGGACATTACCGAGCGTCGGTTCTTGAGCTCCCAACCTTCCGCCATGTTTGAAATTGACCCTTATCATCTGCGGAGGCTGAAGTCTCGTAAAGATGCTGAGGTACATGCCTATTTTGCGACATGGAAAGCTATCAAACAGGAGAAGTCCAAGCCACAATCGGTGCTTCCAGAGATTCATAAAGACAGCTTCACAGATGCTCTCCGAGGCCTGTGCAAAGTTAGCAGCGAGTGGATTGCTCTTCAGTAGTTTCCGCTACCAGTGGAGGAGCCTATCATAGCCCCAGCTTCATGGCATCCCGAGATCAATCGCTTGTGCCCATATAGGAGTTTTGTAAGGAAGGAGGATCGAGGACCCACTTTCACTACAAGAAAAAGCGGGATTTGGGACAGAAATTTAGGACGGAATTTTCGTCCCAAATTTGGGACGAAATATTTTCCGTCTGAAATTTCATCCCAAATATGGAACTACACATGGAATTTGGGACGGAAAATATTCCGTCGCAAATTTGGGACAGAATTTATGACGGATTTTTAGAACTGTCTGAAATTTATGACCAAGAAAATGTGACGGATCGACTCCGTCGGAAATCTGTCTCAAAATCCATCGCAAAACACCTTTGCGACGGATTTCACAATGGCGGCCCTTGTAAAATCCATCGCAAGGTGTTTTGCGATAGATTTTGAGACGAATTTCCGACGGCGTCGGTCCGTCACATTTTCTTGGTCACAAATTTCAGACAGTTCTAAAAATCCGTCACAAATTCCATCCCAAATTTGGGATGGGATATTTTCCGTCCCAAATTCTGTCCCAAATTCCTTGTGTAGTTCCATATTTGGGACGAATTTCAGACGAAAAATATTCCGTCACAAATTTGGGACAGAAATTTCATCCCAAATTTTCGTCCCAAATCCCGCTTTTTCTTGTAGTGCTTGTATGGCCAAACCTCTTGGCTCTTTGTCTTGCTGCACATTCACGGCCTTTCTATTGTTGACAAGGCCGAGGCTATATTGGAGAGGCCTCTCTTCATTGCCTTCAAGTATGCAGACGGGTGGGGTATGGACCACCTCGGCTTGTACGATTGTCTTTCTGCTCATGGCCATGGGGACCTAGCACTTCTAGCCGAACATTATGCCAAAATTGGCAACATCTGCTGGCTGATTCGGGAGGGAGCCGCTAGGAATGAAGAGCCCTCCTTGTATTATTGGACTCTCTCTCCATTGTATTCGGGCCCGCCAGGTACATGCTGTGCCATTCTTGCTTGCTCCCTTTGTTATATATGTATGCATCTCATTCATATATCCACCATGAGGATGCATCATTTCCCTGCGGATTTCCCAGCCTCTAAGGTAACTTTCCAGTATCGGTCTTTAATTAACAAGGCCCAGAAGCCAAGCTATTTTGAATCTCCGCCTGCTACCCCGACTACTACGCCTTTACCCGCTAGGAGTTCTCGAAAGTAGGAGAGGTCTAAGGTCAAGGAGGCAGTTTATCGGGCTAAGAGGGCCCGGGCAAAAGTTGTAGTAGAGAAGAGGACTACGCCTGTGGAGCCTGTCATTCCATTGCCCAATATTCCGACCTTCCAGGAGCTTGAGATATCACGGGAACAAACGGCTCCTGTAGCAGGTACATCTCCCTTGGGCTCTTTTTCGGGGTATAACCTCGGGGCTTTGCTATTTCTGCTCCTTTCAGCTAAGCACCACAATCTCTTCTATCCTAGCTGTCGAGGAAGCGGTAACTAGTGGCGGTGTGGAGGAGGTTGGGGGCACTGAGACACCCACCGCTCCCATCACGACGGACCTTCCTTCTCCAATGCCTAGTCATGGCGGTGAAGGTAATATTATAGCTTGAGGGGCCTCAATTGCAGGCACCTCATTTTGCTGTTTTTTCTTTTTACTCATCATTCTTATCTGTTTAATCATTTAGAGATTGCTCCTTTGGAGCCTGATGAAGTCCCTCTCGTAGCATCTCCTGCTCAGAGTACCCGGCCAACCCGACGGTGCTCTGAACGGCTAGCCGAACTAGCCACTGAGAAAGTCTCTTCAGAAGTGTATCTCGACAGTTCAGTGCGCTTGACGGGCCCCGGCACGGCAGCAGCAGAACGGTCTGAAAGTTCTTCCTCGGAGGAACCTGTAGACTATGAACCCTCCAGTGATGAGGATGAGCAGGATGTAGGGTCGGATAGCACACCTTCCCTATCATGTGGAAGTGATTTTGCTACATACAGCCCTCCCCGGCTAGTATTGGGCCCTTCAGGCGCACCAGGTCCCGAGCAGGAAATTTCTTCAGCTTTGACGCAGCCAGACTTGGGAACCCTGGGGGCCACTAGTTCAAGTCTCGTCTCTTTGGAGGTAACCTTTGTGTCCTTCCATGCGAGTTTCAGCCACGTGTTCTGGCATGTGTATCTGAATGTCTGACGCAGCTCTTGGTTTATTTCTTTTTTGTTTCTTTCCTCAGGAACCCCTGATTTCGGTGGGGTTGACTTTGCCAGCAATGGCCGCTACCACCGCTTTCTCCCCCTTTCAAGCAACATGGACGGCCTTCACCCCCATCGCGGGCATGGTGCCCATATTAAGACCGATTGCTCTAAAATTCCCGGGTGGGCCTGGCTCTATGTTGGACACAGGTGAGTCTTCGGCCAAACAACTCCAGATCCAGTCAGCGGAGTCCGAGTTAGAACCAGCTGATGTGGCCATTACTGAGGGTGCATTAGGAGTGGAATTGGAAGAGGAACCGGCTGGGGATGCCGCTGCCTTGACTATTACGGCCAGCGTTGAATTGAAGCAGCCAGTTCCAGTGGGACAACACGAACCGCCTTCCTCAGAAGGTGCAGGAATTCCTGAAGAAGTGGGCAGTGAAACAACAGTCCTACCATCCGTAGCGGAGCCCGAGTCGGAGCAAGCGACCCAGACTAAATCACACGAAGAGCCTCCTCAGGAAGATATAGAGCTCTCGGGATGAACAACTGTCCTATCTATCACCCCTGGAACCTAATTGAAGGAAATGTCGGAACCGACGGGGCAGCTGGAGTTTGCTTCTAAAAGTGCGGGCTTCGAGTCTGCAGATCTTGTCCCTCGGTTGGATGGAGGACTTGAAGTGCTTACCTCTATAGCTATCAACTCCGTCGTATAGATGGAGGAGCATATGACACCCCTTGTCTCCCTGCCGACATTGCCTTCATCTTCTTCGAAGCCTATTGATGACCTTTGAGCCGATGTTGATAGCAGAGTTGAATTTCATCTCCCAGATGCACTGTCATTTGGCTTGCAGTCTTCAGACGAGATGGTGTGGCAGAATCTAGAGACGCTCAAGCAAACCGCACTGACTCGTCGGGACTTATCTTATGCCCAACTTAGGGGGCTGGCTGAGTCCATATCACACACCCTCATAGCCTTCGGTTGCCCCATGCAGGACTGCGTGCTGCGAGTAGTATTGCTACTTAAGTATGTAAACCGGCGAGAATTCGTTGAGCACGGTTTGAGGGATCAGCTGGCCACCCCGGCGTTTCAACGGCAAGAATGCCATACCGTTATACGGGCTTCCACAGAGTTCGTCAGCGAGCGCAGGAGTATCGCTGAGGGGGCTACTGGATGAGCTTCCTTTTTGCGACAACGAGTTTTTGAACTCCATGTCGAACTAAATTAGGCCGAAGAAGAGTTGTCTTGCACTGAGCAGCTAGGGGTACGATGCTCGGGCGAGGCCGAGTTAGCGGAGAAGCGCATCGGCTCCTTTCAGGAGGAGCTGCGGAGACTGGAGGCCGAGGAACACCAAATGCAGGATCTAGCTGCCCATCCTTCTGTCAGACTTCTGGCACTCGACGATATCTCTCGCCATTCGGGCCAATGATGTGTACTTTCCTCTTTTGTTTTCTTCCCGTTTTTTTTGTATGTAACAGCGCAGGGACTTCATGTACCCCTTTCATGCAATGATATTTTCTTCAGTCTTGCCTTACATACTTGTGCCAAGCTTTACCTGTGTATTTGTTTTTCTTCCCTCCCTAATGTGAGTGGAGGTACAAGACTAGCTTCACCGATTTTGGGGTATATTAGCTGCTAGGATAGGAGAGCGCTCGCGCCTTCAGGGAAGGGGCGAGCGGTTCGCTCCACTACCATGATGTGTCCCTCGAAATCAGGGCTAGGCTAAATTGAGTGGAATAGACCCTTATAGGCTGACGACAGAGCATTATTATATTCACCGGCTGAATGAATACCAAAGCCAAGAAGTAGATTCTCCATTAACGAGGATGAAGGGTCCCAGTTAAAGTCTTGTTCACCGATTTCGTCAATGTTGACAAGAATCGGGGCATCGTAGACATTGGGATAAATGTCAAAGTAAGGAATGGCTTTAATATCATTAACAAGGACGGAAGGTCCGAGTCAAGGGTAGAATCACTGACATCACCGATGCTAATGACAATCAGGGTTGGTGTATTCGTCGGCATTGGGTAAAATGTCGAAGCAAGAAATAGTTTTGACATCATTAACAAGGACGGAAGGTCCGAGTCAAGGTTTGAATCACTGACGCCACCGAAGCTGATGACAATCAGGGTAGGTGTATTCATCGACATTGGGTAAAATGTCGAAGCAAGAAATGATTTTAATATCATTAACAAGGATGGAAGGTCCGAGTTAAGGTTTCAATCACTGGCGTCACCGATGCTGATGACAATCAGCGTAGGTGTATTCATCGACATTGGGTTAAATGTCAAAGCAAGAAATAGCTTTAATATCATTAACAAGGACGGAAGGTCCGAGTTAAGGTTTCAATCACTGACGTCATCGATGTTGATGACAATCAGAGTAGGTGTATTCGTCGACATTGGGTTAAAATGTCGAAGCAGGAAATGGTTTTAATATCATTAACAAGGACGAAGGTCCGAGTTAAGGTTTCAATCACTAACGTCACCGATGCTGATGACGATCAGGGTAGGTGTATTCGTCAACATTGGGTTAAATGCCGAAGCAAGAAATAGTTTTAATATCATTAACAAGGAAGGAAGGTCTGAGTTAAGGTTTCAATCACTAACATAACCGATGCTGATGACAATCAAGGTAGGTGTATTCGTCGACATTGGGTTAAAATGTCGAAGCTGTTGGAACCCTAGTTTTAATGATGACAATCTATGAGTCATGTGAAGACTAGATTGCATAAGTTTGTTTGCATTTGATCATTTCATATAAAATGTATGTCTGTGCACAGTTGAGTCATTCAGCATACAAGGTCTGTGTACCTTGCGTTTGTTGCATACAGTCCATGCATAGGTTGAAGAAGTCAATGCATAGTCAGATCTATGCATGTCAATTCTATGTATATGTCATTTTCTCAAACATCTGGTCAGTGCATGTCTTAGTCATTTACATATTCAGAGTCGGTGCATTGCGTGTCTTGCATATCCATCCTCGGTGCAGTTCCTGTATACGCATTCACCAAAGTCAATGCATTCAATAGTCGGTGCAATCTTTGGCCTAAGGCATATCTAGGTCGGCGTACATAGAAGATCGGTGCAAGCCTTTGCTTGGTTTGCATACCAACATCGGTGCATTTTATTACTGAAGTTAGTGCATGATCTCATTTGTACAAATCGAAAGGTCTATGCATTTTGGGGTTTGGCACATAGGGTCGGAGCACTCTTGCAGGATGCACCCACACGTAGTCTGTGCATTTCTTTGCCCTATAACCATAGTGAGTCTGTGCATACCTCATTATGTACACCGATGGTCTATGTGTGTGACTTGCCTAATATATGCATCAACTTAGTGCATGTTGACCTATTCATATACGAGTCCGTGCATGCATACCTCTACCCATAAAGTGTTTGACCTAATGACTACTATTTTTCTGACAAAGATTTTATTTCCAGAGAACTAAGGCCAAGTGATCGTAACTTCTAAAGTGGCACGTGATCCCAGAGTGAAGGAGGTGCTAGGATCGAGACACGTGGAAAGCATTGGGCTAGGATGCTGCCACGTGGGCCAAGGCATTTGGGTGGGAATCGTGGAAAGCACACGCCCTTCATCTGATGTCCATGAAAAAGAATAGCATAAATAGAATGTGAGCGAGTGAGAAAAAAAAAGAAGGAGAAAAAGAATCGGAGAGAACAAGGAGATCGAGCACCTGAAAAGAAACGAGAGAAGAAAAAGAGAGTTTCTGAGAGCAGAAGGTAGAAAGAGTGTGAAGTGAAGCAACGTCAGTATTTTACTGCAGATCTGTTGTTTTAAGTGTCTTCCAGATCAGATCCAAGACACTGTGCTCCTGTGTGAGCAATTCTGTTTGATCTTATTGTCGGCTTTTTGTTGTTGAATCTTGTTTTTGCTTTCATCATGCATTTTTCTGCTCAAGCTGTTTGCCAGCGACTGTAGAGGTGGATTCCTCTGGACGGCCAAGCTGTATTGCCCAGCGGACGACGAAGCAGTAAGGCCCAATAGTTGAAGCTGTGAATCAGCGGTTTGTAGGCAAGCTGTGAGGCCCAGCGATTTCAAGCTGTTTGGCAGTAGTAAGCCACACTCTGGTTTGAGTGTGGGGTGGACGTAGGTGAGAGGACCGAACAACCTAAAAGTTTCCTTGTCTACTTCGGTTTGGCTGTCCTACTCCGTTAGATGAATGTATAGGCCGATCTGTCTCTCCATGTCCTGTGAGCATGTTAGTTGCACGTTTTCTGTTTGATTAAGTTGCTCACTGCTCTTCAGACTCGGTAGAATCTAGTTAGTTCCTATTCAGCATCTCTGATTGACTCAATTAACTTTTAATTGGTCAAAATTTACAAAGGATTCATTCAACCCCCCTTCTAAATCCGAGTCTAGCACCACAATAATTGGTATCAGAGCATACCATCTGTCCCAACAAAGTGGTATCAGAGAGGGTACACAGAGGGTCCAACGACCTGTAGATCCGTTCCTTGATTTGGTTTAGGTGCGATCTGGTTTGATCCGACTCTTAGCATTGCTCTTGATCTGATTTGTAGTGAATTCATGGCTGAAATTCCAGTGTACACCGGTTCTAATTTTTATGGCTGGTATGGCTCCTTTAGAGACTATGTGATGCATGTGGATTCAGATCTTTGGGTTCTTATATCTCTTTGTCCGTATGAAGTTCCAGAGAACAAATCCCAATGGAAATCTTCAGACAGACAGAAGTTTGATGAAAATAAAAAGGCCCTAGATCTAACCAAAAGGGCATTAGACTCTAACTATGTTTCATATGTCAATGAATGCAGGAGTGCAGCGGCTATCATTAACAGAATGTTGGGAAGATCTGTTGGAGATGAAAAAATGTGCCTGATGGTCAGAGATCAGTCCGAGGACTCATCCTTGCAGGTAAATTCTGAAGCTGAGAATTTTAGCTATGATGAGTTAGTCTCCATGAATGAGCATTTACTGAATAAATATGATAGAGTCAAGTCAGAAAGGAACAAGTTGAGAAAAGAAATGATCCATGAAGTTACACGCTTAAAAGCTGAGAAAGAAAATTAGAATTTAAGAAACAAACTTGCTAGAGATGAAAATTCATGTAATGAATGTGCATTCTTAAATGAACTAATTGAAGACCTTGATTCGGATGACAATATGCAGAAGAATCTAATTAGATCCCTAAAAGAAGAAAATGAGTCATTGGTTAAACAGAAAAAGGAAACTGATGAATATCAAGATAAATTGATTGAAGAGAACAGTAACTTGAAGGAACAGAATAAAAAGCCGATGGTCCTTAATACATTTCTTTCTGAAAGATGGCTGGCTTACGAAAAAAGAAAATCAGTCTTGAAAGAAAAAGAAGTGAATATAGAATTGAAGTTAACACAGGAGAATGAGACTTTGAAAAGTCTGAATGATGGTTTGCATACTCAAGTCATTTCCTGTGAAGACTACATTGTTTCCTTGCAAGCTGAAATTGAAGATCCAAAGAATTCCCTGTCAAAGTTTGTTAAGGGAAAAAATAATTTGAACAAATTGTTTGGAGCTAATGTGAGTTTTCAAAAAGAGGGACTGGGTTACAGTCCAGTAATGAAGAAGGTTGATGGAAATAAATTGAAAACTATTTTTGTTAAAAGTTCAGAACAAGAAAAACCTTCCACTTCATCTGTATTTTCGTTCACGGCGAAGAGAAGTGAAGAACAAAGTAAAAGTTTAAAAAATGGAAGAAAATAGAAAAAAAGTGAAAATAAATATAAAACCAAACTTTCATATGATGTTGTTAAAATTTCTTTTGTCTCTAAAAATTGTCATGAACAAGTGCATGTTAGAAAAAGCTTCCTCATTCAGTCACATGCAAACATAAAAATCTTTTCATGTTATTACTGTGGAAAAACTGGTCATAAAATGCATGAGTGTAGGACAATGGAGCTAGATGAGCGGGCCACTAAGAAATTTCATGATGGGAAAACTCAAGACACTCGCCATGCAGTTCCGAAGAAGAAAATTCACTGTTACTATTGTGGGAAGTTGGGCCATATTGGAGCCCATTGCTGGCATGCTCAAAGAAAGAGAGTCAATTCAAAATTTGGAAACTTCCCTGTAAATAAAAATGTTTTTGGTAGTAAAAATTTTGCTTTTGAAAAAATTGGCCACCATGAATCTGAATGTTGGTATGTGAAAAGAAATAATGATCGTTATGGCAGAAATTACTTAACTCATGTCCATCCATAAAAATTCCATGATGATCGTGTCAAGAAAAATCTGAGATCTCTCATTCATTGCCATTATTGTGGGAGAATGGGACATATCATGAATGACTGTCATTCTATGAAATATGACAATAGGAAAGTTTGGAATTCTCGGAGTACACCTGCTAAAGGTGTTACTTACTCAGCAGAACCCAAGAGTTTTTGGGTTCCACATTCTGCAAAATAACTTGATCTTGCAGGTATGCCTCGGAGGAAATAAAAGGGGGTAAATAAGCCGAGGCACCAGAACATGAAAAACCCCATTTCTGCATCTTTCAAGTTAGTTGTCTCATCGTCTTAAACTCTGGCTTTATAGTAGTATCTTCCTGAGTTATCATGTTACATGAATAATTGAAATAAATCAATGATGGATGATATCATGTTCATGATTAGATAAGTAGGCCTGCACGACCCTATGGTATATAAAATAGTATGTTGGGAGAAGGGTAGTTGTTTTCTATCTGGAAACTCACGCTATGCATAGAGGATTGCCTTCGCCAGGTACCAGGGGTCAAGTTGCATGTAGAATTTCTATGCATACAGTCATGTTAAATTTGTGTACTCTAAGAAAAATAAATATTGTTTGGGTGGAATTCAAGTAATTCTTGAGGGGGAGTCAAAGTGTTTGAGAGCCTAGCTACTTGAATGATGGGTTGTCTGTTTGTGAAAAGTTGATCAGATTTTAAGTGCGGCAATTGTTTGGAGGTTTCAGATATATGACTGCTTAGATAGTGACCTGAAGTGGTGATATGAGTTATTATGTGATGTTGCTGAGACAGTCTATGCTCATTGGAAAGCTGTTGACAAGTGTCCTTTTTGAATGTACTGATTCCTATTCAAGCTGAGAAATTAGAAGCTGACTGTGTACATAAGAGGGTGGTAACTGTGGAACAAATCTCTTAGGCTGAGTAACTGATTGGCTCTGAACTCTGAACTTCACTCTTTGGCAAACATCTATCATATCTTCATGCACATCTTTCCTCTCATCTCCCTTTCGACAAGTCCATAGAATTTGGTAATCAGGGGGAGTTAAAATCTGATATCTATTACCTTTTCTAATCCTCATAACTTAACTACTAAGAACACCCCTGACTAAGAACGAAATTGCTGATCTTAACTGGACCGTGATTTTCTGCCTATGGATATTATATCCTATCTTAAAGTTTCCACAAGTGTCTCTGAATGTAGACTCAATGGTCATAAAACAGTCTGAAATGGAACATCTCAAAAGATTGCTTAAAATTTTGAAAATCATGAGTAGTTGGTCAACCTGGCGAAAAATCTAATGTTCATATGGTTCTTAAACTTGTTCTAGGATAATTCTGTTGACAGACCAGAGAATACGCCATCAAAGGAAAATAAGCAAATAAAATTGTTTGTCGAAAGGTGACAGAGCAATGGCACATTAATTGAGAAACTGACCATCGGATTAAAAGAAATTTAGAGGTTATGTCATAATAATAAGTGCTATCTCTGTTCAAAAAACTTTGAAGTATTAAGATAAAATTACACTGAGTAACCAGGGATTCCGATGTCTAATCAACATGCTTCGTTGAGTAAAAAGGTGTAGTATTACCAGAATGCTCAATCTTTTATAATAGTTTAATATTCTTATGGTTGACTCTGATGTGTCTTCAAGAAAAATTAAAACTAATTTAAGCTCTATATAAAAATGGATTTCTCTTCAGGGCTGGCAAATGAAAATGTTTAGTAAGAATTAATGGCATATCTTGTTGAGGGTAATCATGGATGGAATTGTTTTATTCCTATTGATTTCACTTCAAAAGATATTTTGTGAAGACGTCATGTTATTCGATATAGTCCCATACGTTGAAAATCATTAAAAGAGATGAAAGGTCTTTTTCGATAAGGTAAAGGGTGTTTTGGGTATTATATGTTGAGGTTGGTAAAGTAGATAGTATATTAGATAATTCTCTCAAACCCTATTTACCACCACTGTCCAACACATCCCTTCCCGCTCGAAACCCTCTCCAACTCTCGCAATTCTTGTACCTCGCCTCTATGCAAAACACGACCTTGGCTTCCCAAGTCACTTCTCTCACCATTCTTGCAGCATTCCTCTATCTCTTATCTTCCACTTGTTAATCTTCCACCATGTCCTCTCCGTCCGCCACAAGCAAGGGGAAGAAGAAGGTCACGGAAGAGCGGCAACCCTCGTCTCCTCAAGTCTTGGAGACCAATGTGACCATAGCCTATAAGCGAAGATCAAAGGAGTCACATGCAGTAGGTGTAACATCAGAATCGGTTCAGAAGAAGTCGGGCAAGGGGAAGAGAAAGGAAACAGAGGTACAATCGGTAGAAGATTGGGAGTCAGTGAAGGTGGTTGCGACATTACTGAAGGTAAAGAAGCTGAAGACAGCACAGGGTCGGGATAAGAGAAAGGTACTCGAGGAAGAAGATATCACAGTTGAAGCTTCAAGACATGCAGAAATAACATTGGAAGCTGGCAAGATAGTCTTCCCACGGTACGTAGACTTTCATGACCAGAAAATGATTGAGAAATTTCATGAGTTGATTGAAATTTTTAAGGCTCGGAAATGGTTAAAGTTTCTGGGTAAGGATAGGGTATACAATCCTAGACACGTAGCAGAGTTCTACCAGAACCTGAAGTATGATTTGGATCAGGCAATACTGGTTTCTAAAGTCAAGGGGTCCAGGATTGAAGTCTCTAAACATCTCCTACATACTGTATTTAGAATACCAGAAGAAGGAGTAACTGAAAGAAAGTTTGCATGTGATCTTCATGAGGTATACTCTGTCATCACAGATGAGCCTAATAATTCCCAAGACAAAAATCAGTTAAAATTGGGTCAGTTTAATGCAAACAGTTTCTCTCGTCTCAAGAGATTGCTGCATCACATTCTCACTGCTATGATCACTCCACATGTTGGAGGGAGAGGATGACTAACCAACACTCAGAGATTTGTGTTATATTGTCTGCTGAAGAGAATCAGAGTTTGTTTGCCTGAAACAATGATTCAGATAATGAGGACTTGTAAATAGTCTAGAAGATATTTGCCGTATGCAGCTCACCTAACTGCTATTTTTAAGAAGGCAAACATAGCCTTAGAAGATGAGCCTTCGAAAGAAATTCCAAAATTTAATGTGTACAACATAGAGTTCATTAATACTTACATGAGGCTGAAAAAGACTAACTCAGAGAGTCCTTCTGGTGAATTTCAAAGAAAAGAGAAATTATTAAAGCATGCTCCGTTGAAGAAGAAGAGGAAAGTTAAAGTGGAAACAGTGTCAGAACAGCCTCCTCAGGTTCGTCAAGAAGAAATTCTTCCTATGTTAGCTGAGAAGAATCTCAAGGATCTTCAACCAGAACAAGAAATTCATGAATTGGATTTAACTGATGCCCAAATTGTACAACAGCTGGATCAAAATATCAGTGAGCTATTTAATAAGTTTGGAGTACAATCTAAGCAGGAACAGCAACTTGTTCAGCAAGAACAAGAGGAAGATCAACCTAGTGAAGCAGAAATACAAGAGACTGATACACAAGGTGTAGAAGAGGAAAGAGAAGAAGAAATTGAAGCAGATGAAGGATTATTGTCTGAGATGGTTACACAGATTTTGACAGAAGAAACTGACAAAATTTATGAAGAAATTGCTGAGTCAGTTATAAATGATCAGGAGGGTGAACAACCAAGACAAGTAGAAGCTCTGCAAGAAGCTCCACAAGAAGCTCCAGGGGCAGCTGAAGAAGAATCACAAGAATATGTTATGGGACCTACCCCTCACCACAGAATGTATCCAAAGATGTCTTTCTCTCAAGCTCCTGAATTTGGTCCACATTTTGGAGAATTGATTAGTCTTGGCACACCACCTCCTCCACCTCTTGAACAGCAACATGAGTATTACACTGAGTTACCAGACTCTAGTGCCTCCACTTCTAGTTCACATGGAAAAAATGCTGAACCTAATATTGCACAGATGTTGTCCAACTTGATAGAGATTGTACTTAATCAAAATGACTTGATGAACAGACGGTTTTTGTTCCATTCTCTTCAATTGGACAGAGTAGAGGGACGACTGAAACATCTGGAAAAGACTGTGAAAGTTCAAGGGATAGAGTTTTTAACTGCTAAATGAAAAACTGATGAAGCAGTACGAGAGATTTTAGAATCTCATATGGGTATCAGCACTCGAGTGGGTGACATGGTCAGCAAAATTCAAGATACCCAAATCTCCATCTTCAGTAATATGGCTAAAATTATTAGCCATACCTTTGATCTAAAAATTGAGCTTGAATAGATAAAGGGCTCATTAAACAAGATAGCGGCCAGTCAGCCAGACATAATCAAAAAGTTTCAAGTTGTCCAGTCTAATTTGCAGACACTCTCAGAGACCGTTCAACAATCTATCACCAAACAAGTGTCAACCACCTCTCTAGTGGAAAGACTGGGGAATACTGTGCATCAAAAACTTGATAAACTGGCAGAATCCATTAGAGATCTACACACCTCGTTGATGAACATACTTCCCATCTCTGGCTCTAGTTCCGCATATCCTCCAAGAGACAGGGGGAGTTACCGAGGTCACTAATTCCTCCCAAGTCCCCATTTTTTTGATAATGACAAAGAGAGAGAATATATTGTGGTGGAGATGGACATGTATGAAAGTTTATAGTTTACTGACTGATGGACATTTTTTCAAGCTTACCATTTTATGATGGACAATGGACATGTATGGACATGTTTCTGATGTAAAAATGTTGAACGACGAGATAGTTCACTCAGACACTTATCTATGTTCTCTTACTGTACAGAGAAACGTAACTTCTACATAGTGCATATTTGTGTTGGATGCATGTTTAATGTTGAATGTTATCTTTGCCATGCATGTCAACAAATAAACTCTCTGCTAGCTTCAATCATACATGAATTATAGTTGTCATCATCAAAAAGGGGGAGATTGTTGAAACCCTAGTTTTAATGATGACAATCTATGAGTCATGTGAAGACTATATTGCATAAGTTTGTTTGCATTTGATCATTTCATATAAAATGTATGTCTGTGCATAGTTGAGTCATTCAGCATACAAGGTCTATGTACCTTGCGTTTGTTGCATACAGTCCATGCATAGGTTGAAGAAGTCAATGCATAGTCATATCTGTGCATGTCAGTTCTATGTGTATGACATTTTGTCAAACATCTAGTCAGTGCATGTCTTAGTCATTTACATATTCAGATTCAGTGCATTGCGTGTCTTGCATATCCATCCTCGGGGAAGTTCCTGTTTACGAATTCACCTAAGTCAGTGCATTCAATAGTCGGTGCAATCTTTGGCCTAAGGCATATCTAGGTCGGCGTACATAGAAGATCGGTGCAAGCCTTTGCTTGGTTTGCATACCAACATCGGTGCATTTTATTACTGAAGTTAGTGCATGATCTCATTTGTACATATCGAAAGGTCTATGCATTTTGGGGTTTGGCACATAGGGTCGGAGCACTCTTGCAGGATGCACCCACACGTAGTCTGTGCATTTCTTTGCCATATAACCATAGTGAGTCTGTGCATACCTCATTATGTACACCGATGGTCTGTGTGTGTGACTTGCCTAATATATGCATCAACTCAGTGCATGTTGACCTATTCATATACTAGTCCGTGCATGCATACCTCTGCCCATAAAGTGTTTGACCTAATGACTACTGTTTTCCTGACAGAGATTTTATTTCCAGAGAACTGAGGCCAAGTGATCGTAACTTCTAAAGTGGCACGTGATCCCAGAGTGAAGGAGGTGCCAGGATCGAGACACGTGGAAAGCATTGGGCTAGGATGCTGCCATGTGGGCCAAGGCATTTGGGCAGGAATCGTGGAAAGCACACACCCTTCATCTGATGTCCATGAAAAAGAATAACATAAATAGAATGTGAGCGAGTGAGAAAAAAAAAGGAGAAAAAGAATCGGAGAGAACAAAGAGATCGAGCACCTGAAAAGAAACGAGAGAAGAAAAAGAGAGGTTCTAAGAGCAGAAGGTAGAAAGAGTGTGAAGTGAAGCAACGTCAGTATTTTGCTGTAGATCTGTTGTTTTAAGTGTCTTCCGGATCAGATCCAAGACACTACGCTCCTGTGTGAGTAATTTTGTTTGATCTTTTTGTCAGATTTTCGTTGTTGAATCTTGTTTTTACTTTCATCATACAATTTTCTGCTCAAGCTGTTTGTCAGTGACTGCAGAGGTGGATTCCTCTGGATGGTCAAGCTGTATTGCCTAGCGGATGGCGAAGCTGTAAGGCCCATCAGTTGAAGCTGTGAATCAACGGTTTGTAGGCAAGCTGTGAGGCCCAGCGATTTCAAGCTGCTTGGCAGCAGTAAGCCACAGTCTGGTTTGAGTGTGGGGTGGACGCAGGTCTGAGGACCGAACAACCTAAAAGTTTCCTTGTCTACTGTGGTTTGGTTGTCCTACTCCGTTAGATGAATGTATAGGCCGATCTGTCTCTCCATGTCCTGTGAGCATGTTAATTGCACGTTTTATGTTTGATTAAGCTGCTCACTGCTCTTCAGACTCGGTAGAATCTAGTTATTTCCTGTTCAGCATCTCTGATTGACTCAATTAACTTTTAATTGGTCAAAATTTACAAAGGATTCATTCAACCCCCCTTTTGAATCCGAGTCTAGCACCACAACAATTGGTATCAGAGCATACCATCTGTCCCAATAGAAGCAAGAAATGGTTTTAATATCATTAACAAGGACAGAAGGTCCGAGTTAAGGTTTCAATCACTAACGTCACCGATGCTGATGACAATCAAGGTAGGTGTATTCGTCGACATTGGGTTAAAATGTCGAAGCAAGAAATGGTTTTAATATCATTAACAAGGACGGAAGGTCTGAGTTAAGGTTTCAATCACTGACGTCACCGATGCTGATGACAATCAGGGTAGGTGTATTCATCGAGATTGGGTAAAATGTCGAAGCAAGAAATGGTTTTAATCGTCGAAACAGGCGGAAGGCCTATTCCGATTGGACTTTGCCGTATAGGTGGTGTATTTTCAGTGGGTCATCTGGTGGTACCTTGCTTATAAAGATGTCTTTGGAGAAAATATCTTTATTATATATATATATATATATATATATATATATATATATATATATATATATATATATATATTATTTAGAAAACCATATTACCGATACAAGCTCCCTTTTTGGGTTTTCACCGGTGTCGGCCCCCTCTTGCTTTTTCCCACGCGTCCTTTCGGATTTTCACGTGGCGGGGTACCCGATTTTGCCTGCAGCGCCCTTTCAGGTTCTCGCCACAGCTAGGTTATTGCCCTTTTTGCCCTTGTCCTAATGAATGAGCAAGTCTGGTGGGGCACCTCTATTTTAAGCCCCATGTTTTTCTTTCTTTTTTTTATTTATTCTCTTTTTTTATGACAATCAGGAACAATAGATGATCATTGGTTCGGACCCAGAGCCTTTGGTTAATAGAGGGTTTGTTCGTCGGTAGAGATGGATGCCAACGCAAGAGAAGGGATTAGTGCCGATTCGGGCGTAAGGCCCGCAATGGCACCCTTGTGTTTATATATGAATGGCTAGGGCACGAAGCCTTGCGCCAAAGAAGGACATATTCGTTGACAAGATCAAATGTCAACGCAAGGGGTAGGATTTCTGTCGATTCTGGCGTAAGGCCCGCAATGGCAACATTGTGGACGCAGTTGGCTAGGACACAAAGCCTTGTGCCGAAGAAGGATGTATTTATTGACAAGATTCAATGCCAACGCGAGGGGTAGGATTTCTGCCAGTTCAGGGGTAAGGCCCGCAATGGCAACACTGTGTGTAGATGGTTGGCTAGGGCACGAAGCCTTGCACCAAAGAAAGGTGTGTTCGTCGACAAGATCAAATTCCAACGTAAGGGATAGAATTTCTGTCGATTCGGGCATAAGGCCCGTAATGGCAATGTCGTGTATATATAGTTGGCTAGGGCACGAAGCCTTGCACCGAAGAACAGCTTATTCATTGCCAAGGACGAATGCCAACACAAAGGATAGAATTAGTGCCGATTCCGGCATAAGGCCTGTAATGGCAATATGACATATGAGCTGGCTAGGGCACAAAGCCTTGCGCCGCTAAGCTGTGTATTCACAGACATGGGGTTAATGCCTGTGCAAAGAAAAGAGTTTTCTTTACCTTCATGGACGTAAGGTCCATCGAGGGCATTTACGGAGGTAGTATTCAAGGCAGGTTTCTTTTCATCCACATGGACGTAAGGTTCGGTGGATGTCTTGAAAATAATGTTCGTGGGCATGGGTTCAATGCCCAAGCAAAGAGAGAGTTTGCTTCTTCCGAACAGACGTAAGGTCTGTTGGAGGTCATGTACGTAAGATTCATGGGTATGAGGTTAATACCCGAGCAAAGAGAGAGTTTGCTTCCTCCAAACAGACGTAAGGTCCGTTGGAGGTCATGTACGTAAGTGAAGAGGCATGGTCTCGTGCTGGTCCTGAGCGGGCTGTGGATCACCGGAAAGTGAACTGCAAGAAAGGGAAACGGATCAGGGGGCCCAGGGATGAGTCCCTAGGGGAAACCCTTCGATGCTTAAGTCAGTAGAGCTATGGTGGGAACAATATAGGGAGGAAGTAGCTTCTGCGCGAGATCCCTCTCCACTAGAAGGGTGAAGTGGTTCCTGCTCAGGAGTTGTGAGCGTGTGATTGCCATTACCTTTCGCCGGATGGTATCCCTGGGTTAAATAGTGCGCCGTCTTTTGGGGTCCTGTAAGCCGAGGGGTTTCAGGTGGAGGTTTCGTCCTCGACGTGGGCTTTTATCGCCTTATCGTGGGAGCGTTATCACCTTGGGGAGCTGGAGTCCCACACCTTTATGAATTCCTGCCCACAGAGGACTCTTAACGGCTGCATGAATAAGCAATCGTCGGCCGTTCCGAGCTCAAAGAGGCCAGCCTTATCCGGGCGGTAGGCTTAGCTCAGACGAAGATGGGTCGGATTGGTCGACATGCGCCTTCTTCCCCTGGGCGGAGTGATGGCTCGGGCATGGACCTTTCCTGTGACCTGACCGATGCTCGGGCCTTCCGAGCCTAGAGGCCGCCTAGGAAGGTAGTATCCTCGATCGAAACTTTTATTGGGCTTTCTCGCCTAAGTGGGCCCCAGGGGGCTGTCACTAGGCTGAGTTGAGCCTTGTTGGGCCCTGAGGGGCCAAGTTCGGCTGCTCTTAATTGGGCTACAGAAATCCCCCTCTCCACTTGTCCCCCTCCTACTCCCGAGCCTTAATAAGCTCGGAGGAGTAGCCATTTGGGGTTTTGGACCAGCGTGGCTCAGGTGGGTAGAAATCTGGCGGTGTTATGAAGCCACATGTTGTGGTCACCTTGGCTCGTAATAATTGCAATCCTGACAGATTTGAAATGAAGGGGCCCCCTTTTCTCGGAGGTCAGAACGACGCGCCACCTCCCGCGTGGGTTTATAGGCATTGGGCGCTGGTTGTCATCCCAGACTCTTTCCGTTGTTAGGGTTTTGGCTTGCCTTCACTTCTTTACTCTTGGAGCTCTTTGATGCGCCGTGAGAACACAGCGGAGGAGCAGAAACTTGCGGCGGCATTTGAGGAGTTGGCGAAGATAACTGCAGAATCTTCAAGTATTGGGTGTGCAGCAAAGAAATCTGCAATGGCTTGTCCTTTAACGACTTTCTACGGTACATAGTAGATATCGAACTCTATAAGTATGACCGCCCATTTCCCCAGACGGCCCTTCAGTGCTGGCTGAGATAATATATACTTCAATGGTTCTATCTTGGAGACCAGCTTAATCTCATGCAATAACATATAGTGTCGGAGCTTCTTGATAGCAAAGACCAGTGTCAGGCAACTCTTCTCAATGTAAGAATATTTCTCTTCGGTCCTCACCAATCTTCTGCTGAGATAGTATAGGGCCTGTCCTTTTCCTTCATCATTATTTTGGGCCAACATTGCCCCTAGAGAATGATGCGTTGCCGCTATGTACAAGATCAGCGGCCGCCCATTTACTGGTGCACCGAGCACAGGAGGGGTCTGGAGGTATTCTTTCAGCTTCTTAAATGCCGCATGACATTCTTTATCCCAATAGAACGGGACATCCTTCGTCATCGGCTTGTGAAAAGGGTGACATCTTCCAGATAGATTCAATATGAATCGTCAGATATAGGCTAGCCAGCCTTGGAGAGACCGCATCTCGGAGAGGTTCCTTGGTGGAGGCAACTGCTGAATGCCTTTAATCTTTGTAGGGTCTATTTCAATCCCTCGATGTCTCACGATAAAACCCTGAAACTTGCCGCTGGAGACTTCAAAGGCGCATTTGAACGGGTTCATCTTCAGCTCGTATTGCCTGAGCCGTTGGAATATTGTTCGGAGATCTTGCAGGTGATCCTCTCTTCTTCTGGTCTTAATGTCATGCCCCGAGCCTTTATTACAGCTGAAGACTCGCTCGGGGAGCGCGAACAGCCGGCATGGTAAGCCTCTTACAAGCAAGAATCAATCAGAGCGCAAGATAATCACACAAGTAAATGCAATTGCACAAGATTTAAACAACTTCAACTTTATTTCATAATGCTCAATATTCAAGATACAATCACTAATTTGATTTCCATTCTACTAGACTCAAGAAATAGGAAAATTACATTGACTCAATCTAGACATTTTAACTTCCTAAGTCTTCACTCTCATCTTTATAACACTTTCACTCGCTTCCGGACCCGCTACTAGTATAGCCCGAATCCGAATCCGAACTATTTCTATCTCCTGAAAAATATTAGAAAATAGGTCATGAGCACACTTGCCCAGTAGGTATCTTCGCATCAACATGAAGGCACTATTTAAGTAATTATCATTTTAGCTCTAAAGAAATAAGGTAAAATCATGCGAATGCGAATCAATCATGCGATCAAATCAATAGAAACAAGATAACCATGTAAGATAGAATGATCAAGAATGAGCTAGCAAGAATATAACAAGAACATGATATTGGCCTTCCATGAACAAGAATGTAACGAGATTGTACTAGCAAGCCACATATTCATCACACTAGTCTCTTTTGAGTACATAGTTCGTGAATTTCTGTGGAATATCAAGCAAGAATGTCATGTCGTGCCGTGGATCTTCACTTATTTATAGAAATAGTACTCCCAGCGTAATGCGACGCCAGTAGCATCATACCCCATGGTTTATAAAATAGTATGTTTCCGGCAATCAGCCGAGAGGACTAGCATAGAGCCCTTGAACACAATCAGTGCTCGATCGCATCTTCAGTTATAAATTAACCTACTTCCACGCAGTATAATAGTAACGTATGGCTAAGAATATAGCACTTCTAATAATTCCATGATAACTAAAATCAATGAAAGAATTCTTCAACATAAGAATGTAGGAGTCAAGAAATAGACTTTAAACAATGTCATGCTCATAGAAATAAATCGACAGCATAACGGTATTTTCCTTAACTTCCATTTCTTTTAAATCAATTTAAGCAATATGAAAAGTTCGAGATCATCAAGGTTTGTCTAGAATCATTGGAATATCAACCCTTGGTCAAACCTTGGGTTAACATAAACAAGCTATGTAACGGTCATTTGCTGGGCCGTTATATTATGGAACACGCCAGTAATAGGCCGTTATAGTGATCCGAGTCCAGAAGGATAAAAATAGACCCAGAGGAATGTGACGGTCTGGCACTGAGCCGTTACGTGATCCTAATGGTCCAGTTCAAGGCCATTACATTTCAAGAATCAAAACCACGATAGGGTGTTCTAATTAATGGGCTTTCATTGGTACAACCATCTCGGCGTCCTAGTGGGAATCCCAGGCTCGTGGAGAATTACGGAGGCCTTGAAACAATGATTTCCTAGTCCATTGGAAGGAATATCCAATAGAGAGGTCCTCATGTCCAAGATGGTGTTCCTATAGTGCAAAGTGTGAAATAATGACAACATACCGGAATATGTGCCATGTACTTATAGAGTTGACTCTATTGACAAAGAGAGATATGTATAATCAAAGTGACAATCGTGGTGAACTCCGTCAATACAACGTCTAAAAGTCATGCTTTATGATACAAGACTATAGAATTTTGGCATGAAATTAGCATATCCTTAAAATATCATTAAGATATCAAAACATGCAATACCTATCATGCACAATCAGATATCTAAAAATCATATAATCAGGTTAAAACTTAAGTAACTATGCTTAATCAATAAATAATATTGGCAAGTTATCTTCTGTCTTAGGGTTGACAGAACGCAGGATATAACGGTCTTAAGAGGGGGCGTCACAGTGAAAGTGACGGTCATGATCAAGCCGTTACTTGAATGTAACGCGTCTGTTCAAGCGCGTTAGAAACATCCGTGCAATTCAAATACTACAGAGTTTGTAACGGTCTGTAGTAGGGTCGTTACTTGAAAGTGACGGTCCTATGCTAGTGCGTTACAGTATCTGTTAATAGAAAATAATCATAGAAACTAAGAGATCAACTCACATCATGTCTTTTATCAAAACATGATGAGTTTCTAGTCATGTTAACGAAGTAAGGCCATCTACATGCATAGGTAATCATGAATAGATGAATAGTCATGTTTTAATTTCTTAATTTGGCTAAGAGGTGCATGATGTGCATAGAACAAATAAAACATGAAATTAATGCTCTATAATACATGGAATTCAATCAAACCAGATGGCTTTTTATCCTATCATGCTGTTTTTGCCGTTCATGAGATAACCTACCTCTTACTTAGACTGTAGTTTCTAAATTTGGTTGAGAACCTTGCCCTAGATCCCTTCCTTCTCTTGTGACTTTTTCAACAACTTATTTAGGCTCTAACTCCACGCCCTCTTGACCTAAAGATGTGAAATTCGGAGGGGTGTTAGTCTAAAGTATTGTAAATAAATACCTCTAAAGAACTTACCTGAGATAATGACTCCTTACCTTGCTTCTTTATGTCCCAAAAGTAGGGGTCGCACAGTTCAGAACTATACCCTATTTATAGAGTTTAGGCTATGGTTTAAGGATTAGATCGAGTTTAGAGTCCTTATTTCATCAAATCCCAATCTCTAAGAGTCCTTAGTAACATTAAAAGCCTTCCCAAGTCGATCCATAGTGGATAGGAACATCAAGTTCCAATCTTTTCATGAGTTCCTTCACTCATGAAACTTACCGGCATGTAACGGTCTGGAGACCACGCGTTACATGGATGTAGCGGTCTTACGATAGACCATTACAGTCATCGTAGGTAGAATTTCTAAATCATTAAAACTCTTTTGTTAATTATCCACATCATTATATATATATAATTAATACTTATCCTAAAATCCGTGGATAGGCTTGAATACCTTCTAGAATATGGGCCTAACTTAATGGGCCTGAGTTAAAAACCTTTTAGACTTTAATTAAGTGGGTTGGGTTAATTGATCAACACTACTTGACCTTATAATGACTTATTAATCAAATAAACCATTTATAAATTTATTTAGGCCTTTATTATTTATGAAGTTCTATGGCACTACACTTAACCACCAAGTCGTCAATGTAGCACTCGACTGTGTGGTAGAGCAATTCATCAAAAATTCTGGTCATCGCCCGTTGGTAGGTGGCGCTAGCATTCTTCAGCCCGAAAGGCATCCTTTTGTAATGGTAGATACCCTTGGGGGTACGGAAGGAAGTATGAACGCGGTCGTGCTCCGCGATCCATATCTGATTGTAGCCGGATGAACCATCCATGAAGTAAAGGGCCTCATGGCCAGTCGTAGCATCTATCCTGACTTCTATTATCGGCATCGGGAAGTCATCATTCGGGCAAGCTTTATTCAGATCACGGAAATCCACACATATCTGGATCTGACCATTCTTCTTTTTGACAGGCACTATGTTGGCCAGCCATGTAGTGTATTGGTTCTCTTCGACGAAGCCCACCTCAATAAGCTTGTCAACTTCTTTGCATATTTGAGTGATGAGCTCCGGCCTCATGCACCGTGGTGCTTGCTTCATTGGCTCCACGTCGGGGTAATCGCCAGTTCATGCTGAACAACTACGAGGCTAAGCCCGTGCATTTCTTTGTAACGCTAGGCGAAACTGTCCCAGAACAGAAATTGCACATATAGCTCCCGCTTGGCTAAGGAGAGCTGAGCACTTAGGAAGATAGGTCTGGGGTCCCCTTCACTCCCCAGGTTGACTTCTACTAGTTCATCGACCGTGGCCTGCCCCCCGTCCTCAATTTCCGGAGGTGCGGGTTCAAGGTCAATGAAATCTGGAACATCATCGATGTCGTCGAGTTCATGGACTTCGGCAGTATTATCATTTCACCCTCTGACCTCTTCAGAGGCATGTAGCTCAGGGGACAGTCAAGGCATAGATTGTCCCGATATCAGGTTCTCTCCATTTCCCTCTCCATGGGATTCATCAGCTACTTCGCTAGGAGTTGGCTCCTTCACTGTTGGATTAGGAAGACGGTTCCCCAACTCGACCGGAAGTGGGGATGCCTGGTTTCCACTTCAGCTTGTGCTACCACATCTTTGCAAGAGGCATCTTGTTTCTGTCTGGTTACGTCCTCATCAGCAAAAATTTCTTGATGTGTTGCGGCAGCCACTGCATCGGTCGTCCGGGAATGAGTCTTTGTGGTGACAGTGCAGGGACTGCAGTAGGAAATGCACATATCTTCTTCGGTATCTTCAGCTTCGTTGTCATTAGCTGTATCGAACTTAGCTTGGAGAGTTACCTCTTCATCGCTGAGTTTCTCCCAACACTTGCAGAGGGTGACAACCTTCAGATTTCGGTCTTCTTGTTGGAAAACCTGCGTTTGTTCATCTTCGAGTGGACTTTCATCATAAGTTTCTCTCAGAGGAGCCTCTTCTGTTGACGAGAGGATAGAGATGGTGTCCACCTCATATCGTCCACTATAATAGTATTCTTCTAGCGATAATCCCAGCCCTAGATACTAAGATACCCACCTGAGCTCCTTGTCAATGCTGGTAGGATACCAGAGCTTTTGGAAGGCTTCAGTTGTCCTTTGAGATTGGCCCGCAGGGATATGTTGTTTTACGAACATTCTAGCCATCTTGTCCGAGGTAAAAGGCAACATTTGAACATGCACCGTAGCGCTCTCCAAGTCTTCAGGGAGGCAACAATCAGCATCATCTCGCGCTGCGTGTTCTCTTGCGACATAGAACAAGCTGGTGGGGCCTTCACCATGGGCCAGTTCTAAGGTTTTGAGAGGCCTGACCGTGGGGTGGTCATGACCGACTATCGGCCTGAAGATACCCTCTGGCACCTTGATATGATCATGTCGATCTTCCATTTTAGGCTTATGTGGGAAAATAGCAGGGGGTGCTGCTCTGCCCACATCTCCCGTGACGGTGATATGAGATACGCCTCGGGGGTTGACATAGCCAGGCGGCGGTGGCGGGAACCAACAGTCCCCAGAACCTTTCTTTACTATCTTCACTGAGATCTCTGCCTTAGGCGTCCTCTATGGCTATTCTATGTAGAATGGCGCATCCAACGTATGACATTCGAATACTTCAAATGGATGGAGGTCGGAAAATATCCATTCCTCCTTTCCTTCATGGCTATATTTGATACATTGGTGAAGAGTTGAAGGTACCACCATATTTTCATGCAGCCAAGGATAGCCAAGCAGTGCCTTGTATGTGGTATTTGAATTTATTACATGGAACTGGACCTTCGTAGTGAAGTCTGCCATGGCAAGGGTGAATTCCGCCACGCCGAGCGGGACTTCAGACTTCTGATTGAAGCCCGTGATGCGCATATCCCCGACCTTGTCCTGGTGAACATTAAAGCAATATTTTTGAAATATCTTGTAGGGGAGTATATTGACAGTTGCCCCCGGGTCTACTAGAATCTGGCTTAGCGGCTGGCCATTCAATTGCCCCCTCATGTATAAAGGTCTGTTGTGCTCAGTAGTCGGCAACAGCATGTCTTCTTCAGTGAATGTGATATTTGTTGAAGGCAATGCCTTGGCCAAACAGCTCTCATACTGGGTTGGCGTCTGCAAAGCGGTGATAATCGCATGTCGAGTCTATTCACTTAGGGATAGGATTTTCCAAATAGTAAATCGAGTTGGAAGCTTCTTCAATAGTTTCATGATTCTCCTACCTACCCGGACATTTGATAGCTTCATCTCTTCCGCCCATCGCAGTCTGGAGTAGTCTTGCACAGTGGTGCTTGATGGACCTGCTTTATCAGCCTCTGATTCTGAGTCTTCTTGTGGCTTAGTGGCTTCATCCGACTGCTTGTCGGTATCTACCTCCCCTTTTCTTTATCTCCTTTTGTCTGACTCGACAACTGCTGAGGCTGCGGGGGTATGCTCCCAGCTGCGGGATTGGCTTCATGGCAGGGCTGCTTGCCCTGGGACTTGTTGAGAAATTCCAGGAAGGAGGGCTTGCTATTGCTTCCCCCAGCCTAAGTGTATAGTCCTGCCGAAGGAGGAATTTGAACTCCCTTGACCTCTGGTGAAGGTATCATGTACGGCTGCTCACCCCTGAAGATGATATTATGACTGGCTGGCGGCGGGCGCCCCATTTTTGACCTGAGCGGGTCGCATGTGCTGACTGAGAGGTTTCAGCCTGATTAGCTTCGGCAGCAGGAGTATAACATATGTCTTCATCTCCATCCTCTTCTCCGGGTAGGGTGAAGAGGGCGGATAGTGTGTTGCATGATAACATTGTTTCTTTCTTGGCCTTTTGACCCCTTCTTTTCTTCTTCTTTTTCTCTTCGGTAGGCGCCTGCCCCCAGAACATGCTTTCATCCTCTTTAAGGACTTCTTTGGACTCTTCTTGTTGCTATAGAGAGAGCTGCTCTAGTTCTTCCCATGGGACATGATCCTTCACCAGTAGTGGTTGTAATGCGGGCTGCTCATATTTCTCTAGCCCATCAATGTAGGCCTGCAGCCGTTGGAGCTCTGGGCCGACCTTCTTAGGGTCGGGCAAAGGGCTCGGTTTCTTCCAGTTACGAACAGGAATTTTGACCCTCACGGGCTGCTCAACCCAGACCAGGGCTGGGGATGGTAGAGTTAGACGGGGCGTAACGCCTCAAATTTGTACCCCCTTAGCTGACTGGGGTAAAGGCTTCTTCTTGTTTCTTGCAGGGACCTGTTGCCATCCTTGCTGGTCTTTTATAGGTGTGAGAAAGCACGCCTCATATGTATGCTGCGTATTGGCTTCTGCCATTTCTTCGGGTAATGCCTGGTATAGTGATATCATATTGATAGCCATCCGCTTTAACTGAACTTCATGTTGCTGCGGGGGATCAATCTTGTGCTCTCCCATGTCTATTTATCCCTTTCCTATCATGCCTTCTATGATGTCTTTAAAGACATAGAAATTTTCCATTGGATGCCCCAACATTCGGGTGTAAGGATAGACCCTGGGACTGTCTTGCTTCTTCAGATCTTCTTCCCTTTTGGGCTCAGGCAGGGTAATTATGTCATACTTGGTAACCCAGTCAAATAGTACCTTAGTCTTTTCTTTGAGAAAAGAGTAAGCCTTCTTCATCTTGTCCCTGAGTGAAGGGCCCTCTTTCTTATCATCTGCCTTGTCCAGTGGAGGCACAGCGACTTCTTTAACCTTATCCCTTTGCTTTTCAAAGGCCTTAAAGTTGATGGTGTTGGCTTCTTTAGGTGACGGGCGTCGCTCGACTGCCTTTGCTTTTGCTAGAGAAGTGCCGGATGTGGTAGTTAAATCTTTCGCTAGGAAAGCTTCAATCTCAACTACTACATTATTAAGACGGTCAAACGACCTAATCTCTATTCCAATCATCCTTTCCAGCACCTCTCTACGGAGGTTCTGTTTACATATTCGTACAGCGTCCTCCTGATGCGGGGGCTGCTTGCATCTCATTCCGAGGTTCCTACACCTCTGTATGTAGTCAAGAGCTGTCTCATCCGGTCTTTCATGGGTAGCATAGATTTTGGGTATAGTAACTTCCCTTTCGGTCACATGGAACCTCTCCCAGAATTTCTTCTACATATCTGGCCAATCGCTGATAGACCCAGCCGGCAAGCTCGAATACCATTCAAATGCGAGCCCCGTTAGAGAGGACCCACAAAATTTCAATAGATATGACTCGTAAGAGGCCAGATCCCCCATGACAGTCATGTAATAGTTTATGTGCTCCTTGGGAGACCCCTGCCCGTTGAACTTTTCAAACTTTGGCAGCTTGCTGACTCCCGGAGGAAGCCGCTTGGCAACATGGTGTGGTGGGTAAGGCACCCTGTAGGCATCAAAAGCCATGTATTCACCTTCGCCCCGCTCAGCTAATTTCATTTCTATCATCTTTTTGACCATGAGTCGGTTCACCATTGTAGCATCTACTGGCTCCGGATAGAAGTGGGCCGGCTGTCGGTACGGTGTGTTTAGCACAGTCGCCTGCGGCAGCGTGCGCAGCAAAGGTGTTTGATGCAACTGCGGCAATATTGGCGATATCAATGGCTGAGGAGCCCTTTGTAAAGGAGCAGCTTGACTATGCTCGGCTGGCTGAGGCAGAGTGTATAGAGGTGGAAAATCACGGGGATGATGAACTCCTCCTTGTGAGGATTCTGGTAGTACTTCTGGCTGCTTGGAAGTGGATGTTTGTTCACTCTTATCTTGCAACTGTTTCTTGAGGAGCTCAATCTCCTGCTGATATTTCTGCAACAACATCAATACAGACGGGTCCATAGTCATCGTGCGGGAACTGCCTTCTACTGCTTCTCCCCCAGCTCCCTCAGGTGAGGCGTTCAGCAAGACTTCATCTTCCTTGGTGGTCACCATGTTAACTGCCAGGGTGGCGGTTACTTCGGAAACCTCCCAGTCTTCTTCCATCATCTGTAGTCTTTCTCTAGCAGCTGTGACCAGCCTGGTATCTGCCCCGGGCCGATTGGCTAGACGAGCCAACTCCTGCGGTTCGTTTGGTAAACTGTCACATCTTCTGGCCACTCCGGCCATATTGCAAGTAACAATATTCAAATTCCTCCTATATCTGGAGACACTTATCTTCACTCGTCTTGGGTAAGCCAGTCTTTCAAAGACTGACATTCTTCTCATCCTTCCCCCTTGCCGTGGTGGGGTTTCTGTAGCATCATAGTCTTGCTGGAACTGGTCTTCATGTTCGTAATCATCCACGGACGAGGCTTGTAGATTTTATTCTTCCCCGATCCCCATTGGTGGGTACTTCTCTTCTTCAGCCATAGCTGCCTAGAACAGGCGCTGTTGGCCTAATGAGGGGTTGCCTAAGCCACTGAAATACCCTCTAACCATATCGGTCATTTCTTCTTGGTCCCGCTCTCCATGGGGAATGGGAGATAGCATGTGGCCTTGCACCTGAGGCAGATATGCCAATCGGGCTCTCTCCAATGGCTGGTGGAATCTTCCCCTCATAATTAGGATATTGGCCTGCCTGGCGCAGGCATGGAAAGTTTCACAGTGCGGAAGCTCCGCAACCGCACACTCCTCCTCTTCTGCGGTCGCACCCCTCTCATTTCTTCTTCTCCCGACCTCCCTTGATCTGGGATCGTAGGGACGGATGGGAGTGTCTTCTCTTCTGGGCTGGATCCTCTTGGGGACCCACACCTGTTTAAACTTCCTTGGCCGTGTGGCGAGCTCTCTCCGACCTCGGCAACCTTCTTCTTCCTTCTCTTCCCTTCTTCCGGACAGGGCCTAAAAGGAGTTGTGAATAGGGACAGCAGGGACTACCCGGTCAGGGATGGCCTGGGCATCACGTCTATCGAGGAAGAGGCGAACGCCTTTAATGAGAATAGACTTCCCGGACGTCGAGAGGCACCCTATGACAGTAGTAGCAGTTCTCTTCCAGATGCTCCTCTGCTGACGGCCTCCGGACTTCCTGTTGCAAATGGGGCGAGCCCCGTTGGTGGCATGATGCACCATGCAACTAACTTGTCTTGTCGGTCTCTTCGGTGGGATTGCACAGCGCGGGACCTCGGGGACCCTGACTTCTTCAGCCTTCTTGACCTTCGTCGGCTCGAGAGACTCGACTCCCAATAATTCAGTAAAGGCCAACCCCAAGAAGTTGGGGAAGCCGACAGCGGGCAGGAAGGAACCAAACACAGTGGGCACTGCCAGGTACCCGTGGTTCACATGTTTGTTGACGACATCCGAACCGAACACGAGCGCAGCTTGTCCGGTCTCCATTCTTGATCTTCTGTAGCCACATAAACATGCAAACAATCAGCATTCTTGGGGGAAGCCCCAAGTGGCTTCCTATCTTGGCATAGAGATGAAGGGAGACCTAGTCACACTGGGTGTGCCACTTTGGTGACATTGATTTTATGATGTTGCAAAAAAAATGCATATGCATAGGCGTGCCAGCCACATGTGTTACGAAATTTATCGTGCGCTCGATTTGACTTGGTCAGTCGATTGTGAAGTTCGTGTCAGGACCAGAGGTCCGTCATATCGTAAAGGCTATAATGTTAATTACATCTTCTGAGAAGGAGGAAAACCCTTGATTAATTGCCAAGATAACTGCCACTCGGGGCCGAATGATAACGACGTACGAGACGTGACGTAAACATGAAGCTACATAGGCTCCTATGCTTCCTTTTTATTCATACAAGAGGAATTAAGATTTATTATGTTCGCATTTTGGTACGAGGTGGGGAACTTAGGTCCGAAGACCACCACCACGCATAGCGACACTTCCAATCGGGCGGGACCCGGCCTTTCGTTAAACGCCATTTTATATACCGAAGCAAGACTAAGCACACAAGCAGGCATTATTCTCACAATGTAGGTAATTAGGAGGGGCTATTTACCAGGAGCATGGGAAGCACATAATATCAGCACGCTTATGTGGGCACACGTATATATATATATATATATATATATATATATATATATATATATATATATATATATATATATATGTATATTTACACGTATATACTTATGTATATATATACATATAATGTGTTCATTCATTTATTCGGGAATATTTAGCAGGAGGGGCACATAGCAGACTGAGTAAACAACAAGCACTATAAGGGTGGAAAGGAAATCGATGCAAAGATGCACTAAGGCAGTGGTGAGAAGGGCATAGACAACATGGGTCAGTGCAAGGATTGCACCGAGGCAAAGATGCACTGAGGCCGTGGTAAGTAGGGCATGGATAGCATGGGTCGGTGCAAGGATTGCACAGAGGCAATGGCAGCAAAGTGGATTGAACAAACTAGGTCGGTGCAAGAGATGCACCGAGGCAATGGCAGCAAAAGGCACCGGCAATACAAGTCGGTGCAAGAGTTGCGTCGAGGCAGTGGAAGTGAAATAGAGTGACGTAAGTCGGTGCAGATGTGGAGGAATACGATGCAGGTCCGGTACTAGTGGCGGCAAGGTGATAATGCACCGACGCAGTGGTGAGGGGACATGAGGGTGTGTCGATGCGAACGAAGGTGATAGTCGGTGCATACTCAGAGGAAGTCGGTGCAAGGTAGGGGTGAGGTCGAAGTAAGTGGTGAAGAGGGTCAGTGTCAACGACGAGAATGGCGATGTAGTGGAGTCGGTGACGGGCGAAGAAGAGGGCGAATCGGTGGCGTCGCCACCGCCTTGGAATTCATGGGGGTTAATTCGGTGGCGACGCCACCGTTTCGCAAGGCTCCATCGTTTAAACTTCGGCAAAGAAATTTTGTTTGTGGTTTTGCATCAAATAGGGCATCTGGATGGGAGTTCAAAAGAATTTAGGAACTTCAAGGGCATGACTGCCTAGGTGTTAAGAGAAATTCTGATGTTATCATCTTATATGTATATATATGTATGTTCTTCTCTTATTCATTCGTCTGCTCTCCCCTTTTATTTGTCTGTGCGAGGTTCATACTCCAGCACTAGACAGGTATCAGAGATTCAAGGAAGAATCATCAAGAAAACATAATGCCGTCTAAGAAAATTTGTGCAGCATCTCCCCAGCACAGGGAGATGTTCAATTAAACAAGCGGCATGGCACACGGTAGACGGTGCCAAGCCATAAATACTGAGGAGCCCAGATGGACTGCCCCAGTCCCTGGAGTCATCACGAACAGAGTCTCGAGGACCAGCCTACTAGAGACTCGTGATGATCCAAGGGAGCGAAGGGTCTCTGATTATAGCCATATAGATGGCAGTTTTATTTGCTCACTCAGTGAAAAGGGCTTCCAAGGGAACATGTGATGAAACGATAGACCCCCTGGAACCCGGAGTGGCGTTAGCTCAAGGAGATTGAGCAGGCGCACAAAAAGGGTTGTACCCCTCCCCAGTCAGGGACAAGTAGAAGCAGTCGAGAAAACCATTCTTTGAGCAGTAACAGTTTCGGGAATGCAGCATACCACCATGCCTCGCCATGAGACAAGACTCACCGTGTGAGCAATCATGATTGCCATAGGCTATACATGCTCATTGCCACCAAACATAGGGTGGACGAGGGTTTAAACCCTCAGGGATAAATCATCAAACACTAGGGCGGAAAGGCATACGACAGCTTTGGAAGAAAGCAATAGTGACTATCGTATCGACTATCAGAGCACGCGGGGGCCCTTATAATTGACAGGAATGAGTGAAAGGGCGCTCAGCATTCTCTTGTTCATTGTTCATCCAAACAAAACCCATTATTATAAACAAAACTACGTTATCGATAAAAAAAATAGCCCCTGGGGAGGGATGATTTACTGTCGCCCATGAAGGGCGTGGCTTTAAGCCATTATTTCTCTGGAAGTAAACGAAATACCCCAAGACGAGCGGTCCTAGGATCTGTTATTGATTTGGCCAGGAGGGCCTCCTCACGCTCAGGGGAAAATCAAGAACCTCGACACGTAATCGGTAGAAACAATCGGCAGTTCAATAGAAATAGAACAATATGAAGGAAGTATATTCAAGCCACAACAAAAAGGGATGGAGCCTTCTCTTATTCACTTCCTCTATCGATTCCAGCAGAATGGGGGCGGGGATTACAGAGCTTGGAGAAATTCCAAGGAGGAAAGAAAAGAAAATGGTTCAGAGTAAGAAGGGAAGAACTAAAAAGAAAAAGACACAGAACCGAAGGAGAACCGTAAGGCCCCTCCGAGACCCACCTTCCTCTTCTTCCTCCTCTCCTCTTTTGATCAGTCTCTCTTCTTCTAATTCTCTGCTTCGATGGATTCTCCCTTCTCTTTTCTTTTCGATCTCCTCTTTTTGAGGGCCAAGGGACCCTTTTATAGACAGATGCCCAAAGCAGGGTATCGGAACCCAGATGGGATGGGTGCATCAAAGGCGCCACCGCCTCAGCATCAAAGGCACCACCGCCTCAACATCAAGGGTGCCACCTCCTCAGCATCAAGGGTGCCACCGACTCGGAATCAAAGGCGCCACCGCCTCAACATCAAGGGTGCCACCGCCTCGGCCATTCGAGGGCATTTTTGTAATTTTGACATTTTATCCCAAAATTGACCCAGTGAGTGGTCGTAGTCCGGAGTAGCTTCGGGGTTGGTGCAGTAGTCCCGAACTACGTTTTGAAGTGTTGATTTGGGGCTTCAGCAGATTTTCAGGATGTGTAGAACCCGTACCGATTTTTTGAGGATTTGCACTGATTCGGCCTTCGGCACTATAGTTCATCCGACCAACTCAACTTTGCATATATGTGGGATATACTTATCAAGTGGGATATCCTTATCAAGTGGGATATCCCTTGAAGTATTTTCTTCCTGGCTGGGTGTCCTTTTGGCCACTTACGGACCTTTCCGGTGCGATGTGTACCCGAATTGGGTAACCCGGGTTTCCTCATGATTTGGCGTTCGGCACGTTGATTCGTGCCGCTAACTTCACACTGCGTACACATGGGGTGTCTTCATTAGGAGGGGTATCCCTCGAAGTATTTTTGTCATGATCTGATGACTTTCTGGCCACTTACGGACCATTTTGGCATTTCGCGTGTGTTGGTCGGATCACTCGGATTTTCTGCTGATATTGCCCTTGGTTCTTTATTCCGAGGTGCCAGGGACATTTCTTCATCTCAGGGAGTTTTCTTCATCAGGCGGGAGCCGCCTGTTACATTCTCGTCTCGGTCGGATGGGGTAAGAGGTATATCGAGCACGATCATCTCGATGCCGGTTTCATAGGCTCTGACCATTGATGGGCCTTAAGCGAGCTGTGGTGGGTGTCTAAACCCGAGATAACATAATGTTGATTCCCTGGCACCTCCTGTAAGGTGGCCTGAGGCTTCAGTGGTCTGAGTGGATCCGTCCTTGACTTTTGGTTGACTCTTTCAGGAAGCGTGATCACTGGCCGATCACATTTTGTATGTCAACAGTGGTATAAAGTGCCCCCAGTTCTCCGGGGACCGATTAGCATGATGATGAGAAGTAGCGACTTCAGCTTGATTCGCGGTTATCAGCGCGGTGCATATCTCTTCATCTCTTTCTTCAGTAGCATGAGCTTCGGGCACCTCTTTGGGTAATTGGTGATATATAGATATCATGTTGATAGCTCTTTTCAGATCGGAGAGTTCATGAGCGCGTGGAGGGTCCACTTTGTATTCGCCCATTTGGAGCTCCCCTTTCTTAATCAGCCTTTCAATCGCATCATTGAATGTATAATAGTCTTCAATGCAATGCCCGATCATTTGGTGATATGGGCAAAAGAGGGGATCATCTTTTCTTCTAGAGTCTCTCGGTCTCTTCGACTCCGGAAGAGTAATCTTGTTGTATTTAGTGGCCCATTCGAATAGGGCCCGGGTTCTCTCCTTGGGGAAAGAATAGAGCTTCTTCATTTTAGTCCGCAGAGATGGGCGTTCTTGTTGTTCATCGGGCTCAGCAAGTGGAGGGTTGATAACCCCTTTTTCTTTATCTTTCTTCTGCTCGAACGTGTTGAAGTCAACCATGTGAACCTCCTTGGGCATTAGCTGTTTATCGACCAAATTGGCCTTTTGATTCGTAGCAGTAGGAGCGGAGGAGTGACTGGAGAGGAAAGCCTCGATCTCTACCACCATATTATTCAGCCGGTCGAAAGACCTGATTTCCATCCCGATCATCTTCTCAAGGATCTCCCGCTTCAGGTTTTGCTTGCAGATTTGCACGACATCTTCCTAGAGTGGCGAGCACCTGCACCTCTTGCTGAGGTTTTACCATCTTTTGATATATTCCAAAGCAGTTTCATCATTCTTCTGCTTGGAAGCATATAGCTTGGCCACGGTCACTTCTCTTTCAGTGACGTGGAACCGTTCTCGGAATTGTCGCTGCATGTCCGGCCAATCATTGATAGATCCAGCTAGTAAGTTTGAATAGCATTCAAAAGCGAGTCCTGTGAGGGAAGACCCGAAGAACTTGAGAAGGTAGGACTCGTCGGTCACCAGATCGCCCATCACGTTGATGTAATAGGCTATATGCTCTTTTGGCGAACCTTGTCCATTGAATTTATCGAACTTTAGTGGTTTGTTGACGCCTAGAGGTAATCTCTAGGTAGCATGATGGACAGGGTAATGTACCCTATACGCATCGAAGGCAACATAACCATCATTGCCCTTATCGGCCAGCTTCTTCTCGATCATTTTTTCTATCATTAGCTTATTCATCATCGCCGAGTTGACCGGACTTGGGCAGAGTTGAGCTTGCTGCATCTACGGCGTGGTCGACAACGTTGTTGCTTGAGGTATGGTAGCAGGCCCTTGGGGCTAATGAGTAAGTTGCGGGGTCATGCCCAATGAAAAGTCAGCTGAGAGTCCCTTATCTGAGGCAGAGCCTGCAATTCAGCTGTGCCTCGCTGCGAGGCTTCAGGAGGGACCTCGTCCTGTCTTGCGGTTGAAGTGTGCACGCCCAGCTCGCTGAGTTGCCTCTTCACCACTTCGATCTCTTGTCTATATTCTTGGAGCAGCATCATCAAAATAGCTGGATTAGGTGCGGAGGAGTTGGGAGCCTGACCCCTCTCTTCCACCGGAGCATTCGGAGAAGGTGGTCTCTCACCATCGTCTCTAGCAGTGATCACGTTCATAGCCATCGTGACCAGATTTGGATTTATTTCTTTACCGCGGGCTTGTGCCGCCTCATCATGATCGGGGGCGCCCTACAACAACAGTCATATTGCAAGTGAGTATCTGAAGCTATCGGCTTCTTTGGGTTATCCTTCTTGTTGGCTGACTAAGGAAAGTCAACCTATCAAGCATTGAGATCATCGGTGTAATGCAGGGCTAGAGTGCTGGCTTTTGAGATGCCTTGGTCAGCACTTCGATCTTTTCTTTTGTTTTTTCTTCTCTTCTCGGAGCCGAGGCCCGCTCCTGCTTGGGCACCCAAATCTATTTAAATCTGATTGGCTTAGGGGCCAATCCTCCCTTTGATTTGGACTTGAAGCGGTCCGTCTTGCATTGGGCCAGTGCCTGGAAGGAGTTGTACACCGGCACCGTAAAAATCACCAAGTCGGGTGTGACCTTGGCCTGTCGGCCATTCAGAAAGACTCGGACGCCTCCAATGAGCATGGACTTGCACGAAGTAGAGAGGCGGCTCTACAGTGTACCGGTGTTCTTCTTGGCTGCCCTCTTAGTTGCCGGGGTGCACCTCTTGCTACTCGAGGTGGGGTGGTGAGTGTGGTGGACATGGTTTCGCACTGGTTCAGTCTTCTTCAGTGTCACCGTTGTAGCGGCGATGGAGTTGTTCTCCTCGACATCTAAGAGTTTGACGAAGGCCACCCCCAAGAAGTTGGGGAATCCGACAACAAGAGGAAAGCTACCGAACCGGGTTGGCATAGCAAGGTAGCCATGCTTGGCATGGCTGGCCACCACAAGCGATCCAAAAGTGACTACCATCTCGTTTGTTGAAATTCAACCTGCAATTTCAAATTGAGGAAGGGTTAGAATTTTAAGAAGAGGCCATGAGGCCCCAAATCTTGGCAAAAAGATGAAAGGTGGTCTAGTCCCTCCGGGCGTGCCAGACTTGTAGACACACTTTTTCTTTATATAGGGTGTATCGTTATATCTTTTATCGGTTCATCAAGTGTGAGGGTGTGCCAGTCACCTAGGTGACAAATATGTTCAAGCTTTGAGACTAGAGTGGTCCAGAGCCAAGGGTGCATGCCGCCTGACTAATCAGACGATAGTGGGTATCGGGTCGGGACTTGAGACCACCGTGTCATAAAGGTCACGATGTTAATTACATCCCCTCGGAGAGGGGAAAACTTTTGATTAATCACCAAAGTAAGTGGCCTCATGGCCTAAAAAATAATTTTCATAAAGCGAGTGAAAGAATGTATTAATAATTAGTGAAATTCCCTATATTAGGGTGCAAAGGGGATATTTGAAATCATGTCAGCTATACATTGGCCATTTCATGTTCGGAAGGGGGTCTGGGCTAAAAGCATCACAAATATGCATGGCGAACATCGGGACGGATGTATGCCGAGGTACGAAAAATTTGATATTTGAAAGACGAAGAAGTTCAGTTAAATCCCAGTCAAAATGGTTTTAAAATCAGTGGGCTATTGGCCCAGGTCAAGGTCATTCCATGGCCATGATGGGATGAATTCGCTAGGGCCGAGCACGGCTTGTAGGACACCATTGATATCTCCTTCACGCTGGGTCTAAGGAGGTGAGGACTTCCAGATCACACGCCATTAATCTCTTGATGAGGGTGTTATATTTTCATGCTCATTATCGTTATTGTTATTATTGTTATTCTATTTTTTATTTTTTATTATTATTATTATTATTTGTTGCATTACATGATTTATCTCCCCCTTTTTTTATTATTGTTATTATTATTATTATCTCTTTATTTTAGCTTTTGTTGTTGTGGTTTGTGTTTAGCTTTCAATTTTTTTTGCTGAACTGCGGAGTTCGGTTGACCGAAAGCTCAGTTCGGTCGACCGATTCTCCCAGGGATGGAGCCTGCTGAAAGGGGTCGACTCCCTGAGCATGGGGCGTCGACTCCACGGCTTATTGGTTGACTGAAGCTCAAGTTCGGTCGACTAGAAGCCAGGCTGCATTGACTCCCTCTTGCGGGGAGTCAACCCCATCAGGGATCGATCGACCGATGATGGGCATCAGTCGACCGAAACCAGTGTTTCCAGGGGCAACCTTTCTTCAACTTTTTCTTCCTTTTCTTTCTTTTTCTTCCTTTTCTTTCTTTGTTTGATTTACCTTATTTTTTATTGGTTTTATGGGAATTCATTCATTTCATTTTTTTTGTTGCATTCACCCTTGGTTTCAGCCATTTCATTTTTTCTTTCTTCTTTGTCTATCTTATTTCATCTTCTTATCTTCTTCTTTATGCACATGGGTAGAAGCATGCATGTATGGGTTTTGAGATGAGGGCAGGGAGTTAGACTCCCATTCATAGGGCCCAATGAAGGTCTAAGAGCAGTTTTATGCATGCAAATGCATTTTCTACACTTATGTACATGTGGAGATGAAATCCCAGAATTTATGCATGCAAATGCATTTTTTCAGACTCAATGCATGCAATGAACTTCCCTAACTTATTCATGCAAAGGCATTTCTGGGTTTATGCATGTGGAAGGGGAATCTGGATAAAAGTCATAGGCAACTTTAAAGCAAGTAGTTGAATGCATATGTAGGCTTGCCATGCACTTGAAATGCATGTGTGAAAATACAAATGCCATGCTCTTCGTAGAAGATAAATGGGAGGGCAGATCTGCCCATGCCCATGCAGATTCAGTGAGCGAGTGTAGCATATGACTATTTTGTGAAGGCTTCATGCATTTGACCTACCCATGAAATCTATCATGAACTCTTATGCACGATCTTATCATATGAATGCAGTTTTTTTCTGTTGGCCCCAAATAGATCAAAGCGTGGACAAGAAGGGGGGGTTGAATTATCCCCTAGCTAAAATTAGATTCAAAAAGAATCGATGAACTAAAAATACCAAGAGATAAACGATGCTATCTAAGCTTATGATGGAAATGGAACAGAAATAGTTCACTCTGTCTCGCAATCTCACACGACAAGTAGATGCAGAATACTCAATCACACCACAATAGTCAATCACAAAGTGCAAGGGATTTTTTAGGTGGTTCGGCGGGACCTTCACGTCCTCCTACATCCACCCCTAACCAAGTGGTGAGGATTCACTTGCTCCCACTAGAGCACACTCGGAGGATAACCTCCATAGACACATACAAAGACTTCATCTCCAACACAATCTGACAATCAGATCTACAATCACATGCTCACACTGCCTAGAATGCAGCTAACACGACACGACCGTGTACAAATGGTCACACACACACAGTATTCGACTAAATGTGAAGCAATAGATTGTTCAATACAAACTCAAAAACAATGATCTAGCTCAAGATCACTAGATCAAGGAACTAAAAAATATAGTTAAGATGATCTCCCTGATCGTAGAGGTCTTGAATAGATTTCTCTGGCTTAGCACAAACTTGGAGTCGATCTTGCAGTAACTCGAATCCGAAGAATCTTCCTCAAAAAGATCTGACTACCATCCAACAGGTTCGCACAAGGACAGATCAATGAGCAGTGTATCACACTTGAGATCGCTCCTCCTCCTTCACTCTCTCTCTCTTCTCTCTCTTTTTTTTTCTTTAGCACACAGAATTTTCTCTATTCAGCTCTCACAGATCTCTCTCGTTGAAGCTTTTCCCGCCTATATGATTTGAAGAACAAGACCACTGGTATTTATATATCCGAGCTTTTGAAATTTTAAAGTGGGTTTTTCTTCTAGCTTCGATTTCATTCGTCCAGGTGTTTTTGGACGGAAAATATTGACATTCTTAGTCGTAGGGAACCTTGCTAGGTGTCTAGGATCTCGTGCCAATTATTGCCGATCGAAGACATGTGACTTCTTTCAGTCACTCGTAAGCTGAGCCATTTTTCAGCCTTACCGAGTTATTTTTCACCCTTAAGTTCCATTTGTCTCCCTTGTATACCCATTTGTCACCCTTATACTTCTGAAGCCATCGCCACTTATGCCTTTTTCACCATTGTGGACTTCTTGGTCGATGGAGTCGACTCCAAGGTCACCTAAGTTGACTCTGCCTCTTAGCTTTTCAAAGCATTCCAAAGCTTTCACCCTGACGGTCTGTTATTCAGCCTTAGGAAGTTATTTTACACCCTTAATGGCTATTTGTCAGCGTTAGGGACCTATTTGTCACCCTTGTTCGCTGGATCTGTCGCCTTAGATCTATTTATCTCTGCTTCAAGAGCCGTCGCCCTGCAACCCATTTCTCCCCACTAACTGCTCAATTGTCGCCGTAATCTCTAATTTTTCACCATTACTAACCTATTTGTCAGCCTTGTTACTCATGCATTTCACTGTGAATTTTTTTCTTCATCGTTGAAACCCATTTGTCACTGATAGCTTCTTGTTTTACTTCTTGATTTCTTCAGTTGACCAAGACTTCTTACAAACGCTTGTGTTGACATATTTGACAACTTTGACTTCTTCACTTGACAGAGTCTTCTGGCGATCTTTTACGTTGACTTCAGGTCTAACTATTGACTATGGGGCATGGAACGTAGTTCTCCTTGTATCTGGTGAGCTGATGGGAATCGACGTCGAGCACTAATTTTTATTTTGCACTTGTGTCCTTTTAGTTTGATTTTATATCCTTGGGAAAGTATGTACGCAATTGTAAGGCTTTATAAGCCACTTTGTCATTCCCTAGGATTCTTTGGGTTTTCATGTAAAAGTGTATGAGGTCCAGAAAGGGGCCCCCCAGTCCTTCCCCATTGGTCCACCTAAGCCATGTGGGGCTGGTCAACCATCCTAGGTGGCTTCTATAAGGGTTGAATGTCAAATAGACACATGGGGGACAAATAGACCAAAAAGTCCATATTCTCCACCCATGGTCAAGGGGGCGCCCCCCTCCTTTAGCATTTTTTATTTTTTTCAAATTCACATGGGAGAAATACTTTCTCCCATCCCTAGATTACCCCTCCCTAACCCTAGATCTGAGGTTAGTATTAGTCTTTTTACATTTCATATAAATAGCTTGTAATTCCCATTTTACATGAATTAATGAGAAATTTTGTTGGAAATTGCCCAAGGAAGGGTGCGCCCTCCCCTCTCTCTCCATGGTTCTTCTCCTTCCTCCAGCCCTCCAGGGTGTGAAGCCCATTCTCCTTAGCCCCTCTGAGTTCCATTTCTGCCGCCGCCATCGCACCACCGTCGTGCCGCCGCCACCATCGTCGGAGTTCTATCTCCATCAGGACAGAACCTCTTCTCAAAAATTTTATCTTTTTATCTTGTTGTTTGTTCGAGCCCTAATTTTGAGGGTTTGTTCTGTCCATCTCCCTTAACCTCCAGTTCAAATTTCGTGTCATTTGGACGTCATTTGATATTTTTCCCAAAATTATTGTTCTTCCCCCTGTAATCTACCATTCTGCAGATCTACGGGATAGAGTCACCTTGTTGTATTTTTCCCACCCACATATAACTTTCCAAACAAATCACAAAAATTCTCAAGTATTCCTCACGTCCTACCCAGTCTCCCATAATTTTGTCGCCCCTGGAAAAATCATTTTCCCTTCGGTTAATGGTCAGTTTCAGGCAGATCCCTTTCTGTCCTGAGTGTCAGTAACCTGATCCACAGGAAAACCCATAGTTTGCAGATTTTTTCATTTCTAATCCCTTCTCTGGATCAACGGGAAAAAAATATATGATGTAGTTCTGTGAGTTCTCTTTCCAACGGTACCATCCACGCCTCGATCGGCCTCCGGATCTGAGCACCATAATTCTTGTAGTTGAGACGTGTAGATCTGTTCCCTGTGCAGGTCTGAATTTGCAGTCTGGGAATAATTCATGCAAAAATACCAAAAGTCAACTTCTGGAACCACCACTAGCGCAGCGAAGAGTGATATAGAAGGGGGGGATAAATAGATCACTCCCGATTTAGAAAACTTCAGCGAAAAATCACTACTTCGAATTTCGACCCTTCAGATACAGCAAAACAATATAGCTAACGCAGTGAATAACTAAGACAGAATAAGAAGGTCCGATTGAAAAAGACTGTCCACAGTCAAACACAATGCCAAGCAGATGGAGAGCACAACCGATAACAGCAAACCACATAGGAGACAAGAGATTTTAAGGTGGTTCGATTGTAGTCCACAATCTACAACCACCCCTCACTCCAACTAGAGTGAGGATTCCACTAGCCACTGCTAGAAAACTGCAGACTCAGTCTGCGAACAAGATGCTGCCACACAGCTTGAACAACCAAGGGAAACAAATCCCTCAACCAAACTCTGCTACACACAGAGCTTGACACCTGGACCTGCAACCAGCAAGACCAGAACCGGAGATGGCTCTCCCTTCCTCCAACCCAGAGGGAACCTGCTAGTGACAGTCCGTCACTGGCAAAACCAGAGATCACAGATCTCTCTTCCTCTGCAGCCCAGAGAGGAACTGGAGTAACACTCACTTCCTCCAAATACTAGAGGGTAACAATTCGGAATCAGAAATGAAGAAATGAAAAACAGAAATGAAAACAAGACCAACGATGAATGACAATCGTTTCTGAAAAACCAAAAAACAAATGTAGCTTCCGAAGAAGCAAATCTTCACATCACGATTTCTTCTATCTCTCAAGGACTTTTCTCTCAATTCATATCTCTCAAATTCTTCTCTCTGTCTTTTCTCTGGAATGAGGAGGCTCTCTCTTTTCTTCTTCTGCTCAGGGATTCTTCACTTCAGCCTTCCTATTTCATTCTTTTCTCCTATTCGCAGAAGACTCCTTTTATATGGCATCCGACCTGAATTCCCAGACTTCACACGAGTGGGTCTCGTTCCCTCCTTTTCTAGAGCATCCTCGGATCACGTGCCAGGCATCTTCCTCGGTTCACGTGCCCAATCATTAATCTGAGTCACCTGCAGACAGAAACAAAAGAAATGAATCGAATTAGTTAGTTCAGGCTTATAACAACGAGTGTATATACTTAGGAAGCAGCAAATGAATAAGTGTGTACAATGTGAAAATGTATACACTTGAGGGCCTTCAGCGTCCTCAGTGTATATACTTGAAAACTGATGCATTACATAGCAGAGGGGGATGTGTAGACTTCTGGTAATGCATGAAGCAGTCGAGTGTTTAGACTTGCAACCAAGGGACTGTATAGACTTGATGAATGAGTGCATGTGAAAGGCAGTGTACAGACTTGAGATGAACGCTGCATGAACGACCCTAGCCACTGTATAGACATTATAATGCTCATCCACTGAATAGATTTCACGATGCTCAATCAGACTTCACGATGCTCAATCACCCTTGAAGATGTGAGCGAGACAGTGTATGGACTTGGACCTTGAAGTATGTACAGACTCGAAGAACTGAAGCCCACGATGTATAGACTTTGAACTCTGAACGACAAATCAGGCTGTATTGACTTGAGAGTCTTGAAGGCCAATGTACAGACTTGGTAAGCCTGAACCAATGTACAGACTTGGAACGCTTGAGGACCATTGTACAGACTTGGAATGCTTGAGCACCAGTGTACAGACTTGGAACGCTTGAGCCAATGTATAGACTTGAGAGGCTTGAACACAGCGATGTGCAGACTTTGCGATGTATAGACTTAGGGCTCCTAGAGGATGTACAGACTCTACCAATGTGCAGACTTTGCCTATATGCATTGTGTAGACTTGATATCAATGAATGTGCTGGCTGTACAGACTTGCATAAGCGATGTATATACTTTGCCAATGTGGAGACTTAGGGTGTAGCTAAAGCATCGAACGTAGGAAAAGATTGGAATGTATAGACTTACGTTCGATCAGCAATGTATAGACTTCAACTAAGCAACCTACAGTGCAATGTCTAGACTTTGAAGTGCAATGTAGGTAAGGACCCCAATGTATAGACTTCCAATGAATGCAACCGCTGTACAGACTTGTTCAAACAGACCGATGTATAGACTTAGAATTTCAACAGAAGGATGTACAGACTTGGCCAAAACAGCAATGAATAGACTTGAAACGCTTGAAGGCCACAGGACAGTGTATAGACTTGGAAGGTTATCCAATGTACAGACTTGGAAATGGCTGTATAGACTTGCAGAGCTTTCGCTAAGGCAGTATAGACTTGAAGCAATGTGAACGATGTATAGACTTTACCAAAGTGCAGACTTTGAAGTGAAGACCAATGAATAGACTTCAAGTGAAGGCCAATGTACAGACTTTGAAGAACAAACGTTACACATATGCCATGAGTGTATAGACTTGTTCGATGGATGCATGAACAGTCAGTCAATGTATAGACTACCAATGCCTTCGACAAATGCGATGTACAGACTTGCGAACTGGGGGGTCGACCCATCTGGAAGGGGGGTCGACCCACTACTGTCCAGACTATACTGATAGAGTATGGACTTGAAAAAGTAATGCAAGTCTATATGACAACCACATGAACTGCACTGTCTTACATGAAGCATCAATCAATCTATTGATAGAAACCGATTGATTTATAGTGTGAGACATCATCAAAACCGTAGGGATGCAACAATCTCCCCCTTTTTGATGATGGCAACACTATGAATCAAGCAATATCAAAGCTTAACAGGAAATTAACTCCAGTTTCAACAATCAAAGAAAATTCAAGGCATGCTCATGCAGACGATTTAAACACTCCCTACAACACACTCTCAGCTCCCTCAAAACTCATTCTCAAAAATTTCCATCACATGAATTCTCCCCCACAGCTCATAAACAAAACTCCCCCAAAGCTCATGACAATTCATGACTTATAGATATTGCAGAACCTCTCCCCCTTTGACATCAGCAAAAGGAAATGCAGAATATATGAAAGTGCTGGAGACATGAAGAAGAAGTACAGTAACTTCTTAGTGCAGAAAGGCACGAGCAAGTCTTAAGAGAATAAGTGAGGTGCTAAAATCAAGTGAAGGTTCTTGAACTCCAGTAGACAATAGAGAAATAGAATGATAGAAAAGTTTATCAGCACACATAATGTATGATTTAGAGCAGGAGTTTACAAGTATGGCCAGATATAGCTGAACAGTCAACTATCCCACATGACAACAAGAGACAAAGTCAGAGAGGTGTTCTCAAGGTATTGAGGACAAGCAATCCATTAGTTGCATAACAACAAGGAATTTTTTGAGATGATTTTCAAGAAGATCAATGAGTAAGTTGGTAATTCACTCTGTTGACAATAGGGAAACACCTTGATCAGAGGCCTGAATCCCCAGTTACTAAGTGTGAGTACCTCATTACTTCCCCTTTTTTTTTATTAAAGGAACAGAGTTAGTAACTGTGACTTTTGACATGAGGAAACACCTTGATTAGAGGCCTGAGTCCCCAGTTACTCACTAGCTAGCCACCATTGCTATGTCATGACTTTTCATTCATTTTAAGCATTTGACACCTCATGACATTTGAGAAAACTTCATTTCATTGATGAAGCTCCTAGTTTCTCAGTGCCCAAAACAAGACATGTTTGTTCAGTTAAGCCCTTGTGTTGAAGAGATGGAATGATTGAAAATAATACCAGAAGGACTATTTCTTGAAGTGAATCTTGAAGTCTAGATTTCAAGCTGATTGGGTCAGATATCAAGACATACATGTTTTGGCCTGAACCAGAATCATTGACAATGTAGGAAGATATATGATGAGACACGCCTAAGGATGATGATGCTCTGATACCAATTTGATGAGACACGACCCCTCAGACCTAGAATTGTAAGCAACCGAACCGAACGGCGGACCCACTCAAGCGGGTTCACCCACGTCGCGCACACCCGGGTCCGTAGGCGGGCCGGCGATGATGGTGAGGGTCCGTGGTTGGACCTCAAGGTTCCAAGGGTATGGCCAGCTAGGGACGGACCCCAATGGGCCAGAGATGCCGAATTCCAAGGGCGGCCGGCACGCCGGGGGCGTGGGTTGTAATGTCACTCTCACAGCTCACCCGCGGTAGTCACACAATTAAATGATAATTCGGGTTCGGGCACTCTCTTACACTGACGGTACTAAGATGCAATACTAATTAAGCAAAAGACATCCAGCGAAGAGTAGTGTGAGTGGCTCACCTGATCGGTGTGAAGACACCGATCCCGGCCGGAGACGAGGGCGAGCGGGGAAGCGTGGGCTACCCGCACGCTACGCCGATGAAGCTTCCCCTGTTTAAGTTATACAAGCACTACTCCCCACGCAGGGGGGTGGACTAGGGGATGGGAGATGGAGTTACAAACCAAACACTACCTCCACACAGGGAGGGGCGCTAAGCCGGCCAGGCAGGGAGGGGAGATTGGCTTGAATCGCGCCGATGAAGCACCCCGCCGAATCTGCCTAGGTCTGGGACAGCAGGACAGGGGGTCGGTGTAGTCATCACTGTGCATTCCTCCGAACTTAGAATTCGACAAGATCAGTGCTGAAACGACGCTGACGGATCCAGGCACGTATGTGAATTTTTGTGGGCAGTCCTGAAGTCGTCACCGGCTGGGGCAGGCTGTGGAACAGGGCCCCTACGCTCAGATTCATACTGTTCCTAGGGTGCAGCAGCAGATGGATGTTGTCACCACGACTGCTCCCAAAGTCCGATTGATGCGAGACCAAGTCGAGGACGACCGTGGACAAGTCTTATTCGAGCAGCAACCAAGCAGAGCACCAGAAGATGTCGGGGTGGAGAGGAGTTGTCTGTTGAGTGAGGGGGGGTTAGGGAAGGACCTGAACGATCTGTTCTGCGCGCCCGGGAGAGAAAAATTGGAAAAGGCTTTTGCTGATGCCAAAAGGGATGCCACTTTTTGGTGATGGTAGATGCCTTGTGGTAGCAGCTCTTGGCCACGTGGCGCCTTTAAAAGTTGAGGGGTGTGGATGTGGTAGCTTCTGCACTGCAGCTCTAGTCCAGGTTCTGGTCATGGTTGCGCAGTCGGACGAGAATGGGCACCACGATCTGTAGTGAAGTCAGAACGAGACGATTCCACCTCTCCTGTGAAGAAGACTGGAAGACCTTTCCGGTGATGTATGGTGCACCTCCAAATGATGTCGGAAAGCACCGGGGCAGTCTCTGCAAGTCGGGCTCCAACTGCTGCCTGCGAACTGAGATGGATAGGGTGATGATAGGTGATGGGAGACGGAGTAGAAGGGGTGGGAAATGGGGTGGATGGGTGTGGGGGTGACACCTGACTATGTGGGGGTCTGTTAGGGGATGATTCAAGGTGTGGGAGGGGCATAAAGGGGGCTGGGAGGTGATCTATCAAGTGGAGGGAGGGGGAGATGCGAATTTGGGTTGGGAAGGAGAGAGGGAGGATAGATCTCTCCTTTGTTTTGAATGGTGGGTTAATGGAGGGGTTAATGGGGGCCTAGGGAATGGGAAGGGTTGCCTTGGGGAGGCGAAGGGATGCTTGAGAGAAGGGATTCTCCCTTGGGAAAATGAAAGGTTGTATGGGGAAGGGGAAAGGTTGCTTGGGAGGAGGGAGAGGTGCCTAGGAGAAGGGGATTCCACCTAGGGGTTGGAGGGGACTTTAATGGGAGGTATGGGGAAGGGGGAGGGGTCTTAATTAGAGGTGAATAGGGAGGAGAGAGAGTGAATTTCGAATTTGGGGGTGGGGAGGAGAGAGAATGGGGTTCGCCCCCTTTAGAGAGAGAGTGAGAGAAATAGAGAGAGAGAGAGAGGCACAAATTCTTGTGGCAATTTTATCAATACTTCATTAGCTTCCAAATGAGGGATTGGGGTCCTATTTATAGGAATCCCATATTTTCACATAAGTCCTTGACTTTTGGACTACTAACACTTAACCAAGGGGAAGGGGGCGCCCCTGGGCCTAGCCCATATAATTGGGCCCATTAACCAACATAATGACTCTAGACTTAGGTAAATAGCTACCTAACCTAGGTATTGGACTCAAATAAAAGGAAAAGTACATGATAAGAAAATGAAAATTACATCATATGACTCGAAATATAGTGGCGGACAAGATGTAGCATAGCTGGCGAGCTTCTGGATCCTCGAACAAAGGGGAAAGCTGGTGATGTCCTCATCATACCCCCGGGGTGCGGAGAACTCGACTCCGTCGAGTATGGGCACACCGGGGGAGCGGTCCTCCAAAGCAGCTCAGGGCGACCCTCAACCTCCAAACTCAACCCGCATCTGCGACCAAGGGGCGGTCCTCATCCTCTCAAGATGGCTGGGGCACACCCTCTTGCTAGCGATGGAACCCTGCTTGCATAGTATTGCCCCTATGTGCACACGTCGGGCTCTCAAGGCTATTTTATGGTGGCTCTCCGGGGTGTCCCTCTTAAAGGAAGGTATAGGCTCAAAGCACTCACTAGGATCCACCGCGGTGCCCATATAGGGTGCCGGGTCTGCCACGTGAGAAGTGGGGTATATCCCATAACCCATTGGTAAATTCAATCCACAAGCTGTGTTGCCAAAGCCACTAGGAACAGGGAAAGGTCCAAGTCCTCGTGCCATCGAATGGGAGGTGACCCTAAGGTAGAGCCACTCCGATGCCATCATCACCAAATCGCCTACTTGAAATTCCAAGTGGCGCTCGCGAGCTCTTATCCGCTCTTTGTGAACCTCACCGCTCATTGCGAATTGCTTGCGTGTATGCGTATGCCATGCACTATGATGCGGTGTGGGTGTGAAAAGCTTGGTGTGTAAAGGTGGACCGGGGCAACCGTAAATTGACCTATCATGCTGTGATGCCATGTGGACCTTGATGAACTTAGGTGGACTGGGGCAGCCACAAGTGGCCCTATCATGCATGGGCTTCATAACAATGGTTGGAGGGCCATGGTATCTGTAGGGGAACCTATCACACAAAGTGGTGATGAATGCCGGGGGACCCGGACACCCGTAGATGCTCCTGACATGCATATGATCAATGATGAATGAGGGAGGACCAGCACATCCAAATGTGAGCCAGTCTTGCATTGGGCCCGCAGTGTGTGTGACATGTATGAGATGATTGGGCTTACTAGCCCTACCAGATGATGCAAAATGTAGTGGCACATGCATTCCCATCCAAATGGCTCCTTCTACGTGTATGACTTGGTGTGAGATTTTCCACTCATAGGGGTCAAAGGGGTCTAGAAAAATGGAGTGGGCTTGGTCCAATAAGGTTGGTTGGGGTAGGAAAAGGTTGGTGGTGAGTAAGGTGGGTGGGTATAGGAAGGGATCCAAGGGGTCATGGTAAGGGTCATCTAAAGAGAGGAACTCTAGGTCATTTTGGTCCTCACAACATGGTGGTGGGTCCTCCTCCTCTAGTAAAATGATTGGGCCAAAGTTTTTGGTGGGATGGTCGGCCATGAATGGAGGGCTGGATGTTCTCCCTGAGATAAGCAACTCAAGTTTGTGGATAGCATCGGGCTCATCGGGTGTAGGGAGGAGTAAAAGAAGGTCGCTAGTGTAGCAACCCACCGTGTAAATTGAGGAGATGGACCCGACACATAGGTGAAGGAGGTTAAGGCTCCTAGGTCGGTCAGTCACTGCAGTCAATATGCCAGTCAGCTCCACTTGCCATGCTAGGCCGTGAAGGAGGTCTCCTAAAGTTTCTACTTGGTAGGAGGATTGGATGGTAGTGTGGTAGGAGGAGAAGGGAACTATGGGAAAGTTTTGTTCCATGGGGGAGAAAACATGGGTTGTGATCTCTCTAATTGGGCTCTCCTTTAGCCAACTAACAAGGGGTTCTCCGAAGATGATCTTGGTCCCAACTAGAGAGGGTGGTGTAAGGTGAATGCCACCATGTGAAGTTTCTTCTTCTTCTTGGACATGGGTGGTCTCCATGGCGGGGACTGGGTCCGGAGTGTTCACTCCTATGGGGTCGGGTATGGGTTCCTCTACCAAGGAGGTGAGTGGGTCCTTTGAGGGTGGGATGATAAAGGTTGGTGTATGGTGTACCCAGGGCGGTGAGTGAGGCCGGACTTGGGTTGGGGTTGGGAGTAGAAGTAGTGGGGGGCTAGGTTTGGGTAGGATAGGAGTTGGAAGCGGAAGGTGGATTGGGTGAGTAACTTTGGGTTTGGGAATGGTGGCTGTCACGGGCCTAGGTGGAGGGGTGGACATGGGGTCCACGTGGGTTTGAATGGTGAGGGTGGAGTGAGCCATGATGCTTCTTCCACATGGGATGGGTACTTCTCGGCCTAACCCATGACATTGTGACTCGTATTCTTCTTCCCATTCGGGGGAGGCCTCATGTACCTTAATCACATTCTTATCCATTTGGGGTGTGGGGGTTTTACTCTCCAAGGGAATTGGAATCATTTGGGGTGGTGGAGTTTGGGCCCTAAGGGAGGTCTTGGGTTGACTGGGAGGGAAAGGGGAGTGGGAGTGCTCCTCGGGTTGTGGTTCTCAAGGTAGGAGTGGGAAGGTCGGGGAGTGAAGATCTTCCTAACCTCAATTCTCATCTCTTCCCATGAGTCTATGGGTCCTTTGGCTTCCCATCCAAATTCATCCCGAGGTGACCAATCTCTAGGGCCGTGGTTCCCTTTGCTTCGAACCGATCAAGTCGGGTGGTGAGGGTATCTAGATAGTTATGAATCTTGTTGAGGACAGTGTCAAATCGGTCCATATTTATTTGGGGCATCTCCCTAGGGTGGTCATGCACAGGAGTGATGGAAAACATGATGCAAGGGAGACTCAAATGCCAATGCCCTAGGACTAGACTCGAAGAGACAAGTCTAAAACTTGCTCTGATACCAATTTGATGAGACACGCCTAAGGATGATGATGCTCTGATTCCAATTTGATGAGACACGAACCCTCGGACCTAGAATTGTAAGCAACCGAACCGAACGGCGGACCCACTCAAGCGGGTTCACCCGCGTCGCGCACACCCGGGTCCGTAGGCGGGCCGGCGATGATGGTGAGGGTCCGTGGTTGGACCTCAAGGTTCCAAGGGTATGGTCAGCTAGGGACGGACCCCAATGGGCCAGAGATGCCCAATTCCAAGGGCGGCCGGCACGCCGGGGGCGTGGGTTGTAATGTCACTCTCACAGCTCACCCGCGGTAGTCATGCAATTAAATGATAATTCGGGTTCGGGCACTCTCTTACACCGACGGTACTAAGATGCAATACTAATTAAGCAAAAGACATCCAGCGAAGAGTAGTGTGAGTGGCTCACCTGATCGGTGTGAAGACACCGATCCCGGCCGGAGACGAGGGCGAGCGGGGAAGCGTGGGCTACCCGCACGCTGCGCCGATGAAGCTTCCCCTGTTTAAGTTATACAAGCACTACTCCCCACGCAGGGGGGTGGACTAGGGGAGGGGAGATTGAGTTACAAATCAAACACTACCTCCACACAGGGAGGGGCGCTAAGTTGGCCAGGCGGGGAGGGGAGATTGGATTGAAGCACCCCGCCGAATCTGCCTAGGTCTGGGACAGCAGGACAGGGGGTCGGTGTAGTCATCACTGTGCACTCCTCCGAACTCAGAATTTGACAAGATCAGCGCTGAAACGACGCTGACGGAGCCAGGCATGTCTGTGAATTTTTGTGGGCAGTCCTGAAGTCGTCACTGGCTGGGGCAGGCTGTGGAACAGGGCCCCTACGCTCAGATTCGTACTGTTCCCAGGGTGCAGCAGCAGATGGATGTTGTCACCACGACTGCTCCCGAAGTCCGATTGATGCGAGACCAAGTCGAGGACGACCGTGGACGAGTCTTATTCGAGCAGCAACCATGCAGAGCACCAGAAGATGTCGGGGTGGCGAGGAGGAGTCCGTTGAGTGAGGGGGGGTCAGGGCAGGACCTGAACGATCTGTTCTACACGCCCGGGAGAGAAAAATTAGAAAAGGCTTTCCTTATGCCAAAAGCGACGCCACATGTTGGTGATGGTAGATGCCTTGTGGTAGCAGCTCTCGGCCAAGTGGCGCCTTCAAAAGTTGAGGGGTGTGGCCGTGGTAGCTTCTGCACTGCAGCTCTGGTCCAGGTTCTGGTCACAGTTGTGCAGTCGGATGAGAATGGGCACCACGATCTGTAGTGAAGTCAGAACGAGACGATTCTACCTCTCCTGTGAAGAAGACTGGAAGACCTTTCCGGTGATGTATGGTGCACCTCCAAATGATGTCGGAAAGCACCAGGGTAGTCTCTGCAAGTCGGGTTCCAACTGCTGCCTGCGAACTGAGATGGGTAGGGTGATGATAGGTGATGGGAGACGGAGTAGATGGGGTGGGAAATGGGGTGGATGGGTGTGGGGGTGACACCTGACTATGTGGGGGTCTGTTAGGGGATGATTCAAGGTGTGGGAGGGGCCTAAAGGGGGCAGGGAGGTGGTCTATCAAGTGGAGGGAGGGGGAGATGCGAATTTGGGTTGGGAAGGAGAGAGGGAGGAGAGATCTCTCCTTTGTTTTGAATGGTGGGTTAATGGAGGGGTTAATGGGGGCCTAGGGAATGGGAAGGGTTGCCTTGGGGAGGGGAAGGGGTGTTTGAGAGAAGGGATTCTCCCTTGGGAAAATGAAAGGTTGTATGGGGAAGGGGAAAGGTTGCTTGGGAGGAGGGAGAGGTGCCTTGGAGAAGGGGATTCCACCTAGGGGTTAGAGGGGACTTAAATGGGAGGTATGGGGAAGGGGGAGGGGTCTTAATTAGAGGTGAATAGGGAGGAGAGAGAGTGAATTTCAAATTTGGGGGTGGGGAGGAGAGAGAATGGGGTTCGCCCCCTTTAGAGAGAGAGAGAGAGAAATAGAGAGAGAGAGAGCTAGAGAGAGAGGCACAAATTCTTGTGGCAATTTTATCAATACTTCATTAGCTTCCAAATGAGGGATTGGGGTCCTATTTATAGGAATCCCACATTTTCACATAAGTCCTTGACTTTTGGACTACTAACACTTAACCAAGGGGAAGGGGGCGCCCCTGGGCCTAGCCCATATAATTGGGCCCATTAACCAACATAATGACTCTAGACTTAGGTAAATAGCTACCTAACCTAGGTATTGGACTCAAATAAAAGGAAAAGTACATGATAAGGAAATGAAAATTACATCATATGACTCGAAATATAGTGGCGGACAAGATGTAGCATAGCTGGCGAGCTTCTGGATCCTCGAACAAAGGGGAAAGCTGGTGATGTCCTCATCAATATACTTTATACAATTAATCAAGATCTCTGAAGGAATACCAGAGGAAAGATTCTAACTGGACTTTAGTATCACTGACTTATAGACTTAAGAAATAAGTGACATTCTACTGTCTGAGAGAACCACACTAGATCTGTCATGAAAACTAGCAATGACACACATCTGGTCAATCTTTTTGAATCTGCCAAAGAACTCTTCCTCTCACAGCTCAACCAGCTCCCCCTCACTCAAAGCATTTCTGAAAGCTAACCAATAGACATATAGAACTCCCCCTCACAAAAAGAACAGACTTCTCATTTAAGACAATTTGTATAAGCCTAATTCTCTTCTCAGTGTTGTGAATTTTTCATTATCCAGAGGTTTAGTGAAAATTTCAGCAATCTGATTATCAGTGCCTACATGAATCAATTCAAAGTTATTTTTAGAAACCTCATCTCTTATGAAATGATGCCTTATCTCTATGTGTTTGGTGCGTGAATGCAAAACAGGATTTTTGGCAAGATTAATGGCACTGGTATTATCACAATAGATAGGTGTGCACCCCAAGTCTACTTGGTAGTCCTGAAGCTGGTGTTTAATCCAAATGACTTGTGTACCACAACTCCCTGCAGCCACATATTCAGCTTCTGCAGTGGAGAGGGCCACAGAATGTTGTTTCTTGGAACCCCAAGAAACTAAACACCCACCCAAACATCCTGCATAATCAGCATCTGTGTATGCAACTAAGTTAAATGTGTGTGATGCAGGAAACCATAAACCAAGAGAATGAGTAGCTGACAAGTATCTAAAAATTCTTTTCACTGCAGCTAAATGTAATTCAGTAGGTCTAGACTGATACCTTGCACACATTCCTACATTGAACTTTATATCAGGTCTAGAAGCTGTCAAGTAAAGAAGAGATCCAATCATACCTTGATAGAGCTTGGGATTTACTTCTTTACCTGTCTGTTGACACCTTGAAAATGAGCAAGGGCAGAGACAGAATTGAAAGGAAGATCAGACCAATAGTGAAAGATCAATTACGAATTTCGTCAACCATCTACCCGGCTGAAGCCTTTTCCCGGCCAAGCTGATGTCCGATGCCATTGTCAGTCAGACGACGGCACTGATGAAATAGCAGTCACCTGGCTGAAGTCTTTCCAGGCTAAAGCTGATGTCCGGTCTTGTCACCGTTCCGGTGACGATACCAATGAAATGATGTTCGGTTTTGTCATCATTCAGGTGGCAACGCCGATGAAACCCCGGTCTACCGATTGATGAAAAACCTATGAATGATCTCAATAGAAACTATGTCACCAATGGAGGGCCCTTTTGGGTGCTGATGTACTTGAAGGACCAATAAGAGGCCTAGTCTAAAAGACCTAAGTGGGCCTATAAAGTGGCGCCGGGATCCTCTTATCGAAGCCCAAGAGCTGCGTCGAGAAGCTGAAGTCCTGCGCGCTGGGAAGCCCCTCAGTGAGGCGCGCCGTGACAGGCCTGCCGAGAAGATACAAAATATAGTTATAAAACCCCCTTCCCCACGAGGAAGAAAGGGGGCGGACGATAGAAAAAAGAGGGAACGATAGAGAAAAGAGAGAAGAGACCAACAGAGCAAGAGAGAAAAAAAAGAAGAAGAGGAAGAAGGAGAAGAAGCTCCAGGTGGGCAGCTGGGGAGGGAGAGGAGTCAATGCTCCGCCCTCCCCCCCATGTTTTCTTTTCTTCTCCATGTAATCTTACGAGTCTTACCTCGATTTATCGGATGTAACCGGGATATCCCGGCCTTCGTTCTATTTCCCTTTCCCTCATTTCCACCTTTGTGATTGGTGTAAGTTTGGGATGATGCAGTGGAACGAAATGCTTTGATGGCCTATTTGGGCATTTCCCCGTTTTCTTTCTTCTTCCTTATATGTATCCATGTTTCTGGTTCGACTGAACGTGAACTGATGAAGCCTTCCCTTCTCTGGTTTCTCTCGAATGAGTGCTGCTCAATGTCTTGAATGATCGTTCTGATGCTTCAGGTTTCTACGCTCCGATTGTTCTTCCTGGGGGAATGTCGAAGGAAGAGTCCCAATCTTCACACCCATGGGTTATTGGACTCTATCCTCTCATCCCTTCAGTGATGCCTACGCTGGGTAGTCTCCCCATCTTTCATTTCATTTTTTTTCCTTTTCTTAAGCCATCAAGGTCGCCCCAGGAATCAGGGACAGTTATCCCTTGGTTTCCCTGGACGGCCGGCGACAAAAAAACATATCTCCAGAGGGTTTTAAATGGGTGATGATCTCGAGCCCTCCATAAACTTCGCCTTCCAGTGATCCCCTGGCACTGCCCCAGCAAAGCCCTTGGCTTCCCCCCTCATTTGCATCCTAAACTCCCAGCCGTTGCCTGGATCCCAGAAAGAAACCCCAAAAGCAGAGTGCCGTAGAACCCTGAAACACATCTCGGCGCCCTCATCTATCTCGGCTCCAAGAACAGTAGAACAGGTGAATAGCCCTCGGCGTGAGCCTTCTTGCGCCGAGAACCCCCACTATGCCCAAGCCGAAAAGGTCCTCCACCATTTCTTCCCCGTGCCGAGAAACCTATGCCGGGAGCCTCCTTTTCTCATGATTGGTCGCGCCGAAACCCCCCTTTAACACATCCTCCTCGCGCCGGGAAGCCTGCGCCGAAACCCCCTGACCTCCTCTTCATCGCGCCGGGAACCCCGGCCCTCTCACCTTGGCGTCGGGAACCCCCGACCTTCTTGCCATTGGCGCCGAGAACCCCCTGGCCTCCTCTTCATCGCGCTGGGAACCCCGGCCCTCTCACCTTGGTGTCGGGAACCCCGGCCTTTTTGCCATTGGCGCCAGGAGCCCTGGCCTTCCCATTTTGGGTCGTGCCGAGAGCCCATGCCCATTCACAGTGCGCCGAGAGCCTCATCTGCCACCCAATGAACCCCAACACCCAGAGCAAACCCACACAGGGATATTCGTGGATCACCAGATATGTCTCGGGGATAAAATTAAAGGGAGTCAGACTCCCTTATGTTCCATCAGTTCGTGTCGGGATTACGACAACCCACCCCCCTTTTAGCTCCGGTGAGCTCTGCCAATGCATGAGTGCCACCAGTTCTTATAAGGGAAGAGTCAAACATCGCCCCGGGGCATACATGTGTAATGTGGGAGGTTCGGCCTCTCTATATCTCAGTTTTCGTCCCGGCACTCTGTGGGTGATAGCCTATTCTCCCCTGGGCATGATCCGGATCAAGGGGAAATGATGTCGAAATGTTGATCGATGCTTCAAAACCCCATCATGGTTACAGCTCCGTCTGCCTGTGATTGAAATCCGCCTTCTCCCCTTTCCCCTTCACCTAGTTTTTGAACCGCTGATTCAACGTTATCGTCTGTTTCTGTGGTTGATGTTATTATCTTACCCGCCTTCCTGGCCCTGGTATGAAGTTTAAAATTGTGCACATGAATATCTGTTTGCCTTATGAGGCCTCCTATTTCGGCGTTTAATCAAGGGTTGTCCTTCTTAGGAAGGGCGTAATTAACGTCATAGCCTTTATGGTATGGCGGACTTTTGGTCCCGACTCGGACTTCACAATCGACTGACCAAGTCAGATTGAGCGCATAATAAAAATTTTCACCATGGTGACTGGCACGCCAATAAATCAATAAATAAACAAATAAAATCAAATAAGATAACGGAAGAAAAATCCCACGTCCACAAGTCTGGCACGCCCGGTGGGACCTAGTCTCCCTTCATCTCTACGCCAAAATAGGAGGCCCAGCGGGCCCCCCCTCAAATTTCTGATTCCATACTTTCTCTATTTTCAGGAAGCTACGATGACGGCTGGAATCATGTCTGTACGCTTTGATCAACAAGCGGTCGATGTGCATGTTCGAGAAGGCTACCTGGCGGTACCTCTTTCGTTCGGATCAATGCCGCCTGCTGTCGGGATGCCCAACTGCCTGGGCCTCATCTTCACTGACTTGCTCGAGATTGACAACCAGGAGCAAAGGATTGTTGTCGAGACATTGACGCAAGCTACCAGCCCCAAAATGAGCCGGGCGATGCAAGATACTCCTGAGGTCGTGGCCTGCTTCGTCCATCACGAGGCGAAAAGGGGCGCACCCTCTGCTGCTGGAAGAAGGAGGAGATCCGACAGGAGAGCCCGACCCACTGCTGCGGGTCGTCGGATATCCAACTCAGGAAAGACAATGCTGATTGGAGATGTCCAGGTAAACCTTAGTGGTCGCCCAAGGGCGGTCAAGCCAGACACGATTGTCCCGATGGTGCCTACTACCAACAGGTTCCGGGTACTAGCTGCCATGAGGGTCGACATGAAGGAGGAGGATAGAAAGCCACTGGCACCGAAGCCGCCCAAGTTCAAGCAGATCTGGCGGCCGAAAAAAATCCAGAGCTGGGTCCGAGCTCGAGAGGAAGAAAACATTGTTGATACCACTGTTGCCCACTTCAGGGCAGGAAGCAGAAGAGAAGAAGGAAAAGACATAAGAAATGTTGTTGCTGTTCACCCCAGGGCTCGGGGTAGGAGAGATGAGGAAGAGAACGAAGGAAGAAATCTGACTACTATTCGCCCCAGGATGAGGGGCAGAAGATATCAGCAGAAGGAAGACCTCACGGTCACCCACCCCATGGCTGGGGGCAAAAGATGGGAAAGAAGGAATTATGCTGCCAGCTGCTGCCAGGATGGAAGTAGAAGGCTCAGGGAGGAAAAGGAAATGAGAATAAGCGAACCAGTCGCTGCTGCCACTCAAATAAGACCAAGAGCCTGTGCCAGACAGGCCGATATATTCAAATACTGCAGAGCCGAGCACTTGACTGCTCAGGTGGAGAGACTGGCTTGTCAGCAGAAGAGCCGGGAAAGATTGATGCTCCAACCAGAGCCACGAAGGCACAATCAAGAGGAGATGAAACAAGTGGCTCAGGACTACTTTCACTACCTAGGGAACTCCGCCCTCGGGCAGCAAAGATTATCCCGTGCCTTGGGCACCATGGATGAGGAAGAAGAAGAAACCCTTCAAGAAGTGATGCTCGGAGTTTCTTCCTCCGATTCCAATGATTATGAAGAAGGCCACAGAGCCGGGTATGGGAAAGAAGACCTGCACATGGAAGAAGCTAGAGAAAGAATATCGGTCTTTGACCTGCTCAAATACCCCGATCAGATGAGAATGAAAGTCTACAGGCAGAGGGAAAAGATGCAGATCTTTGCCTGCAATATGGCCGGGCTTGTCAAAGGGCAGGATATGTTACCGACACAGCCAGATGAATTGCTCAGACTAGCAACCAGACCAGGCCCCGTCACAAGAAGAGGCCAGGCGGCAAAAGATAAGATGAAGACTAATGATGAAGCCTGCAAGATCACCACTATGACAGTTAATGTGGTGACAGCGGAAGAGGAAGACAATCCCTTCGTTGATGATGCTGAAGGGACTTCAGAAGATCTACAGATCCCGTCAACCCTGGATCCCATGATCCAGATGATGTTTAGAAGATATCTACAAGAGATCAATGCTCTCAGAAGACAGCTAAATGAGAGGCATGAAGTTACACCGGTCTCCAAGCAAGTCGAGCATGTGGGGCAGACTGCCAGCTCAACAGAAATGGCTATCCCAGCTAATCCTCTTCCGGCTGATAAGGGCAAAGCACCGAGCCAACCCATTCTGTAGTAGACGGTAGCTCAGCCCTCTACATCTCAGATGCAGCCTGCCGCGCCAGCCTTGCGCGCAACTATGATGACAACTCCTTATGGTCAGCGATAAGCTCACTTCTTCCCGAAAAGCATAGATCCAGCCATAGCCCAGAAGCTGATGATTGAAAAGATTGTGGAGATGATGCTGTCTGAAAAGACTGGTGATGATGCTAGTTCCTACGATGTGTACAAGGTACCATATCCTCCCCAGTATGCTACCAAGAGACTACCGCCAGGCGTCAGTAAGCCGCCGAAGTTTGAGAAATTTAATGGCCAGGGCTCTCCCAAGGAGCACATAGCTTACTACACCACAATCATGGGTGACTTGGCAGCTGATGAAGCTTATTTGCTTAAGTTCTTCGGCTCATCCCTCACCGGGATAGCCTTTGAATGGTATTCAAGCCTACCGGCTAGGTCAGTGACCGATTGGCCTGATATGCAAAGAAAGTTCCGCGACAGATTTCACGTCACGGAAAGAGAAATTACAATAGCAGAACTATATGCAACTAGGCAAAAGCAAGATGAAACAGCACCAGACTACATCAAAAGGTGGAGGAACTTAGCTATGAGATGCAGAAGACCTCCTTATCAAGAAGATGCAGTGCAAATATGTAAGCAGAGCCTCAGGAGAGAGGTACTGGAAAAGATGATTGGTGCAGATGTCAGAACATTTGACCGGCTGAACAATATAGTGACGGAGGTCGAGACGTTCCTGTCTAAGCGTCCGATGGCCAATGCTCCAACTGTGCCGAAAGGGAAATCTAATGATCGACGACCATCGCACTCTGAGGCTAACACCGTCGATTTCAGAACCTTCGAGCAACAGAAAGGGAAGAAGGGGGCAGATGAAGCTCCCCCACCAGCAGACACAGCAGAAAGAAAAGTTAAGGTATCTCTGAGAAACAAAATGAGGAAGCCGTACTCTTTCCTGAAAGATAAGACAGCCGCACTATTCAACTGGGCATACAAGTTCAACAAGGTAACATTGCCTGAGCCAAAGAGACCTGAGGACGTGGCAAAGAAAGGTGATCCACTGTTCTGTCCATATCACCGTGCGTTGGGGCACGCAATTGAAGATTGCTACGTCTTCAAAGATATTATGGAAGGCATGGTCAAAAAGGGCGAGCTACAGCTGGGAGATTACCAGGTAGAGCCACCTCGTCCACATGAGCCTCCGGCATTAAAAATGGCCGCCAATATGATTTCAATCTACCAGCAGCTGCCTAAGGAGGCCGTTGAAGAATGTACCAGGCATACTTATGAAGCTTGCTTCCTCACCCCACTGAAGGATCAGGAAGGATGGCAAATGAAACCCATAAAGAACAAAAAGAAGACTCCCACAGCCAATACCAATGGAGCAGTTATCTGCGGTGTCACACCAAGGCCCGAACCACCTCTAGTAAAGCCAGTATGCCGCACAGCTGAGACAGAGCTAGTCATCCGGATCCCCACTCACAACCGGAGAAGACAAGTCCCCCTACCTGCACATAAGGAAGTAAGTCCTGCAGCCAGGCGTTTACAGCAATATATTAATGGGCTCGATGAATATGAACAGAAGAAGCCTGGGCACCTGCTGGTGAAAGAATGTATACTCTGGGAACAGCTCGAAGAATTGAAAATTAAAGAGCAGTCAGAGGCAGAACAAGAAAAGGCTGAGAGACTGAACCTTTCTGGGGGCAGGGGCCGATAAAGCCAAATTCCAGAAAAAGAAGAGACGGCCCAAGTCCAAGAAGGGAAAGAGGGTCATGACGGTACAATGTAACACCCTGTCGGCACTCTTTACCTCACCCAGGGAGAATGATGAGGATGAAACATCAAATGCCCCACTAGAAGCCAACCATGCCGAGGCCTCAACCTCAGCACATGCAACACGCTCCGGAAGAAGGTGGGGGCGCCCACCACCAGCTAATCATAACATTATGTTCAGAGGGGAACAGCCCCACCAGATTCCCGAACCGGAGGTACGAGGTGTCCAGGTTCCTCCCCCTGCCAGCTTGTACCAAGAAAAGAAGAAAGGAGGTCAAACTCCAACATTTCTAGAATTTCTGTCTAGTCAAGAAAATGGGCAGTCGATACAGGCTGGGCCAGATAAAGGCAAGAGACCTCAGCAGTCGGCATCTGTAGCCTACAAGCAGAATGAGAAAGAGGAGGATAACTCTCCGACGGCACCAGGGGCCGTTGCTATAGAAGAAGCCCCCCAAGAAATCAGTCTAGAGGTTGAAGCCAGCACTGGGTAGCAGAGGCCACGGGCACCACATGAACCTCCAAAGCCCCGATGGGCAGAGGAAATGAGACTGTCTAATGTCAGGGTAGGCAGCCGGATCATGAAAATGCTAAAGAAGCTCCCTACCAGGTTCTCCATCTGGGAGATCCTCTCTCTCAGTGAAGAAGCTCGCCAAGCGATTGTTGATGCCTTGCAGTCGCCGGCACAATATGAAGCACTCTTGACAGAAGTGAATTCTGGGCTGTCAGTTACATTCACAGAGGATGACATGCTGATTCCGAATTTCTGCCATAACAGACCGCTATATATGAGGGGCTCCCTGAATTGTCAGCAGCTGAACAGGATACTGATAGATCCCGGGGCTGCCGTGAACATTCTCCCATACCGCATCTACCAAAAATATTACTTTGATCTTCAACTTACCAAGGTCAGAGACATGAAAATTGCGGGATTCAACCAGAAATGTGAGACGCCCCTTGGGGTGGCTGATTTTAACCTCACATTGGGGGACCTCACTACCGTGGTACGATTCTATGTAATCAACTCCAACACCACATATAAGGCCCTGCTGGGGAGACCGTGGCTGCATGAATATCAGATAGTGCCGTCCACACTACATCAGTGCATTAAATACTGCCATGAAGGAAAAGAAGAGAGGGTGTTTGCGGATCTGCATCCCTTCGAAGTATTCGAGTGCCATATGCTCGATGCATCCTACTACACGGAGGTGTCGCAAAAGGGTGAAGAGAAAGAGGCTGTGGTCAGCCAGAAAAAGCCGGCGACGAAGGCAAGAAACTGGTCTCCCCCGCCACCAAAGGGCTATATTAAAAAGCATGAGGTATCTCACATCTCTTATGCTGGTGACTTTGCTCGGATCACCCCTCCTAGCATTCACCCGGATGATATCGATGAAGAAATGAAAGAAAAGTACACATAGGTGGAGGTTCCGTAGGGTTTAGTCAAGCCCATCGCCAGCCTAGAGTACTAGACGGTGCTACCACTGAAGACTATAGAAATCCCTCGCTTCTGTGAGCCTCCTACCATATTCTACACCGGGGAGTCAGTCGAGGAAGATGATCAAGACTGCATGGTCCCTGAAGAGGCTGCAAGCCGGATGGTGCCGATTACAGGCTTGGATTATACTACCCAACGAGTTTCGCAGATGTTCTCTAAGATGCAAATGCCGTCATTGTAGCCTGCTGCCCAGAAAAGGGCGTTCAAGGAGCTATGGGATCCGCCTCGGGATAATAAAGAACTGAGGAAGATCACTCAGCACCCGGGATTGGGTTATACCCTTCAAGAATACTATGAAGCTGAGGTGGACGTCATCTTTGTCTCCTACCAGCATGAAGACCCTCCCGAGGTGGGATATGACAAGTACCCCTCAGAAGATGAAGAAGTCATTTATCAATCCATAATGAACAATGAAGCCCCAGACAGTCAGCCGGAGACGGGGACATCTGATGAAACAAAGAAAGATTGGTGCTGGGAAGATCTATCTTGCAAAGAAAATATGTTCCATGCTGAAGCAAAGTTTGACACGGGAACCCCGGATGAAGACCAAGTAGCCAAAGAGCTGAGGGAATGCCTGGAGTTTGAGCACATCCTGGAAGAAGTCTGGGCTCTACAGAATGATGATCTCTCAAGGGAGTCTACATCAGAAGAGCCTCTAAGGGCGGGAGACTCCATCTTTGAGTTTCCTGCTGATCCAGCTACGTCCTCGGGGCAGACTGAACAGAATACAACAATATTGGCTGTATATGATGAGCCAGCACCCGCTGATAACCAATATGATGAAACAGAAAATCATGAAACTGAAGAAGATTATATCCCGGGAAGCTTCATTGACTTGCAAGAAGCCCCGCCCGAGGTCGAAGATGGAGGTCAGACCACCGTCGATGAGCTTGTGGAAATAAACCTGGGGACCGCAAGTGAGCCAAGGCCGACATTCCTCAGTGCACTGCTGGAGCCAGCTACCAGGGAACAGTATGTACAGTTCTTGAAAGAATTCCAAGACTACTTTGCATGGACATATGATGAAATGCCGGGACTGAGTTCTGAGGTGGCGCAGCACCGATTGGCAATAAACCCAGAGGCTAGCCCTGTAAAGCAGCCTTCCAGGAGAATGCGCCCTGAATTAATAAATCAGATTAACAAAGAGGTTGACAAGCTGATTGATGTAGGCTTTGTTGAAGAAAATCAGTATACGACATGGTTAGCCAACATAGTGCCCGTAAAGAAGAAGAATGGGCAGATTAGAATATGTGCTGATTTCCGGGACCTTAATAAGGCTTGCCCGAAAGATGACTTTCCAGTGCCAATCACTGAAGTGATGATCGATGCGACTACTGGTCATGAGGCTCTATCATTTATGGATGGGTCATCCGGATACAACCAAATCTGGATTGTTGAGGAAGACAAAGTGCACACTGCATTCCGTACCCCGAAGGGGATATTCCACTACAAAAGGATGCCGTTTGGCCTCAAGAATGCCGGCGCTACCTATCAAAGAGCTGTGACCAAGATCTTTGATGATTTGCTCTTCAAGAAAGTAGAGTGCTACATTGATGATCTGGTAGTAAAAACCAGCCGAAGAGAAGACCATTTGCAAGACCTAAGGGTAGTATTCCAGAGGCTGCGCAAATATGAACTCAAGATGAATCCCATGAAATGCGCCTTCGGTGTGTCCAGTGGAAAATTCCTCAGGTTTATTGTCCGTCATAGGGGCATTGAAATTGACCCATCCAAGATTAAGGCTATCCAGGAGCTCCCTCGACCAAGGAATCTGTCCGAGTTGAGATCTCTGCAAGGGCATCTGGCCTATATCCGACGATTTATATCAAATCTGTCAGGAAGATGCCACCCCTTTCACAAGCTCATGATGAAAGATGTGCCGTTCCTCTGGGACGATGGCTGTCAGGAAGCCTTTGAGAATCTGAAAGAATATCTCAAGACCCCTCCGGTGTTGGGGGCACCAATTAAGGGCAGACCCTTGATACTGTATATCGCGGCCACATACTATTCCCTGGGGGCAATGCTGGCACAGATAAATGAAGAAGGCAAAGAACAAGCCTTGCACTACCTGAGTAGGAGGCTGATTAGAACTGAAGAAAGCTACAGCTACATAGAAAAGACCTGCTTGGAATTAGTCTTTGCTGTCAAAAAGCTCCGACACTATATGTTGTCACATGAAGTTAGATTGATATCTGCAGCAGATCCGCTCAAATACATATTGACTCAGCCAGTACTGAAGGGCCGGTTGGGCAAATGGGCAGTGATCCTGATGGAATTCGATATTACCTATATACCCCAGAGGGTGATAAAAGGACAGGCCGTGGCTGATTTCTTCACAGAGCATCCTGTGCCGGAAAATGATATACTAGGGACTGAGTTACCCGATGATGAGACACTCGAGGCCTGCCAGGCTCAATCAATTATGTGGCAACTATTCTTTGATGGAGCATCTAGAACAGAGACAGACTCCGACGGAAAGACTAGAATACGGGCCGGAGCCGGTATTGTGCTGAAATCACCAGAGGGGGAGGTCGTGCATACTTCCTGTTCTATAAACAAGCCCTGCACCAATAATGAGGCTGAGTATGAAGCTCTGATAATCGGGCTATATGTCAGCCTCAACATGGGTATCCAAATGCTTCAAGTATTCGGGGATTCGATGTTGATAATAAAACAGATCCAAGGGGAGTTCGAAGTGCGGAAGCCAGAACTGAATCCCTACCACCAAAAAGCTGTGCGCCTCATGGCGAAATTCTACCATATTGAGCTCAAGCATGTGGGCCGTGGACACAATGCCCAGGCTGATGCACTGTCAAAGCTGGCCAGCTCACTAGCAGTCCCGCCAAATAAGACACTGAACATTGTCGTTATGAACCGGCGGCAAGTCCCCAGTATGCTAGAGGGGTGCCCCGAAGAAGATGAAGTTGCCACCATCAGCACAGAACAAGCGTCTGATTGGAGACAACACTTGCTGCAGTGGTTTCCACACCGACAACTGCCACAGATAAGAGAAGAAAAGATGAAACTCCTAAGAATCAAAGATTCTTATGAACTCAGGAATGGAATTTTGTTCCGAATAATGGCTGATGCACGCAAGAAGATTCTACTCCGATGTCTGTCCACTGAGGAAGCCTGGCAAGCGATGAAAGAAACACATGCTGGGACAGCAGGTGCCCACCAGGCTGGTCCCAAGATGAAGATAGAAATCAAGAAGCTGGGCTACTATTGGCCCACCATGTTTGAAGACTGCTGTAAATTTGCAAAATCGTGCCAGAAATGCCAGGAGCATGCTACTCTGCCTAGAAGGCCTCCTACGACTCTGCACCCTACAGTTCCCAGCTGGCCATTTGCACAATGGGGAACTGATGTAGTCGGGCCACTACCGACTTCCTCGGCCGGACATAAGTACATACTGGCGATAACATATTACTTCTCCCGATGGGCGGAGGCTGTAGCATTAAGAGAAGTGACTGGTGAATTGGTCGCCAGATTCATCAAACAGAACATTATCTTCCGGTTCGGGATCCCCAGCCGAATAATATCCGACAATGGAAGTCATTTCAGAAATCAGAAGGTCTATCGGCTTGCTGAGAAATATAAGATCGAATGGAGGACCTCCACTCCTTACAATCCACAGGCAAACGGATTGGCAGAAGCTTTTAACAAGACTCTCTGCACCTTGCTGGCCAAGGTCGTCAGTTCTAATAAGAAGGACTGGGAAGAGAAAATGTATGAAGCTCTGTGGGCATACCTATAGGGTGCTCACCATACTCGCTAGTATACGGTTCAGAGGCAGTGGTTCCGCTAGAGCTGGAAGTCCCGTCACTTAGAGTGGCAGTCCAATATGGCCTGGCCCGTGGCGAACAGACCAATGCAGAAAGAAGACTAGAAGAGCTGGCTAAATTGGAAGGGAAGCGCCTCCGAGCTCAGAAAAGTATCCAAATGTATCAGGCCCGCATGGCCACTGCATTCAACAAACTCGTAAAAGGACGAGAATTCAAGAAAGGCGACCTCGTCATGGTCAAGAAAAAAGAAGTCATGGCGTCCAACCCAAAAGGAAAGCTGAATGCTAATTGGGAAGGTCCTTATGTGATACAGAGGGTCTACGAAGGAGGGGCCTACGTGGTTGTTAACCATCGAGGGGAAATCCAATTCTCACCACTCAACGGAAGACATCTGAAGTTGTATCATACAGCACAACCGACATTCCCCGAGTAATCGGGCAAAATCTACCCTTTCCTTGGCCTAGTGGTACTCCACCCTAGCCAAGCTACACCCTTTCCTTGGCCTAGTGGCACTCCGCCATAGCCAAGCTGTCCTTTTCTTGGTATAGCGGCACTCCGCCCTAGCCAAGCTACACCCTTTTCTTGGTATAGCGGCACTCCGCCCTAGCCAAGCTACACCCTTTTCTTGGTATAGCGGCACTCCGCCCTAACCAAGCTACCTTTTATTGGTCTAGCGGTATTCCACCCTAACCGAGCTACCCTTTCCTTGGCCTAGTGGTACTCCGCCCTAGCCAGGCTACACCCTTTTCCCGGTCTAGTGGCACTCCGCTCTAGCCGAGCTGCCCTTTCCTTGGTCTAGCGGCACTCCGCCCTAGTCAAGCTACCCTTTCCTTGGTCTAGCGGCACTCCGCCCTAACCAAGCTACCCTCTTCCTTGGTCTAGCGGCACTCCGCCTTAACCAAGCTACCATTTTCCTTGATCTAGCGGCACTCCGCCCTAACCAAGCTACCCTCTTCCTTGGTCTAGCGGCACTCCACCTAACCAAGCTACCCTTTTCCTTGGTCTAGCGACATTCTGCCCTAACCAAGCTACCCTTTCCTTGGTCTAGTGGTACTCCGCCCTAGCCAGGCTACACCCTTTTCCTTGGTCTAGCGGCATTCCGCCCTAACCAAGCTACCCTTTCCTTGGCCTAGTGGTACTCCGCCCTAGCCAGGCCACACCCTTTCCCGGTCTAGTGGCACTCCGCCCTAGCCGAGCTGCCCTTTCCTTGGTCTAGCGACACTCCGCCCTAGTCAAGCTACCCTTTCCTTGGCCTAGCGGCACTCCGCCCTAGCCAAGCTACACCCTTTTCTTGGTATAGTGGCACTCCACCCTAGCCAAGCTGCACCCATTTCCCGGTCTAGCGGCGCTCCGCCCTAACCAAGCTACCCTCATCTTGAGCTGGTGGCATTCCGACCTGTCACCCTCTAAAAAAAAAAGAGAGAGAAAGAACAAAAAGAAAGTAAAAAAAAATGGGGTTGAAAATAGAGATACCCCACCAAACTTGCTCCTATATTAGGGACAAGTGCAAAAATGACCTAAAACCCAGCTGTGGTGAAAACCCGAAAGGGCACTGCAGGCAAAATCGGGTACCCCGCCACGTGAAAACCCGAAAGGGCACGTGGGTAAAAGCAAGAGGGGGCTGGCTCCGGCGAAAACCCGAGAGGGCGCTTGGGTCGGTAATGTGGTGATTCCAAAGAAAGCCTCACCTCCCACCATAAAACTCCTCGTCGATCGACCGGTGCCTTGCCCGATCAACGATTAAACCCATCCGGAATGGACCTTACGTCTATTCTGTTGAAGCCTTCATGTATTGCTCAAGGAAAATCTCCCTCAATAATAAGCCCACCTCGGGATAGACCTTCCGTCTGTTCTGATAAAACACTTCCACTTGGTTCTGTCTAAGACCCACCACGATGAAACCTGTCCAGTTTAGACCTTACGTCTATCTCGATGAAACCTATCTTACGTCTCTCCCGATGAAACCTATGAAATCCTTGCATTGGTATGAACCCAATACCGATGATGAAACCCGCTATTGGTCGATTGGCCCACTGCCCAATCAACAATGGAATCCTGTCCGGTTTAGACCTTACGTCTATTCCGACTAGATCTATCGGTCTCTTTACGGCCCGCCGTGGTGAAACCTGTTGTTGATCGATTGGCACACTGCCCGATCTATGATAAAACCTTATCCAGGTTAGACCTTCCGTCTATCCTGATGAAATCCATGAACTCCTTGCATTGGTATAAATCCAATACCGATGATGAAACCCACCATTGATCGATTGGCACCTCGCCTAATATCAATGATAAAACCCTACCCAGTTTAGACCCCACGTCTATCCTGATGAAACATACGAAATCCTTGCATTGGGATGAGCCAATACCAATGATGAAACCTGCTATCGATCGATTGGCACGCTGCCTGATCGACGCTAAAACCCATCTAGGGTGGACCTTCCGTCCGCTCTAACATAGCACAACACTGCTCTTTGAATCGATTCAGACCCTCCGTCTGGATAGATCATGAAACTCTATTCCTTTGCGTTAATGTTAAACCCCACATTAACGATGAAACTCATATCTTCAGCAAACGGCCTCGTGCCCGAGCTGCTATCTATATCCTCTAAATCAATTCGGACCTTTCGTCCAGATAGATCATGAAACCCTTCTTCCCTTTGCATTGATGTTGACACCCACATCAATGATCGTGTGTCCAAAATAAACATATGGCGCCATGGTCCATAGGATGAAAGTTCTGGTCCCAGAAAAGACGATGAAAAAGAAAAGAGAAAGAAAATGACAAAAAAAATACATATATAGAAATGGGGTTGAAAATAGAGATACCTCGCCAGACTTGTTCAGGCATTCTGGATAAGGGCAAAAATGGCAAAAACCCAGCTGTGGTGAAAACCCGAAAGGGCACTACAGGCAAAATCGGGTACCCCGCCACGTGAAAATCTGAAAGGACGCATGGGCAAAAGCAAGAGGGGGCTGGCTCCGACGAAAACCCGAAAGGGCGCTTGGGTCGGTAATGTGGTAATTCATAAGTTCCATGCCAACCAGCACGTTACCTTCACCTCCCCTTTACTGATGAGGCATTCCGTCGGTCATCTGGCTCTATGCCCCACCGATGATAAAGCCTTTCCGGGTTAGATCTTACGTCTACCCTGATGAAATCTACATACCCTCTTTCACATGTCCCACCGACAATAAAACCCATCATCATTCTGATGAAGCCTGGCCAGTTCAGACCTTACGTCTGTCCTGATCAAACTCCCAAACCTTCCCTTGATCGATCGGCTCCTTGCCCGGTCAACGATGAAACCCTACCAGGATAGACCCTACGCCTATCCTGATGAAACCTACGTATTTCTTGGCAAAGTGCCACCCGCCATAAAACCTGCTGGAATAGACCTTACGTCTGTCCTGACGAGACCTACACCTCTACATACGTCCCACCGTTGATCAACCGGCACCTCGCCCGATCAATGATGAAATCCTCTGTCCGGTTTAGACCTTACGTCTATACTGATGAAACCTATGAAACTCTTTGCGTCGATATAAGCCCCATATCGACGATGAAACCAACCACTGATCGACTGGCACCTCGCCCGATCAGTGATGAAACCATGTCCAATTAAAACCCTGCCAGTTTAGACCTTTTGTCTATTCTAATGAAACTTATAACACTTTCTTTGCATCGATATGAACCCAATATCGATGATGAAACTAGCTATTGATCGACCGGCACCTCGCCCGATCAATGATAAAATCCTATCCAGTTCAGGCCCTACGTCTGTCCTGATGAAAACCGCGTACCCTTCAATATCCCACCTGCGATAACCTCTACCCAGTCTAGACCTTACGTCTACTCTGATGAAACCTATAAAACCCCTTTGCATCGATATAAACCCAATATCGATGATGAAATCATATACTGGTCGATTGGCACATTGCCCCGACTAGCTTTGAAACTGCCCGGGATGGACCATTCACCCGTTCCGGATAATGCTCTGAGCCTCTTCGTTCACATTCCTGCAAACCGTCTCCCTTGCGGCACATATGGCCAAAGAAGGACGTTTGCTACCAACAACAGAATTCAGTTTAAAGCACCCCCCCGGAGGCCGTCACGCGGTGGAGCGAGTTCCCCATCCTTTCTTTGAAGGGGTGGACGCTCTCCTGCCAGATACGAGCCGTTCGTATGAGGGACTGCTAGAACCACTACCCCACTTCCCAAAGTGATGAAACCACATAGAAAAGACAAACCACATATGAGACTGGTATAAAGATTCCTTTCCATTGAATAAAAAAGGGAATACAAGAAGGGCCCCTGAGGGGGAATTGTATTACAAAAAGGGGGAAACAGATATTCACGGGCGCCGGAATATGTCCTCGAAGGCCAGAAGCCCTACATGCGGGGCAGCCCCCAGCTCATGAAGTCGAGCCTCCTCCTCCTGTAGCCGAGCAGACTCGTCCTGAAAGGATGCCACCTGCCCCTCCAACAGAGCTACTTCCTCCGCAAGCTGCGGCCGAGAAGTTGTTATCTGCGGCAGTTCAGCCCGGAGGTCAAACAGTTCAGCCTCCAGGATGGTTATCCGGCTGCGCACGAACTGCTCCCGCTGCGCCAGAGACTGCAGTTGGCATTGGCGCTCCTGAAGAACAGAGTCCGTCTTCTCCAGCTCAGATTTGCACTCCTTCCTTTGCAACTTCAAAGCTGCCAGTCTGTCAGACATAATATGTGCCAAGAAGTCCCGGCGATGTATGAACTTTAACAACAATAGAACCCGCTGGGCCCATATTTCCATGGGACAGCCCATCGCCTGTAGACCAGTAGTGAAACGCTCGGCTATCTCCTTCAGCCGCAGATAAGTCAGTCCGGGCTGGGACTCCACCAGCTGGCGCAGCATGTCCAGATTTTGCCAGACAAAACTCTCGGATGAAGCGAAGCCAGGAGAAGGAACTGGAGCTACTTCGAAAGTCACCTCGCCGTCAATGTCTGCCCACAGTGCAACATCCGGCTGAGAGGACGAAGACGGCAAATCTGCTGGAAGAACTGGCCGGTCCCTCTCTGTGCTCTCCTGTTGAGCTGAAGACTCCTCCTCTACCGCTGTCTCGGGAGCTATGGCTTGAACATCTGCGGAGGGAGAACCAATAAATGATGGAGCTATCTCTTCATGAGTCTTCTGAATAAGGGCTTCATCTTCAGCTGCTTTTTCTGATAATGGGGATGAAGGGTCCCTAGTCTGTAGAGGCAGAAGTCCAGTCTCTATAGCCACTGTGGCAGGGACTACTGACTCGGGCGCAATTGACATTACGGCGGCCGGTATAAAGGCGGAGCTTCTGGCTGGGTCTGCTTCGGCTCTAAACTCTGAGGCCCTCACAGGGATGGAAATCTCTCCTGATGATCCCAAGTCCAGTGATGTTAAGTCAGTTGAAGATTGTATTCTTACTGGCACGGGGCGAATAACCTCAGAAATTCCCATGCAAGTTGAAGGTAAAGCGGGGATGATGACCAAATCTGCAGATGAGACGTCCATAGAAACTGCGGCCGCGTCTGAGCTGGTAATGGCAGGGTCCTGAGGACAAAGCAGGATGATCTTCAGCAATGAATGAAAGAAAATAAATAGAACAGCAGACAAAAAGAGAAGCTTACCTTTAAAGTGGGAGCTATATCCTCAAAATGAGACAAAAGAGGAGAAAGCTCCGTAGTTGAAGCAACAAACGGAGGGGTTATGTCAACCTCGGTGTCGAGCCCGGCAAACTCCTCTTGCAATTCCTCCTCAGAAGATAGCATCAACAGTTTAGGAGGCTGAAAGGGCGGGAGGCCTTTTGCAAATACAGGCAGGGCTTCTGATTTTTGGATTTCCTCCTCACTGCCGCTGAAGGTCACTTCCTCCTCATTATCAGGGGCGGTCTCGGAGCTGCCCGAGGATATCTCCACTCTAGCTATATGCTGCGAGGTCGCCTCTAGAGCATGCCGGGATGCAGACCGGGTGATTATGCATCTGGCCGGAATAGGGCTCCGTCTTGTTTGAGTCCTTTCACTTTCCTGTGGCTGAGGCGACTCTCCCGCTGCTATCATGGCCTCAGTCGGCTCCCTGACTGTCACTTCAACAAAAGGGGAACTCTGAGGGATATAATGGAAAAGAACAACAACGAAAGTATAAAGAGAAAAGATGAGAAAGCACATTTACCTTCCTCCTCGCCAGCCGGGGTAGGAGAAGGCAGCCTCGTGTCCCTTTCCATAGGCACTGCAACCTGCTCCGGGGCTGTATCAGATAAAGAGAAGCTCAGTCTCGAAGGACGCCTTAAAAGATCAGTCAAGAAAACAATGAAGATTGCATCTGCAAGATATTTACCGCCACTCTCGGCAGGTTCCTGAGCAGCCTCCCTCTGAGACCTGAACTCGTCAAAAGAGGGGATGTCTGGAAGAGGGGTTCCGGCGTCCGTCGCGACTGGAGCTGACTGCTGGACCCGAACAACTTTGGCCCTCTTGGCCTTGACAACTGCAGCTTTCACCACAGAAGGCTTCCTCTTCTTGCCCGGAGGCAAGGGAGTGGTCGTAGGTGCCGCTGCAGGAATTTCAAAGTAAGCAGGCTTCTCAGCTTGAGCAATAATCTTCCTGTAAAGTCCCTGCCGTTTTATGTCCGGTCTATCTGTGCAAGACACAAGAAAAGCAGTCATAGTCGACAGATGCAGAACATAACAATAAAAGAAAGACGCCATGAGCGCACAGGAAGGGTCATACCTGCTGGGCCGTCATAGAAGGTGGAAAGCGGCCAATACAGATAAGCCACCTCCTTCGAGCGGGAAGCAGCCTCCTTCACGAGCCAGCATACGTCACCGATGGTCTGGCACTTCTCCGTCAAGGCAGCCAAGTCTTTATGTCCATGGAAGTCGAGGCAATGAAAGAGGCCGAGATAATCCATGCACCAGCCGTCAACATAATGAAAAGAAATGAAAAGCGGCTTATTCAGAATGCCAGCTATCGGGTTCTCTACTGACAGCCCGTGAACATTCAGCAGTACAAAAAGCCAAGAGGTGTGCTGATAATACGTCTGGGTGCGGTCTTCCCTCCGCACAAACGTCCTATAAGGGTGAAATCTGTCCACCGGGCCCCTCCAGGGGGCTGCTGTCGGGAGAGGCTCCTCTGGGGGAAACGGATACTGCACCTCCACATGAATACTCCCTATGTGGCCCAACTGCCTCAGGTCCTTTGTAAAAACATCTTCATTGATCTCAGAAAAGACAGGAGTGGGTATTTCAGAGCCTTCCTCTTTTAAGGACCGACGCCTGGCAATATATGTGTCCGCCTCCTTCGGATGCTGTGAATAGAGCCTTTTCAGATGAACCTCATCAATTTCAAACACAGGCCCTGATTGCCGCTTTAAGAAAGAGCGCTCGGCCACATCCCAGAAGGCGCCTCTGCCATCCTTATAAAAATTGGTGCGGGTATTCCACCACTTGATGTATTCTGATGTGACACGGGGAATACGATTAGAAACGGTCGGGACCCTGAAAGTTACGCCCTCTCGGCGATGAAAGAAATCCCACCATATCCGACCGTCACTGGCAATGGAGGACCCATGCTTGGCACGGCTGTCCAAAGGAAACTGAGCAACTGATGAGGAATATGCTGATCGTAGCCAAAGTTTCTGCTAAAACGGAAGGGGTAATAGGGCTCCAAAATGAGCAAGCCTCCCTTCCTGAAGACCAATACACTGGGTCGGATAGCCATAGCCCACCTTACCAGTTCTGGTTCTAATATGGGTCGGGTGGCATTGGCCCCCGAAACAGGATGGACATAAACTTCTACCTCCTCCATTTTGCATTCCCTCTGAGGATCTACTAAAGGAGCCGACCTGCTGCCAAGCTCCAAAAATGAATGCTGCCAGGAGCATCTACAGGCACTCTTGTCAACCTGCCCCTTATCTTAAACAGCTGCTCTGAGAAAAGACCGGGTTCGGCGCTAGCAAACTCAATCATCCGAGGGAGCAGTGTGTCTGACTGCAAAGTTCTCGGGGCCAGCTCGGGGAAAATGCTGCAAACCCAAGCATTGAAGAAATGAAATGGACCTACAGTTCGTAAGGAACGGGGAACCCGATGTCTGTGCAAATCTCCCAATGATTTGTAAACTAAACACAAAGCCACCGGGCACAGAGACAGTCTCATCCCCCAGGCCATCTGACAGGCCGGATATATAGCCTCCGGTCTGATAGTCGTCTCGTCCCCTTGGGGGAGAGCGAAAGTGCACAGCCAGAAGGTCAGATAAGCTGCACAATGAGTAATGGGGTCAACCCCTGCTGGGTTCGGGCCGTCTACACCTGCTCGGCGCAGTGAAGCCGGCAATGCCGATTTGTAACGAGGGGCCCTGATCTGCTTACCGGGAGTCGGTCCCACGGAAGGGAAGTCTGTATACTTCAAGGGACCCCCGAAGAAGTACTGTATCCACTGTCCTACACGGACTCTCAATCTGCTGCTCTTTTCCCGGGGTTGATATCCTTTGGAAGATCCCCTGCTGTAGGCCAGACAGATGGTGCGATAAGCCTTCATCAAGTACCGGTATGCGTAGCCAAAAGAATATCTGCCCTCTCCATCAGAGGCGTCCTTTACAGAGTCGTCTAGACAGACCTCCTCGTATGGCTCCCCATCTATAGGCAGGCCTGAAAGCTGCGCAAGACTCCAAAGATCGAGAGAAGTCTCGCCTTCTGCTGTATAGAACGTATTAAACTGTGGGCAGAACACTTCAAGCATGCCGCAACATAATCCCCGAGAGATGGGATAGCGGAACCTGGAGGCAAATACACTATGATATACCCCAGCTCTAATCAGTAAAGGGGCGTATTCCTTCAAGACAAATTCTGTAAACTCCACGGCTCCTACCCTGAAGAGATGGGCGTCTGTCACTTTAGCATCTCCAAACCAGCCGGCAGCTAGCTGATATTTAAATTGAACGGCCAGACAGTTCAGAATAAATGGCTCGTCCCTGTAACCCCACTTCACAGGAGCTAGAAAAAGTCCAAAGTTGGGCTTCTCTCGATGGACGCGACCGGCTGCATGGTCCCACCTTGCCGGGGTAAACTCTGGAGCCCGGGTCAGCATCTTCTTCTCCGGCTCTAATTCAGAAATGCCCAGCACGGCATTCCAGTCCCTCTGCTCGCCTGGGAGATATATAGCTCGGGCTCGATAAACAGAACCCTTCATGCTGTCTCTGTCAGCCAGTATTGCCGCTTCCACAGACGAGCAAGCAGGAAATCCCTCATTCCGCCTATGGTGAAGGTCCGGATAAATGGCAGCAGATGACGATCCTTCGGCAGGTCCGGACGGTAGTCGGCAGCCCTTCTGAAATCAATCCCTTCTGTGGAAGAATAGACTCCGGAAGACGGCACTGTGTCGGTCTCAGAATCAGAGGACTCGTCAACAGTGGCAATCTGGTTATAGCCGAAGCTCAGACTATTCACATTCAGCCAGTTGACTGAAGCCCGAGATATGTCCGGCTGAGCCGATGAACTCGCTCCCACAGTCATGGAAGCCGCAGCAGAAGAGTCGGAAGCCATGTCAGTGACTGCAATCAAGAAAAGATGAAAATAAGCATCGGAAAGATGAAGGAGCATGTGATGATTAAATAAATAGTTCCAATTAAATTTCGGCAGCATCTCCTCTTGTCCGGGGTCTGCCCAAGAAAAAATAGGGAGTCACCCACCAAGAGGGAGTGATCCCGAGCATAAAATGGGACTCAATCCCACATAATGAACCTACCCGAGAATGAATCGGTCAAAAAGGGGGGGGAGAATGAAGTAAGGCTCTCGGGGGAGCTCACCACCGCCGCCGAGATGAAGAGAGAGAAGGTAGAGGTAAGAAATGAAGTAAAAACCCTCTCGGGGGGGTTAAAAAGAAGAAGCAGGAGAGGCTTCTCGGCGCGAAGAAAAGCGCGCCGAGAACCCCCCCCCCGTCGGCCGGAAGAAAGGGGCGCGCCGAGACGGCCCGCGTCGAGAACCCCGCCGAGACGGCCCGCGCCGAGAAGGCCGCGCGAGATGCCCGCGCGACAACAGGCCGCGCCGAGAAGCACCCCGCCGAGAAGGGTCCTACCTCGCGCCGAGAAGCCCAAGGCAAGGCCAAGAAGGCTCCAAAGTGCTGACAATAAAAGCAGAAGATATGGAAATGAAAAACATGAAAATGAAAGATACATGTGCATAATATTGCTGCAGCAACATGATTAAGCCGAAGAACAATGTCAAAGAGAAATGGAGGAAGATACCCTCGAATGATGAAAGGCACCTGCAGACCCCGTGCCGCTTATTCTGCGCTTACGCCGCCCGCAGGTGGGGGGCATTTGTTGACACCTTGAAAATGAGCAAGGGCAGAGACAGAATTGAAAGGAAGATCAGACCAATAGTGAAAGATCAATGACGAAGTTCGTCAACCATCTACCCGGCTGAAGCCTTTTCCCGGCCAAGCTGATGTCCGATGCCATTGTCAGTCAGACGACGGCACTGATGAAATAGCAGTCACCTGGCTGAAGTCTTTCCAGGCTAAAGCTGATGTCCGGTCTTGTCACCGTTCGGTGACGATACCAATGAAATGATGTCCGGTTTTGTCATCATTCAGATGGCAACGCCGATGAAACCCCGGTCTACCGACTGATGAAAAACCTATGAATGATCTCAATAGAAACTATGTCACCAATGGAGGGCCCTTTTGGGTGCTGATGTACTTGAAGGACCAATAAGAGGCCTAGTCTAAAAGACCTAAGTGGGCCTATAAAGTGGCGCCGGGATCCTCTTGTCGAAGCCCAAGAGCTGCGCCGAGAAGCTGAAGTCCTGCGCTCGGGAAGTCCCTCAGTTGAGGCGCGCCGTGACAGGCCTGCCGAGAAGATACAAAATACAGTTATAAAACCCCCTTCCCCTCGAGGAAGAAAGGGGGCGGACGATAGAAAAAAGAGGGAACGATAGAGAAAAGAGAGAAGAGACCAACAGAGCAAGAGAGAAAAAAAGAAGAAGAGGAAGAAGGAGAAGAAGCTCCAGGTGGGCAGCTGGGGAGGGAGAGGAGTCAATGCTCCGCCCTCCCCCCATGTTTTCTTTTCTTCTCCATGTAATCTTACGAGTCTTACCTCGATTTATCGAATGTAACCGGGATATCCCGGCCTTCGTTCTATTTCCCTTTCCCTCATTTCCCCCTTGTGATTGGTGTAAGTTTGGGATGATGCAATGGAACGAAATGCTTTGATGGCCTGTTTGGGCGTTTCCCCGTTTTCTTTCTTCTTCCTTATATGTATCCATGTTTCTGGTTCGACTGAACGTGAACTGATGAAGCCTTCCCTTCTCTGGTTTCTCTCGAATGAGTGCTGCTCAATGTCTTGAATGATCGTTCTGATGCTTCAGGTTTCTATGCTCCGATTGTTCTTCCTGGAGGAATGTCGAAGGAAGAGTCCCAATCTTCACACCCATGGGTTATTGGACTCTATCCTCTCACCCTTCAGTGATGCCTACGCTGGGTAGTCTCCCCATCTTTCATTTCATTTTTTTCCTTTTTCTTAAGCCATCAAGGTCGCCCCAGGAATCAGGGACAGTTATCCCTTGGTTTCCCTGGACGGCCGGCGACAGAAAAACATATCTCCAGAGGGTTTTAAATGGGTGATGATCTCGAGCCCTCCATAAACTTCACCTTCCAGTGATCCCCTGGCACTGCCCCCGTAAAGCCCTTGGCCTCCCCCCTCATTTGCATCCTAAATTCCCAGCCGTTGCCTGAATCCCAGAAAGAAACTCCAAAAGCAGAGTGCCGTAGAACCCTGAAACACATCTCGGCGCCCTCATCTATCTCGGCTCCAAGAACAGTAGAACAGGTGAATAGCCCTCGGCGTGAGCCTTCTTGCGCCGAGAACCCCCACTATGCCCAAGCCGAAAAGGTCCTCCACCATTTCTTCTCCGTGCCGAGAAACCTATGCCGGAGCCTCCTTTTCTCATGATTGGTCGCGCCGAAACCCCCCTTTAACACTTCCTCCTCGCGCCGGGAAGCCTGCGCCGAAACCCCCTGGCCTCCTCTTCATCGACCGGCCTCCTGCGCGGAACCCCCGACCTTCTTGCCATTGGCGCCGAGAACCCCCTGGCCTCCTCTTCATCGCGCCAGGAACCCCGGCCCTCACCTTGGCGCCGGGAACCCCGGCCTTCTTGCCATTGGCGCGGGAGCCCTGGCCTTCCCATTTTGGGTCATGCCGAGAGCCCGTGCCCATTCAGAGTGCGCCGAGAGCCTAATCTGCCACCCAATGAACCCCAACACCCAGAGCAAACCCACACAGGGATATTCGTGGATCACCAGATATGTCCCGGGGATAAAATTAAAGGGAGTCAGACTCCCTTATGTTCCATCAGTTCGTGTCGGGATTACGACAACCCACCCCCCTTTTAGCTCCGGTAAGCTCTGCCAATGCATGAGTGCCACCAGCTCTTATAAGGGAAGAGTCAAACATCGCCCAGGGCATACATGTGTAATGTGGGAGGTTCGGCCTCTCTATATCTCGGTTTTCATCTCGGCACTCCGTGGGTGATAGCCTATTCTCCCCTGGGCATGATCCGGATCAAGGGGAAATGATGTCGAAATGTTGATCGATGCTTCAAAACCCCATCATGGTTACAGCTCCGTGTACCTGTGATTGAAATCTGCCTTCTCCCCTTTCCCCTTCACCTAGTTTTTGAACCGCTGATTCAACGATATTGTCTGTTTCTGTGGTTGATGTTATTATCTTACCCGCCTTCCTGGCCCTGGTATGAAGTTTAAAATTGTGCACATGAATATCTGTTTGCCTTATGAGGCCTCCTATTTCGGCGTTTAATCAAGGGTTGTCCTTCTTAGGAAGGGCGTAATTAACGTCATAGCCTTTATGGTATGGCGGACTTTTTGTCCCGACTCGGACTTCACAATCGACTGACCAAGTCAGATCGAGCGCATAATAAAAATTGTCACCATGGTGACTAGCACGCCAATAAATCAATAAATAAACAAATAAAATCAAATAAGATAACGGAAGAAAAATCCCGCGTCCACACTGTCTCATCTGTATCCAGTGAGGTATTGGTACCCATGGGTGTTGTGATGTGCTTCAGGTTTTCCATACCAAACCTCTTGAATAGTTCCATTGTGTATTTGGTCTGGTTGATGAAGCATCCATCCTCTGACTGTTGTACCTGCAAGCCAAGAAAGTACTTTAGTTCACCAACCAAACTCATCTCAAATTCAACAGACATCATTTTAGAGAATTCATCACATAGTTCATGCTTAGTTGATCCAAATACAATGTCATCTACATATACCTCAACTATGATGAGATCTTTATTTGTACCCTTGGTAAATAAGGTTTGATCAACTTTACCTCTTTTGTAGCCCTTGCTGATTAGAAATTCAATCAATCTTTCATACCATGCTCGAGGAGCCTGCTTTAGACCATACAAGGCTTTGTTTAACCTGAAAACTTGGTTAGGTTGAGGAGAGAATTGAAATCCGGGGGGTTGTTCAACAAAAACCTCTTCTTTAATGACTCCATTTAAAAAGGCACTTTTAACATCTATTTGTTGGAGTTTTATATTCTTTGAACATGCAAAAGCAAGCAAGAATCTTATAGCTTCCATCCTAGCAACAGGTGCATAGGATTCATCGAAATCTACACCAAATTCCTGACAGTAGCCCTTGGCTACTAATCTGGCCTTATTCCTAGAAATGATTCCATCTTCATTCATTTTATTTTTGAACACCCACTTAGTTCCTATGATATTAACATTATCTGGTCTTGGAACAAGTTCCCAGACAATATTTCTTTCGAATTGGCCCAATTCCTCACACATAGCATTGACCCAAGCTTGATCAGCTAAGGCCTCTTCTACTGATTTGGGTTCAATTTGTGAAACTAAAGCAATTAAGTCTTCATTATTCACATTCCTAAAATGAGACCTAGTCCGAAGAGGATCTTCAGGATTGCCTATGACATTATCTATCGGATGATCTTTAAGAAATCTAACATTTATTGAAGACTCACCTATTTCTCTTGGCTCTTCCAGGTTGGGAGGATCTCTTCTTCTTGGTCTTCTAGGAATTCCCCATCATGATTGGAACCCCTTTTAGAAGCTCATAGGGTGTTTTCTTGTGAATGGGTCTTACCATGGCCCCGTTGATTAAGTAAGTTGTTGTATATGCCGCCTCTGCCCAAAACCTCCTTGGTAATTGACTTTCAATTAGCATGGTTCGGGCCATCTCTACAACAGTTCTATTTCTTCTCTCCATAATTCCATTCTGTTCAGGTGTCCTGGGAGAAGAAAATCTGTGTGTTAGTCCCTCTCTTTCACAAAGATCAGAAAACATGGAGTTTTCAAACTCACCTCCATGGTCAGATTGAATAGAACAAATCTTCTGTTTTCCTTCTTGTTTAACCTTATTAAAAAACTGATTAAACTTTTGAAATGCATCACTTTTATTTGCTAAGAAAAAGATCCATGAATATCTAGAGAAGTCATCTATGATGACATAGCCAAATCTGTTCCCATTAAGACTCTGAGTTCTAGTAGGACCGAAAAGGTCCATATGGAGAAGTTCCATTGGTCTAGAGGACAATGGCTCAGATCTTAGCCTGAAAGAATTCTTGGTCTGTTTGCCTAGAGCACAGCCATCACATGATTTTGAAATAGAATTCAATTTAATTCTAGGCATGCCTCTAACTAGATCATGCTTGACCAATTTATTTAAAGTAGTAAAGCTAGCATGGCCTAAACGTCTATGCCATTCAAAAGCATCATTTGCAGAATTGGCAGAAAAACACATATTAGATTCAGATTCCTCATCTAAGTCTACCATGTAAACATTATTAATCCTGTTGGCTACAAATTTAACCACATCAGAATTTATTTCAAAGATTTTGCATGAATTATCATCAAACCCAACCCTGTGACCCTTGTCACATAACTGACTAATGCTAATCAGGTTGTGTTGAAGACCTTCCACAAGTAGAACTTTTTCAATGGAGTTTGTGGAAGTCTTACCTACTGTGCCAACTCCAATTATCTTACCTTTGTTCTTTCCTCCAAACTTGACCAGACCCCCTACCTTCATCTCTATCTTGATGAACTTGGATCGGTATCCTGTCATGTGCCTGGAGCAGCCACTGTCGAGGTACCACTTGTTGTCTTTAGCTGCCAGGCCGACCTACACAAACAAAATCAAGCAAAGTGATTTGGAACCCAAGATGAGTTGGGTCCAAAGACATTGTTCAAATCTCTGATCAAATGTTTAGGTATCCAGATTTGCTTCAGTATGGTTTTCTCTGGCACCTTTACTTCTGGTTTATTGAAATTAAGTCCAGCTTGTCTGGAGAAGTAAGCTCTATTCCATTCATTAGGCTTCCCATTCCTAGGAAATCTCCTGTGAGCTTGTTGATTAACAGATTTTTGAAGATGATAATTATTTCTCCAGTAGGTCCTGTTTGGACCCATCTGATTGTAGTAATTCCAGCTTTTCTTCTAATCCACTTGCTTGGTCCATTTACCATTTATGTTCTGATGAGTGAGCTTAGTGAAGTTCTTCACAAAATTCATTCCCACTTTAAATGGTTGACCAGCACTGTTCTTTAAAGTTTCTTTCGGACATTGAGCTTCTTTACTGTTGTTTGAGCTGGATGGTGTGTCCAGCTTCTCTTTTCCCTTCTCAGGGAAGAAGGTGATGGTCTTGAATTGTAGGGGTCTCTTGTTAGTTGGGTCATAGCCTAGACCCTCCTTATTGAAGTTAACCCTTGTCCTTAGAATAGCATCCAGACTAGTTTTTCCCTAAAAAACTTTTTCCAAAACCTTTTATTTGTCTTCCAGCTCTTTTTGTAGTGACTCGGAATTTTTTAACAGTTCAGCATTCACTTATTAATAGCTTCATATTTCTCTGAGTTCACTCTAATTTCATTCACGCTTTCTTTAATTTTAGTTTTCAGTTCATTGAGCTAGGTGTGACTCTCCTGGTTTTCTTCCTTGAGCTTATCATTTTCTTTTCTTAGTGAGGTCATTTCTTCTAGTTGCTCTTTTAGTTTCTGATTTTCCTCACAGACCTGGGTTTGTTCTTCAACATTAGTATTAAATTTTCTTTTGAGGACCCTATGCTCTTTACTAAGAGAATTAAACTTGTCTAACAATTCACCATAAGCATCTTCCCAGTCATCAATAGAGAAATTTTCAAAGACATTTATTACCTCCTCTTCGCTATTTGCCATAAGGTAAATTCCTTCTTCATACTCTTCTGAGGAAGTGTCTTCGGGATCTTCTTCCTCCTCGCTCCACGTGCAGACCATCGCATGTGGCTTCTTCTTTTTCTGCATCTTTGAACTCTGCTTCTGAAAGTAGGGACCCTTCTTCTGGAGATCTGGGCATTCGCCTTTCATGTGTCCCTGCTTGTTACAATGAAAACAAGTCAGTCTCTTAGAATTTCTGTCCTTATGATTGGTAGATTCAACATTCTTGTTAAAGGAGTATGGCTTCTTCCTCCTAAAGGTCTTCCCCTTTCTCCTTAAAAATTTACTGAACTGTCGAGTGAGCATTGCCTGCTCCTTCTGGTCGAGATCGGAAAAACCATCGGACTCACCGCTACTGCTGCTGCTGCTGCTACTGCTACTCTTATTGTGGGATGCCTTGAGAGCTACATTCTTACCCTTCCTGTCACTTCCTTCACCACCTCCTTTGAAATTCATCTCATAGGTCATGAGGGATCCTATGAGTTCATTCACTGTCAAGGTCGTCAGATCTTTTGACTCCTCTATCACTATGGCCTTAGTGTGCCATGCTGGGGATAAAGATCTAAGAATTTTCCTGACTATATCTGCCTCAGCTAGATCCTTCCCTAGCCCCTTAAGAGTGTTTGTGATCAAGGACAACCTGGCATACATTTCAGTAATATTCTCCTCTACATTCATCCTAAACAATTCATACTTAGAGGTGTAGAGATTTACCTTCGAGGCTTTCACTTGAGCTGTACCATCGTAGATTAATTGCATCTCATCCTACATTCGCTTGGCAATCCTGTAGGCAGATATGCGGGCATATTCCACTAGGTGAACAGCACACTAGATGATGTTCAGCGCCGTCCAGTTGAGTGAAGATAGCTTGACATGATCATCTATCCACGCGTCCTCGTTCGGTGGCAGATCATACGGCCCAACAGTAATTACCCTCCACAGCTTGTGGCTCTGTGCCCTGATAAACACTTCCATCCTGTTATTCCAAAAGAGATAGTTATTACCATCAAAAAATGGAGGGCGACTAATGGATTGACCTTCAGGCATGAAGCTTCTAGGACCATTAGCATTTCCCTGACTATTCGTCCACATGATGCAAACCTACTCTGATACCAAATGTTAGCGTAGCGAAGAGTGATATGGAAGGGGGGGATGAATAGATCACTCCCGATTTAGAAAACTTCAGCGAAAAATCACTACTTTGAATTTCGACCCTTCAGATACAGCAAAACAATATAGCTAATGCAGTGAATAACTAAGACAGAATAAGAAGGTCCGATTGAAAAAGACTGTCCACAATCAAACACAATGCCAAGCAGATGAGAGCACAACCGATAACAGCAAACCACAGAGGAGACAAGAGATTTTAAGGTGGTTCGATTATAGTCCACAATCTACATCCACCCCTCACTCCAACTAGAGTGAGGATTCCACTAGCCACTGCTAGAAAACTGCAGACTCAGTCTTCGAACAAGATGCTGCCATACAGCTTGAACAACCAAGGGAAACAAATCCCTCAACCAAACTCTGCTACCCACAGAGCTTGACACCTGGACCTGCAACCAGCAAGACCAGAACCTGAGATGGCTCTCCCTTCCTCCAACCCGGAGGGAACCTGCTAGTGACAGTCCGTCACTGGCAAAACCAGAGATCACAGATCTCTCTTCCTCTGCAGCCCAGAGGGGAACTGAAGTAACACTCCCTTCCTCCAAATACTAGAGGGTAACAATTCGGAATCAGAAATGAAGAAATGAAAAACAGAAATGAAAACAAGACCAACGATGAATGACAAACGTTTCTGAAAAACCAAAAAACAAATGTAGCTTCCGAGAAGCAAATCTTCACAGCACGATTTCTTCTATCTCTCAAGGACTTTTCTCTCAATTCATATCTCTCAAATTCTTCTCTCTGTCTTTTCTCTGGAATGAGGAGGCTCTCTCTTTTCTTCTTCTGCTCAGTGATTCTTCACTTCAGCCTTCCTATTTCATTCTTTTCTCCTGTTCGCAAAAGACTCCTTTTATATGGCATCCGACCTGAATTCCAGGACTTCACACGAGTGGGTCTCGTTCCCTCCTTTTCCAGAGCATCCTCGGATCACGTGTCAGGCATCTTCCTCAGTTCACATGCCCAATCATTAACCTGAATCACCTGCAGATAGAAACAAAAGAAATGAATCGAATTAGTTAGTTCATGCTTATAACAACGAGTGTATATACTTTAAAAGCAGCAAATGAATAAGTGTGTACAATGTGAGAATGTATACACTTGAGGGCCTTCAGCATCCTCAGTGTATATACTTGAAAACTGATGCATTACATAGCAGAGGGGGATGTTTAGACTTCTGGTAATGCATGAAGCAGTCGAGCGTTTAGACTTGCAACCAAGGGACTGTACAGACTTGATGAATGAGTGCATGTGAAAGGCAGTGTACAGACTTGAGATGAACGCTGCATGAATGAGCCTAGCCACTGTATAGACATTACAATGCTCATCCACTGAATAGACTTCACGATGCACAATCAGACTTCACGATGCTCAATCAGACTTCACAATGCTCAATCACCCTTGAAGATGTGTGCGAGACAGTGTATGGACTTGGCCCTTGAAGGATGTACAGACTCAAAGAACTGAAGCCCACGATGTATAGACTTTGAACTCTGAACGACAAATCAGGCTGTACAGACTTGAGAGTCTTGAAGGCCAATGTACAGACTTGGTAAGCCTGAACCAATGTACAGACTTGGAACGCTTGAGGACCATTGTACAGACTTGGAACGCTTGAGCACCAGTGTACAGACTTGGAACGCTTGAGCCAATGTATAGACTTGAGAGGCTTGAACACAGCGATGTGCAGACTTTACGATGTATAGACTTATGGCTCCTAGAGGATGTACAGACTCTACCAATGTGCAGACTTTGCCTATATGCATTGTGTAGACTTGATATCAATGAATGCGCTGGCTGTACAGACTTGCATAAGCGATGTATATACTTTGCCAATGTGGAGACTTAGGGTGTAGCTAAAGCATCGAACGTAGGAAAAGATTGGAATGTATAGACTTACGTTCGATCAGCAATGTATAGACTTCAACTAAGCAACCTACAGTGCAATGTCTAGACTTTGAAGTGCAACGTAGGTAAGGACCCCAATGTATAGACTTCCAATGAATGCAACCGCTGTACAGACTTGCTCAAACAGACCAATGTATAGACTTAGAATTTCAACAGAAGGATGTACAGACTTGGCCAAAACAGCAATGAACAGACTTGAAACGCTTGAAGGCCACAGGACAGTGTATAGACTTGGAAGGTTATCCAATGTACAGACTTGGAAATGGCTGTATAGACTTGCAGAGCTTTCGCTAAGGCTGTATAGACTTGAAGCAATGTGAATGATGTATAGACTTTACCAAAGTGCAGACTTTGAAGTGAAGACCAATGAATAGACTTCAAGTGAAGGCCAATGTACAGACTTTGAAGAACAAATGTTACACATATGCCATCAGTGTATAGACTTGTCGATGGATGCATGAACAGTTAGTCAATGTATAGACTACCAATGCCTTCGACAAATGCGATGTACAGACTTGCGAACTGGGGGGTCGACCCATCTGGAAGGGGGTCGACCCACTACTATCCAGACTATGCTGACAAAGTATGGACTTGAACAAGTAATGCAAGTCTATATGACAACCACATGAACTTCACTGTCCTACATGAAGCATGAATCAATCTATTGATAGAAACCGATTGATTTATAGTGTGAGACATCATCAAAACCGTAGGGATGCAACACTTCAGGGAGTCGATCAGGGACATCCCACCATCGTCCCAGCCAAGAGGCGCCTTAAGAAGACCTCAGGAGGCCGACGTTCCTTTAGAATTCGCGCCTTGCTGTCCAGCGAGTCAGAACCGAGTCGGCGCTGGACCGAGTCTAATGTGACACAAATATGCAGCAAGCAAAAATGAACCCTTGGACTTAATTCGCATTCACAACCACAAGATTGGGAGCAACTTGAGAGTCGCCGTTACACCGCGCGCACACGTTTCCCGGGGTGACTCGGTGATGCCGAGTCGAGGTTGTGGAGAAAGCCCCTGGCTGGCTAGAGGACCAGCACCGCTAAGGTTGTCCCTCCCGAGGATATGAAGCCCACAAACAAGGGCGGCCGGGTGCCTTGGGGGCACTAGGTCACTCGCTCACTATCATCCACGGTGACCACACAAGGGTTGGTGGCTCCGGGGTCGGGCACTCTCTCACCGACCAGCAGATAAGTTTTGCAGATATGAAATGAACAGGAGTAATGAGCAGGGGTAAGAGTTCACCTGGTTGGTTTGAAGAAACCAACCCCGTTCGGAGACGAGGGCGAGCGGGGAAGTGTGGATTTCCCCGCACACTGCGTCGATGAAGCTCGACCTGTTTTAAACGGTTACAATCACTACGCCTCACACAGGAGGGTGGACTTGGGGTGGGGGTTTTGCTGTTACAAACAAACACTACCTCCACACAGGGAGGGGTCTTAAGCCAGCCAGGCGGGGAGGGGAGATTTGCTGAGAACCCGAGAGAAGGAGCCGCCGCCGAGTAGCCTTGCATGCTATGAGAGGTGATAGTCAGTTGGTGTAGCGGCCGTAGAACCCGATCAGGAATTTTGCCGATGACCAAACCAGGAGGGATATCTTCGTACAATGAACCTAAACACCCCAGAATTATTTTGATTTCTTCTGATGTCGTCGCTGGCCGTGGCGGAGGTTTGAACAGGACGACAGGATCTGGGACTGGCATATACTAATCTGATGCAGCAGGTTGCAGAGAGTGCTCCGGCAGCTTCTGGACTCTGAATCATGAACCACCAGAACTTCTGGAACCGTTGACGAGCCTTCTTTGCAGCAAAACTGGTGGGGAAGCCGTCTGATGTCGGAGAAGACCGGAGGGTTCAGAGGAGTGGAGGCCGGTCGCTGTGGACTGTGGGAGGCAGACTCGCGCAGCCGAGGGGGAAAATTGGTAAATTTGGACTCCGTACGCTGAACGCGGTTCTGCTTCTTGATTCTGACAGAGGACTGGAGGAGGAAGATCTTTGTATAAGGGCTCTTGGCCTGATTCTTCCACCGTTGGTCGTGGTGCAGATTCTAACCGGATTCAGGCACTCTGCAGAGGGAGCCCAGTGCAGTCGGGGGAGAATGGTTCTCCCGGACAGCCCCGAACTCAGAATGGGATGGGATTGCCTCGCCTGCAAAGCTAACTGGACAACCTTTCCAGAATGGTATGATACGCCTTCAGACGATGCCGTATGATTCCGTGGATGCTCCTGCAAGTCGACCCTTTCTCTGCCACCTGCAGACTTGGGCAGAGTGAAAGAGATGGTGGTGGAACTAGGCTAATGGAAGTGGTAGTTAGCAATAGTAGCAGTGGTGGGATGATGGCTGAAGGGGGAGAGATGTTTAGGAGTGGTGGGAGGGATGGAGCAGGGAATGAGGAAGTCCAAGAGGGTTGAGTGGTGAGAGGGCCGTAGTTAGGAGAGGGGGATGGAGGGGGTCGGCCAAGGCAAGGGGGTGGATAGGTGGGAAGGGGGGGTTGCGCAACTTGTGGTGGGAGTGGGGTTTGATTCCCCTAGGGGTATGAATGGGGGTGTGGGGGAGTGGAATGGTTGCTTGGGGAAGAGGGAGGGGTGCCTTGGAGGTGGGGAAGGTGTATGGGGAATGGGAAGGGTTGCTTGGGGAAGTGGAGGTATTGATGGGAGTTATTGAGTCTTGGGAGGTGAAGGGTTGTGTTTAATGGGGTGGGGCTGATGTGGCAAGTGGGGGAGGTGAAGGGGCAGGTTCGCCCAAGGGAGGGTTCGCCCCCTTTAGTGTGAGAGAGATAAGAAAGAGCTAGAGAGAGAGAGAGCTAGAGAGAGGGGGGGGCACAATTCTTGTGGCAAGTTTTACTCAAATATTCATTACTAAACTCAAGTGGAGTTGGGGTCCTATTTATAGGAAACCCACTTTTACATATAAGACCCTGACTTTTAACATACTAACAGATAACCAAGGAAGGGGGGGTGCGCCCATGGGCCTAGCCCAAAGAAATAGGCCCAATAGCAAGCACCATAGCATAATGAGACTCGAACTTAGGGAAATGACCGGATAACCTAGGTACAAGACTCAAATAAAAGGAAAATTACATGATCATGACTCAAGTAAAAAAGGGGAAAACAACAAGATGACCCCATGGTAAGCACTAAGGTCCAATCCAGAAGAAGGGCTGCTCCCTAGCTGCCTCCGGGAGGGAGAGAGGTGCCAAGCCAGAGAGAATCGTGCGTGATGCCCTCATCAATTCTCCCGGGCTGCGAAGAGCTCGACTCTGTCGAGTAAAGACCCTCCCTGCTGCGGTATTGCTCTATAAGATCGGGGTCCAGCTGCTGGAGATCCTCCCGACTCACCCAGGCATCGTCCGAGGGTGGTCGTCCCTTCCACCTGACCAGGTATCGCTCATACACCTTGCTCCTTGTGTTGGTGACCTGTTCATCTAATATCTGCTCCACTTTATCACGCTGGTTTCTCAAGTTGGGTGGAGCTCTCTGAGGTGTGGGGGCACTCTCAAGGGGTGGAATAGGCTGGATCTCCTCACTGGGTGTCACCGTGGGGCCCTTGTAGGGTACCAGGTCAGCCACATTGAATGTGGGACTTACTCCGTATTCTTCAGGGAGGTCCAACACATAAGCATTGGTGCCAAGTCATCTCAGCACCTGGAAGGGGCCGGCTCCACGAGACCTCAACTTAGAGGTATTCCCAGGAAATAGCCTCTCAGTTCTCACCATCACAAAATCACCAACTTGGAATTCTTGGTGGCGGCGGTGGGAATCAGCTGACTTCTTGTAAATCTCATTGCTCTTGTGGATGTTTTTGCGAATATCTTCATGCAACTCTCTAAGGTGTTGTGCAAAAGACTCAGCAGTGATGGATACCCTAGCATGAGGGGGCAGGGGAATGAGATCTGTTGGCTTCCTAGGTTTGTAACCATGCACAGCTTCGAAAGGACTCATGCCTATGGACCTATTGGTGGAATTATTGTATGCAAACTCGGCTTGAGGTAGAATGAGATCCCAATTTCCAGGGCGGTCCTCAACAAGGCACCGCAGGAGATTCCCTAAGCTCCGATTGACGACTTCGGTCTGGCCATCGGTTTGAGGGTGATAGCCGTGGAAAATTTATGCAGGGTCCCCATTAGATGCCAGAGGGTCTTCCAAAAGTAGCTTGTGAATTTGACGTCCTTATCTGAAATGATGGTCTTGGGCAAGCCGTGGAGGCGGACCACCTCATCAAAGAACAGATGGGCCACATGGGAGGCGTCAGAGGTTTTAGAACAGGGGATGAAGTGGGCCATTTTTGAGAATTTGTCCACTACAACAAAGATGGAGTCATGTTTTCTTTGGGTCCGAGGTAGCCCTAACACGAAATCCTCAGGTCCTGCCATGGCCGATCCGGGACGGGTAGAGGGGTGTATAGGCATGTGTTCTGTCTGACTTGCTTAGCAGTCGCACATGTGCGACATTGCCCCACGATTTTGGCCACATCCCTTTTGAGACTGGGCCAATAGAACTATCCTTCAACCAAGGCAATGGTTTTGTGAACCCCAAAGTGCCCAGCCAGGCCTCCTGCATGTAATTCCCAGACTAATAAATCCCGCAGTGAAGTTCTAGGGATGCAAAGTCTATGTCCTTTGAAGATGAATCCGTCCTCTAGGATAAAACCCTGGTGTTCTTGGGGTGAAGGGGTGATTAGGTCGGCATGGACATGTCCAAAGTCGGGACAGTTTGGGTATTCTTCCTTAACCCGATCGAACACTATTACTTCTACCCGAATGGTAGCTAGCAGGGAGATCCTCCTACTGAGTGCATCAGCAGCACGGTTTTCACTTCCGGCCTTATGTTTGATCACAAATGTGTAGGCCTGGATGTACTCGACCCATCGGGCATGCCGAGCATTCAGTTTCTGCTGGGAGTTGAGGTATTTTAGGGCCTCATGGTCGGAGAATATGACAAATTCTTTGGGCAAGAGGTAGTGCCTCCAATGCCGGAGGGATTGCACCACAGCATAAAATTCCTTGTCGTAGGTGGAGTATTTCATCCTGGCATCACACAACTTTTCACTAAAGTAGGCTACAGGGTGCCCTCTTGGCTGAGGATCCTGCCAATTCCTACCCCGGAGGCATCACAAGTCACCTCAAAGACTTTGGAGAAGTCAGGGAGGCATAATACTGGGGCTTGGGTCATCCTCTCTTTGAGCTCCTGGAAGGCCCTAGAAGCCGACTTGGTCCATACAAAGGTCCCCTTTTTAAGGCAGTCGGTGATAGGGGCTGTGACTGTTGAACCCACGGATGAATCTCCGGTAAAAGGTGGCCAATCCATGGAAACTCCTGACCTCATGGAGGGTGCGGGGCTCCGGCCAGTCAATGATAGCTTGGACCTTCTCGGGGTCCATGGATACTCCCTTAGTGGAAACCACATACCCAAGGAAAGTAATGGACTCAGGCAGAAAGTGGCACTTTCCTGGGTTGGCATAGAGACTCTCTTTCCTAAGGACAGCACAGACTTGCCTAAGGTGGTTGAGGTGGGCCTCCCTAGTCTGGCTGTAGATAAGGATGTCATCGAAATAGACCACTAGGAAGACTCCTATATAAGGTCTAAGGACCTCTGTCATGAGACGCATAAAGGTACTTGGGGCATTTGAAAGCCCGAAAGGCATCACTAGCCACTCATAGAGCCCATCTTTGGTTTTAAAGGCAGTTTTCCATTCATCCCCTGGCCTTATCCTAACCTGATGGTAGCCACTTTTGAGATCTATTTTGGAAAAAATGGTGGCCCCGGCTAGCATGTCAAGCATATCGTCAAGTCTAGGTATGGGAAACCTATATTTGACTGTGATCTTGTTGATGGCCCTGCTATCGACACACATTCGCCATGTCCCGTCTTTCTTTGGTGTGAGGAGGGCTGGGACAGCACAAGGACTTTTGCTAAGACGGAGGAAGCCTTTTCTAATGAGTTCCTCCACTTACCTCCTCAATTCAGTATGCTTAGTGGGGTTGAGGCGATAGTGGGGAAGGTTTGGGAGGGTGGCCCCTGGGACAAGGTCAATAACATGTTGGACATCCCTCATGGGTGGCAGTTGATCGGGGAGCTCTTCGGGGAACACATCCTTGAATTCTTCTAAGAGAGGGTGGATTTCCACGGGATGAGAGTTGGAGGGGGTGGGTTCCCCGAGGCATATGACTACAGCGTATACGGGTGTTTCGAGGGCTACCTCTTCCTCGAGTTCTTGTCTAGTGATGAGGTGTAGGCCCTTGGTGGGGTTCTCATGGGTGGACGGTTGACTTGTTGGTTGGGTTGGGGGTGATGAGACCCCTGGGTTTTGAGGTGGTGTAGGGAGAATTCCCTTGGAGGGTGGTTCCTTTCGGGGTCGTGAAGGGTTGAGGCGAATGGTCTTCCCCTCGTGTTCAAAGGTGCATGTGTTCGTTTTCCCATAGATGGTAGCATTAACATCATATATCCAAGGTCTCCCTAGTAGGATGCTTCCTACAGCCATAGGTATGATGTCACACCATATTTGTCCTTGGTAGGATGAAAAGGTGACGGGGATAAGACAACATGTGTTGACGGGTAGGGAATGGTTGTTTATCCATGATACCCGATATGGTTTGGGGTGGGGTGTTGGGGTAAGCCCTAGAAGCTTGACGGTGTCCGGGGACACGGCGTTGACACAACTTCCGTTGTCTAGGATGACCTTCCTAACATGGTTCCCGATTTTGATGAAGGTGTGAAAAATGGAAGTCCTCCGCTAGTCGTCCTCTTGAGGTTGGGTAAGGGTGCACCTTATCACCCCTAGGTGGGTGGAGTGGGGGTCATTTTCTACATCTTCCTCAAAGTATTGCTCCTCGTATTCCTCTTCCCACCCTAAAGCAGCCTCGTGTTCCTCAATAGTATTCTCATGGGTTTCCTGGGATGTGGTAGGTCCGCCCTCAATAACAAGGCTCGACAACCCCTTGGAAGGGCATTGGGAGGCTATGTGGCCATAACCATGGCACTGAAAACACTTAACCGTACTACTCCCTGGGGTCTTCCCTTTGGAGGCTTCCTCCTTTCGGGGAGGAGGGTTGGACGGAGTGGCCTTTGTGGGGGTAGGATTGGTTGGCTGGGGGTAGGGCCGAGTGGGGGTTCCCCCACTGGGAGGAGGTGTTCTCAACAGGGGAGGGAGGTTGGGTCGGGGTCCCGGGCCCTTGGGGGGGGGCAAACCTTGGGTTCCTAGAAAACCTTTCTACATCCCGGGCTATTTGATAGGCGACCTCAAGGCTATGAGCTTCCCTCATGAAAAGTTCCCGTTTGATGTGGGGAAGGAGACCATTCCTAAACCGGGATAAAGTGACGGCTGGCTCTTCGACGACACCACACCTTAAGAGGTATGAGTCAAATTTTTCTATATACTCTTCCACGGTCTTTCCCTCTTGGGTAAGGCTTTGCCACTCGTCAAGGAGGAGTTGGCTATAGGAATTGGGAAGGTATTTGCTTCTGAGTTGGGTTTTCATGTCAAGCCAAGTGTCAATGGGTTCCTCCCGCCTAATCCTCCTTTGGCTCTCTACCTTTAACCAATATGTCTTGGCTAGTTTGAGAAGGTGCATCTTGGCCAACCTAACCTTTCTCTCCTCGGACATTGGGTACCAATCAAAGTATTGGTCCATGCCATGCTCCCATTCTTCATAGGCACTTGGGTTATGGGACCCATCAAAATTCGGAGCATCTACCTTGATCATTCTTAAGAGGAAGTCATCCGGATCCTCTCGTGGTCGCCTCTCTTGGTACCGAGGTTGTGGGGCTCTCTCTTGCTCACGATACCACTCATTCTCTAGGTCTTCCCTCTGATGTTCAACCCGCGGAGGAGGAGCCCTGTGGACATGATTCCTAGGTGGGGCCCTAGCTTCTACTAATCTCTCTAATCGGGTGGAAAAACCATTCATTTGCTCCGTGAGGGCTTGAATGGCAGCCTCTAGTCGATCCGTAGGAGCTTGGGAAGCTTCCCTAGGGATGTTTTGGTTGTCTTGGAAATTGGAATCCATGGGTTGATCGGAAGTAGAAGGATCGGTCCGGTATATAGTACCCCTACGGGTGGACATGCACAAAGACAAGGTGACCGACATGAGATGGTAATGCAATTGCCCTAGGACCTAGGCTTGTAGAGACAAGTCTAAAACTTGCTCTGATACCACTTGATGTGACACAAATATGCAGCAAGTAAAAATGAACCCTTGGACTTAATTCGCATTCACAACCACAAGATTGGGAGCAACTTGAGAGTCGACGTTACACCGCGCGCACACGTTTCCTGGGGTGACTCGGTGATGCCGAGTCGAGGTTGTGGAGAAAGCCCCAGGCTGGCTAGAGGACCAGCACCGCTAAGGTTGTCCCTCCCGAGGATATGAAGCCCACAAACAAGGGCGGCCGGGTGCCTTGGGGGCACTAGGTCACTCGCTCACTATCATCCACGGTGACCACACAAGGGTTGGTGACTCCGGGGTCGGGCACTCTCTCACCGACCAGCAGATAAGTTTTGCAGATATGAAATGAATAGGAGTAATGAGCAAGGGTAAGAGTTCACCTGGTTGGTTTGAAGAAACTAACCCCGTTCGGAGATGAGGGCGAGCGGGGAAGTGTGGATTTCCCCGCACACTGCGCCGATGAAGCTCGACCTGTTTTAAACGGTTACAATCACTACGCCTCACACAGGAGGGTGGACTTGGGGTGGCGGTTTTGCTGTTACAAACAAACACTACCTCCACACAAGGAGGGGCGTTAAGCCAGCTAGGCGGGGAGGGGAGATTTGCTGAGAACCCGAGAGAAGGAGCCGCCGCCGAGTAGCCTTGCTTGCTGTGAGAGGTGACAGTCAGTTGGTGTAGCGGCCGTAAATCCCGATCAGGAATTTTTCCGATGACGAAACCAGGAGGGATCTCTTCGTACAATGAACCTGAACACCCCAGAATTATGTTGATTTCTTCTGATGTCGTCGCTGGCCGTGGCGGAGGTTCAAACAGGACAACAGGATCTGGGACTGGCAGATACTAATCTGATGCAGCAGGTTGTAGAGAGTGCTCCGACAGCTTCTGGACTCCGAATCATGAACCTCTAGAACTTATGGAACCGTGGACGAGCCTTCTTTGCAGCAAAACTGGTGGGGAAGCTGTCTGATGTCGGAGAAGACCGGAGGGTTCAGAGGAGTGGAGGCCGGTCGCTGTGGACTGTGGGAGGCAGACTCGCGCAGCTGAGGGGGAAAATTGGTAACTTTGGACTCCAGATTCCGAACGCAGTTCTGCTTCTTGATTCTGACAGAGGACTGGAGGAGGAAGATCTTTGTAGAAGGCCTCTTGGCCTGATTCTTCCACCGTTGGTCGTGGTGCAGATTCTAACCGGATTCAGGCACTCTGCTGAGGGAGCCCAGCGCAGTCGGGGGAGAATGGTTCTTCCGGACAGCCCCGAACTCAGAATGGGACGGGATCACCTCGCCTGCAAAGCTAACTGGACGACCTTTCCAGAATGGTATGATACGCCTTCAGACGATGCCGTATGATTCCGTGGATGCTCCTGCAAGTTGACCCTTTCTCTGCCACCTGCAGACTTGGGCAGAGTGAAAGAGATGGTGGTGGAACTAGGCTAATGGAAGTGGTAGTTAGCAATAGTAGCAGTGGTGGGATGATGGCTGAAGGGGGAGGGATGTTTAGGAGTGGTGGGAGGGGTGGAGCAGGGAATGAGGAAGTCCAAGAGGGTGGAGTGGTGAGAGGGCCGCAGCTAGGAGAGGGGGATGGAGGGGGTCGGCCAAGGCAAGGGGGTGGATAGGTGGGAAGGGGGGGTTGCGTAACTTGTGGTGGGAGTGGGGTTTGATTCCCCTAGGGGTATGAATGGGGGTGTGGGGTAGTGGAATGGTTGCTTGGGGAAGAGGGAGGGGTGCCTTGGAGGTGGGGAAGGTGTATGGGGAATGGGAAGGGTTGCTTGGGGAAGTGGAGGTATTGATGGGAGTTATTGAGTCTTGGGAGGTGAAGGGTTGTGTTTAATGGGGTGGGGCTGATGTGGCAAGTGGGGGAGGTGAAGGGGCAGGTTCGCCCAAGGGAGAGAGAGAGAGGGGTTCGCCCCCTTTAGTGTGAGAGAGAGAAGAAAGAGCTAGAGAGAGAGAGAGAGCTAGAGAGAGGGGGGGCACAATTCTTGTGGCAAGTTTTACTCAAATATTCATTACTAAACTCAAGTGGAGTTGGGGTCCTATTTATAGGAAACCCACTTTTACATATAAGACCTTGACTTTTAACATACTAACAGATAACCAAGGAAGGGGGGGTGCGCCCATGGGCCTAGCCCAAAGAAATAGGCCCAATAGCAAGCACCATAGCCTAATGAGACTCGAACTTAGGGAAATGACCGGATAACCTAGGTACAAGACTCAAATAAAAGGAAAATTACATGATCATGACTCAAGTAAAAAAGGGAAAAACAACAAGATGACCCCATGGTAAGCACTAAGGTCCAATCCAGAAGAAGGGCTGCTCCCTAGCTGCCTCCAAGAGGGAGAGAGGTGCCAAGCCAGAGAGAATCGTGAGTGATGCCCTCATCAGAGTCGGACCAGCAGGCCGAGTTCGCCCCGAACGCACCTCTAGATTGCTGCCCGTCAACCCATGGTTGGTCCTCCCGGGCCCCACTTGTAGCCCTTTACCTCCCTGCGTGGAGTGGGCAATATAATTCACTGTTGTAATTAACTTTTTACCATTGTACCAGTAGTTACCGTAACTAGCCGGGGTCGTCTTCCTCACGCCCAGAGCGTGGAGGTATCATGTTCGCTCTCTTACTCGGCTTTGCTTTACTCGTATTTATTCATATATGCCGCTGCATGTGATAGGTTATTAGCCCGTTATATCAATTGTATCACCGCTGCGAGAGAGTGAGTGTAACCCGTCCCGTGACTCGACCCGAGTTAACGCGGAAAAGCCGATACCCGAGACTCACTGCCGATTTCTCAACCGCGCACGGTCCCACGTCTTCCCTCACTTAGGGACGATCGCGAGCTAGAGTCCGAGGTCACGTGTCCATCCCGCATCAGTTTGGTATCAGGGAGCCAGTTGAGTCTAGGGTAGTCATTTGCAAAACTCCAAACAAAAAAAAGAGTCGTTTAAGTTGAGTCTAAGTCTAAGTCGGTCTAAGTGTCACATTTGCATGCCATTAATCGGTATATCAAAAGGTGTTGTCCGAACGTTACACAACCAGAAAAAGCGGGAATACAGACGAAAAATTTTCCGTCGGAATATCCGTCTGAAATGCAGACCGATATTGTCGATCAGAATATCCGTCTGAAATTCCAACGTTATTTACAAGAAACAATATATCATCTGCATTTAGTCTGAAATTACCGTCTGAAATTACCGACAAGAAACAAAATATTATAGATGGTCAGAACTACCGTCTGAAATTTGTAACGGAATAATTTCCGTCTAAAATCTGTGGGAAAGATTTTATTTTCCCCAACACACGCACGACCCTCTCACCGTGCCTCTGCGTCCGGGAGACCGTCACCCACCCTAGCTCCCGCCTCCAGTTGTCTCCGGCCACTCCCCTCCGACGATCGGGGATCGGCGACAACGGAAGCTCTCCCTCCGGCGCCCAGGTATCCCTTCGGCGGCCGTCTCCCTCTCTCACCATTTCCCTCTCCCACTCTCCCTCTCTCATCGTCGATCTCTCTCTAGTGGCCTTCTCTCTAGCAATCTCCCTCTCTCACCGGCCCTCTCCCTCTGACCGGCGCTCTCCCTCTCCCACTCTCCCTCTACAGCCCTCTTCTCCCTCTCCGGCCCTCTCCCTCTCCCTACGGCGATCATCATCGTCGTCACCAGGGCCCGCCTTCTCTCCCTCTCCCGCCCTCTCTCACTCTCACTGTCACACACGCACATATGCACACACGCACAGGCACGAACAATGGTGTTTTTTTTTTGGTTCGGGATCCATCTGGAGGGTTTAGTGTGGGGTCAGCAGGAGGGGAGGGGCTGCCAGTGGAGGGGGTCACTGGCGGGAGGGGGTTACAGTGGATGGGGAGAAGGGGGGTTCCGGTGGGTGGGGGGAGGGCGAGGGGGATGCCAGGGCCAGCAGGAGGGGGGTCACTAGGGGGAGGGGGTTGCGGTGGATGGGGAGGAGGGGGGTTCCGGTGGGTAGGGGGAGAGCGAGGGGGATGACGGGCCAGCAGGAGGGGGGTCGCTGGGGGGAGGGGCGTGCGCTGGGTGGGGGGGAGGGGCCAGCAGGGAGGGGGTCGCTGGGGGGAGGGAGGTGCACTAGGTGGGGGGGAGGGGCCAGCAATAGGGGGGTTCCGGTGGGTGGGGGGGAGGAGCAGCAAGAGGTGGTCGCTGGGGGGAGGGGGGTGCGGTGGGTGGTGGGGAGGGGAGAGGGGGAGGTGCCAGCAGGAGGGGGGCTCCGGTGGGGGGGAGGGGGGAGGGGCCAGTAGGAGGTCTGGGAGGGGGTTTCCGATGGGTGGATTAATTAATTATTTAATATATTTTTTTATTCATTATAGGATAATCGGTCGAGAGGAAGGGAACGAGAGATTTGAAGATTCTTTTACAAATAAACAGTAGGTAAAAATTTAATTTCAGACAGATATATGTTGTTTCATTTTTTTAATTTATGTAATCTTTTTTAGATTTATTGTTAGGATGTCTTGTTTTTTTTGGATGAATACTTTTTTTAAAGCAAAACATCAATCCCACTAGCATCTCCCTAGTTCATCCCCGTACTAGCTCATACCATACTGTGCATACTCTACTCTGATACCACAATGTTATGACTAAATTCAACCCTTGTAAGATATTGCCCGCTTTGAGTTGAGCCCACATAAATTTATCCCCAAAAGACACCTTCCAAGTTATGGATTCAAATCCTGCATATGTAGCTCATTAACTTCTAACTAGTCTAATTCATTCTTGCCTCAACCCCCATCCATAATGGTAGCTTCACTCCATGGCCACTCTACTCCAGTACTTCTTGTCTAGCTAACCCTTTCTACAAGTAGCTCTCTCCTCCTACATGACTCGCGACTAGAACACTACAACAATATCATGACCTGATCTAACCCTTGTGAGGTATATGCTTACTCACCATCCCGGGTAAACGAAGTGTCACTAACAGTGCTAAAAAAGTCAGATAGAAAGTAGCACACAAAAGTGTAATCAGCGGGATTTAGATTAGAGATAGCGGCGATCAAAGACCAAGATGATCTAGCAAGGTCACTAGAAAGGAACAAATGGTCCTTTGTTTCAGCATGGGGCATTCGATAGTAGAGACACATAGAGCATAGGCAAACGCCGCACCTGGTGATCTGATTATTAGTTGGCACCGCCGAATGGTAGACCCTCCATAAGAAGAGAGAAGTATTTGATGGAATAAAGGAATCCCATATCTTCAAGGAAAAAGAACACAGGGATGCTGAACCAAGAGTCCTATGAAAGGAGGCAACAGAAAATAAACTGCTGCTATTGGGGCACCAAAATCTCTGATCCGGCGAGTCATTAAATAATATGTTGAACACATTTGTAAATGAAACCTGTTATGTCTACAATTCTTCTGATAACAGTAGGAGAAGCTTTATGAGAAACTATAAAGCTGCTTTTATTGCTGTTAACTTTCTGATCAGGAGAATCCTCATAGTCTTTTATGAAAGCCACAGACATCTGACGTTCTTGGATGAACCATTAGAAAACACCAATGTGTCATCGACATATAGTAAGTGAGATATTTGCATACTAACACGAGTCACATGAAAGTGTTGAACCTTCCCACTGCTAAAAAGGCTGGCAATGCCTCTGCCTAAAGCTTCTTCTGCAATGATGAACAAAGCTGGGCCCAAGGGGTCACCCTGTCGGACACCCCTTGTGGATTTAAAATAACCAGTTGTCCTTCAGCAGAGACTCCTCATCACACCATTTTCCATTGTCAGTTTTGATTTTGTCAATGGTCATTCTAGCTCTCCTTTGTTTCACTTGAAGATGATAGAACTTTGTGTTTCGGTCCCCTAACTGCAACCAGTTAGCTTTGGCTTTCTGCCCCCAGAAAATTTCTTCAAGGTGAAGGCATCTTCTAAGTGCAGCTTGTGCAATTTGGAGAGATACCCTATTTCCTTCATTAGGATCTTCATCAAAATCTTTTTCAGCCTGCTTCACCTCATCCTCTGCAGTAGCTTTCTTATCAAAAATGTTGCCAAAATGTTCTTTATTCCACTGCTTTATCACATATTTGATAGCCTTCAGTTTCTGCTGGAGGACTAAAAAAAGATTGTAGTGGTCGAGAGAAGCAGCATCCCAGGCCTTCCTCACTGTTGTTTTAAATTTTTCATCCTCCAGCCACATGTGCTGGAAAATAAATCTGCTAGGCTTGGACTTTGGATGAAGTTGCTGGATAAGAAGCGGGCAATGATCAGAGGGTTCTCTCATCAAGTGCTTAACAGTAAGGACATGGGCTTTTTCAGCCCAACAATCATTAAACAATACTCTGTCCAGCCTGACCTTAATGTTCCTGACCCCAATCTGATTATTAGACCAAGTGAAAGAGTTGCCCACATAACCAGCATCCATAAGACCTGGGAGAGCAACGAAGCCCTGGAAATCAGTCATGGAATTGATATAGCCCATAGTGCCCCCCTTCTTCTCCTCGGGAGATAAAACAACATTAAAGTCACCCCACTTCTTCTGGTCAACTAGATATCCTAGGAATGAAACACTTTGTAAATTACTCAGGAGACTTTATACATCCTGACTTTGACATATTTTTCTAAGTTGCACACACAAGATTAGATTGTTATTTTATTAGTCATAATTAGACATCATTCAAATACTGAACACAACACATTGGTCTAGTTCTAAACAGCCCCCCTCCCCCTCCCCTGGGGCTTGTTCCTTATAAGAGAACCCACCCACCCCATTTGAACCTTGTCTTATGATGATAAGAAGATATAGAGAAATGGAATGACCACATATCTTAAGTAGTACATATATACAAAGATGTGGATAATTACAAAGAAATCAGAATTCTCTATAGCAATAGGTAAATACCCAAAAAATTCATTTTGTGATTTAAAACTTTATGGATTTTAATTGCATGTAAATATATTTTTAAATCTGATTTTAATAGAATTTTGATGTTAATTTGACTCAAAAATGTAGATTGTTTAGCTTCGATGTTCTTCATTTGAAAAAACTTGTAATTTGGGTGTTATTTAATTTGATATATGCATAATGATAATTGCGTTGTTATTTAATTTTATGTTATATAAATGCATGGGATATTCCCTGTGAGCTGAGATGCGTGGGTGCGACCTAACATTACACGCACCTCAGGAGAGCGCGTTAAAACCGTGTCAATGTGCCTTCCCGTTCAAGACTTTGAGATTGATGTGTATGTTCTCATTTAATTATGAGAATGTATATATCTACCTCAAAGTCTTGAATTGTCCCATTTGGACAGTCTATGAATGTTTGATCGCACTTAGGCAGTCATTTACTATAAGTGTTTGTATGGTTTGTTGAGAATTTCGGTTGCGTCTCCTCACTCTTCTCTAATATACCATTATTGATTTTGAGTGTTTTCTTAACCACTTACTTGTAAGTGTTTAAGAAAATTTTAAAATCAATAAATATTTTTGGTATATCGGAGAAGTGTGGGGAGATGATGCCAAAATTTTCAGCAAATCGTGCAGCACATATAGTAAGTGATTGTGCGATCAAACCTTCATGGATGAGTTAAAAAGTGATAATCTAATTAATATTCCTCTTCCAACTGCGAATGGTCTATGATGAACGATGTGAGGAAAGGGTCGGGTGTAATATCATGAGTAATGATTTGAAAGTTAGGATGTGTATTGTCATTTATTGGGTGCAGGCAAAATGTCAACAGATCGTTCATGGATGTATCATAGAATTGTTGACCGGGTGGTGTCAGATGACTTTAAGCATGGGGTTGAGAGTTTCATTCAATTTGCATTGGGGAATCCAAATGCAGCAATAGATCGCGATGGTCACATTCGATGCCCTTGTTCAAGTTGTAGAAACTTGAGGTGGTGTTCAACATGGGATGTGCAACATCATTTGTACACGAAAGGGTTCGTGGATGGTTATACGAATTGGACGTGTCATGGTGAGCAATTCTTGAGGTATGAGCCCGACAATATTGCAGGCATAAGTGGGTACGTAGATATGGTTGTAGATGCTGCTGGTCCTAGTTTTAATGTTCATGAGGAAGCGCCGAATAAGACAGCCGGATGATTTTATGAACTACTTAGGGATGCTGATGAGCTGCTGTGGGATGGTTGTGAAAAGCACACTCGATTGCCTGCAGTGTCACCGTTGTTGAACTTGAAATCGGAATTTCACATCAGTGAGACTTGTTTTGACCGTCTCCTCCTTTTGATGAAGAGTATGTTGCCTCGAGACGAGAAGTTGCCAGAAACTTTTTACTGTGCAAAAAAGATGGTCAATGACTTAGGACTTGGATATGTGAAAATAGATGCATGTCCGAATCATTGTATGTAATATTACAAAGACGATGCACATAAGATATCATGTTCCATTTGTGGCCATGACAGATTCAAACCAAAGGGGGGGGGGTCAATTCAAGGGCAAAAGATGTACCTTACAAGGCGTTGCGATACTTCCCTCTTGTGCCTAGGCTGCAGCGGCTGTATATGTCCTCAAAGACGGCTCGACATATGACATGGCACACCGAAAGAGTACGTCATGCCGATGATATAATCAGTCATCCTGCCGATGGTGAAGCTTGGACTCACTTTAGTCGTACTCATCTTGCCTTTTCAAGGGAGTCACGTAATATTCGATTGGGTTTATGCACAGATGGTTTTAATCCATTCGGTGGTTCAGTGTCATCTTATTCTTGCTGGCCAGTGTTCATGACACCGTACAACCTTCCGCCGCACATGTGCATGAAGCGAGAAAATCTATTTTTGTCCTTAGTAATTCCTGGTCCAAAAAGTCCCGCAAAAAATTTCGACATATATCTCAGGCCGTTGATTGATGAGCTCAAAATTTTATGGACTGATGGAGTTGTTACTTATGATGCATATAGGAAGCAAATTTTTTTTATGAAGGCTGCACTGATCTTGACAATAAGTGACTTCCCTGCATATGGAATGCTATCTGGTTGGAGCACACATGGGAGGTTAGCATGTCCTTACTGTATGGAAGATACCAAATCATTTGTATTGAAACATGATGGGAAAGCATGCTAGTTTGATTGCCATCGGTGGTTGCTACCAAGTGACCATCATTTTCGAAGGTAAAAAGACTCGTTTAAAAAAAATACTGTTGAAATGGATGAAGCTAACTTGCAACGGGTGTCGAGTCTACATATGGCGTCACGGGTGCACAATTTACCAGATGTAGTACAATTGTCTGGTAGCACACGACAACTCCCTAGTTTTGGAAAGGATCACAACTGGAACAAGAAAAGTATTTTTTGGGAATTACCTTATTGGTCAACTCTTCTTGTACGACATAATCTGGATGTCATGCATACCGAGAAGAATTTTTTTGATAATGTGTTCAATACGATCATGAATGTTAAAGGGAAAACAAAGGACAACGGCAAAGCACGTATGGATTTAAAGATACTTTGTAAACGTCCAAAACTGGAACTACCGAACGTAAATGGCAAAACTGTGCAGCCTAAAGCAACTTACGTGCTTCGTGATACACAAATCAAGGAAGTGTGCCAGTGGTTGAAACAGCTGAGATTCCCAGATGGATATGCATCCAACATAGCCCGTTGTGTGAATGTTAATGAGGGGAAAATATATGGTATGAAAAGTCACGACTGTCATGTGTTCATGGAGAGACTACTGCCCATTGCATTTCGTGATTTGTTACCAAAGTAGATATGGGGAGCACTAGCTGAGATGAGTCAATTTTTCAAGATTTTATGTGCATCAGAACTCAGACTTCGGGATGTACAAACTTTCGAAGAAAAAATTGTCACAACCGTTTGCAAGCTAGAGAAGATATTTCCTCCGGCATTCTTTGATTCGATGGAGCACCTGGTCGTTCATTTGCCATATGAGGCTATCGTCGGAGGGCCAGTATAATTTCGATGGATGTATCCATTTGAGAGGTATGTGATAATTTTTGTTAACTTACAAGTCGTCCATGGCCGGTACATATCGTTGCCATATGACATGTTGTTGTAGGTGCATGTATGAATTAAAAATGAAAGTTCGCAACAAGGCACAGGTGGAGGGTTCGATTGCTGAGGCATACATTCTTGAAGAAATTTTGAACTTCTGTTCTATGTACTTTGAGCTAGAGATTCAAACTCGTCGTACTCGACCTCCACGTAATGATGATGGAGAAGTGGATGAATCGTCCGATCGGCTCTCCATATTTAAACATCCTGGACGTGCGTTCGGACGTTGCTTGACTCGCATGCTCGAAGATAGAGAGTTGCACGCCGCTGAGATATATATTCTTCTAAATTACCTCGAGATTGAACCATATGTTGAGTAAGTTCTTAACTCACATTTCCAGCAAGTCCATAAGTTGTTCATCCTTCTTCTGCAGTTCATTTAAAGTAGTAGTGCATTTATATTACAGGTAATTTGATTCGGAATTAGCTGAAAAATGCCCAAATATCCAGGACGTGGAGATTGAAAAAGAACGCGAGAAGTTTTTTGCCAAATGACTGAGAAACCGAGTTAGTGCCATCGTTGAATATATATGTTTGTATTTATGTATGTTGAGGTAATTGTTATTATTTTAACTACTCTAATTTGAATATAGGTTGAATAAGGTCTCATTACTGATAAAAGAGTACAACAGATAAATTATGGCCCCTCGAACCAGACACGTGCCTATCCATGATATATTATGAATGGATACAAATTTCATACAAGGGATTATGGGCAAAGTAAGTCTACGATGAACAGCGGCGTATCTGTGAAGGGAAGTTTATACAATGAAGTGGAATTGGACTACTATGGTATTCTTGAAGAAGTCTTAGAACTTCATTATTTGGGACAAGATAATCATGTATACATATTTAAGTGTCAATGGTTTGATCCTAGTTCTGTTCGACATGACACAAATTATGGGATTGTCGATGTCAAGCATAGGTCTAAACTTAAGACCTATGAACCGTTCATTTTATCCGCACAAGCCCAGCAAGTGTACTATTCAAGCTATCCATCATCCAAGAATGGAGATTGGTGGGCAGTTTGCAGGGTTAATTCAAAACTCTTTCCCACTTATGAGTTAACTATGAGTGGAGATGTCTTAGAGGTTGTTAGTGCTGAATATTATCAATCAGACGAAGTTGGCATTGTCGGTTCCTCTAGGTTTAATCTGGACGAATCTGATGAGCCACTGTAATTACGTACGCGAGATGAAGTGGAAGAAGTCAATCCGATGGAGCTAAATGTTGATGTTAGAGGGGAGGAAGAATCAGATGAAGACGAAGAGTTTGAATCTGATGAGACTACTATGAATGACGAAGATGATGATGAGTTAGATATATCATCAACATGAGGGAGGCACGTTTTCATAATTTAGTGAGATATCCTTACCTTTTTGCATAATTTTTAATAACAGAGATTTTAGTCTTATGAAATTGAGGATTAATATGTATTAATTATTTTGTTAGTAATAAAGAAATGGTTCGAGGAGGTCGTACTGGGAGTGGGAGGAGACAGGGCAGTGACAAGGGCTCTACTCCCTCCTGTTTGGCGTCTTCTTCGGGCACATGTATATCTATTAAAAAAATTAGCTATATAATTATTTACATCATTTACTAGCCTAAAAGAATTTTTTTTAGGTTCAAGTGTCAGATTGTTGCCTGTTGTGCAGACGCCATCCCCACCACCTTCCGCTGCAGGTATGTATATTTTAATTTAAATTCTCCAATATTTGTTTTACTTATGAAAATTAAATCTTGCAGGTGTTAGTGGCCTCCCACCTATTGTGCAGATGTCACCCCCACCACCTCCCGCTGCAGGTATGTATATTTTAATTATAAGTTCACAATATTTGTATCACTCCACATGAAAATTAATTCTTACAGGTCTCAGTGGCCTCCCATCTGTTGTGCAGATGCCACCCCCACCACCTCCCGCTGCAGGTATGTATATTTTAATTTAAAGTTTCCAATATTTGGTTTACTTATGAAAATTAATTCTTGCAAGTCTCAGTGGCCTCCCACCTGTTGTGCAGACGCCACCCCCACCACCTCCCGCTGCAGGTATGTATATTTTAATTTAAATTCTCTAATATTTGTTTTACTTATGAAAATTAATTCTTGCAGGTCTCAGTGGCCTCCCACCTGTTGTGCAGACGCCACCCCCACCACCTCCCGCTGCAGGTATGTATATTTTAATTTAAATTCTCCAATATTTGTTTTACTTATGAAAATTAATTCTTGCAGGTATCAGTGGTCTCCCACCTGTTGTGCAGACGCCACCCCCACCACCTCCCGCTGCAGGTATGTATATTTTAATTTAAATTCTCCAACATTTGTTTTACTTATGAAAATTAATTCTTGCAGGTATCAGTGGTCTCCCACCTGTTGTGCAGATGCCACCCCCACCACCTCCCACTGCAGGTATGTATAGGTCCCAGTGCCTTCCTTACTTAATTATGTTATTTCAAAGATCTTTAATACACTTAGTTTTACTTGTGAAGATCTATTCTTGCAGATCTCAGTGCCCTCCCACCACCTCCCACTTGTACAGGGCACACCCCCACCAGTCAGCCACTTGACGATGCCGGCAGTCATCACGAGCGAGGCACGGCCCATGATAGACGTTGCCCGTGTTAAATGTCTGGGTAAATCTATAAGGTTATATTACATTCATTATTTAATTAGCCTTTAACTGTCTAATATGAATATTTTGACATTTACAATTGCAGTAAGAAATTTGAACCCCACAATGCTGTCCATCATTCCAACGAACTCATGTTGGCACATGTGCTCGGGGCAGCATCCACTTTCAGAGAATTTTCGATGGCCGTCCGTGATTCATTGTACAACATGTTCTTAGTAAGTAATTACGTCATTTAATTCAAGTATTTCCCAAACTCAATTTACAACAGTATACTAAGTGTGAAAAGTAATTGATTTACAGCGGTCTTTTCAATTCACGTGTGGACATGACGCGGCGAGATGTCGTCGTGCCTGGGAATCTACTATGTAGTCAAGTTACAAGAGGAAAATACATGAGACCCGAGCACACGCTAAAAAATTGAGTGGGGGGGAGTGAAGACCGACAATTGTGGAAGGCGCACCACCCTCTATGGATGAGGCAGGAGCATTGGGAGATATCTTGTGACCATTTTGCCGACCCCAAGTGGATAGAAAAGTCTGAAAAAGCCAAAGCAAACAGGGCGTCAAAACTAGGTTCAAATTTGCATACGAGTGGGTCCATCTCTTATGCGGCTCATAAACAAAAATTGGTAAGTAATATATCAATTTATCTTCTTACAATTTATCCCAATATTTGACTTTTTTTTAGTATGAATTGTATAACAGGCTGTGGAGCTTAATCGACCTCCGTCGTTCCTCGAGGTGTTCGACAAAACACAGAAAAAGAAGGGGACTACTCAATTTGTGAGTGAGACAGCTAAGTCAGTAGCGGTAAGTTTATCTACATATGTAACTTGTACCGCTCATTTAAATCGGCATGAAATTCATATGAAATTGACTAGTTATTTTATTCAATTTGTAGGAAACATATAGCAAAGTAGTGACAGAGAAGTACGGGGAGGGAGACATGCAGCAGCCGGAGTTCGATCCGGTGGAGTGGGTGGCAGCAGCTGGCGTACCAAAGAAAGGCCGACTATATGATGTTGGGGAGAGCCTAGATGCAAGTGCGGTGATATCATCGTGTGCGAGTTCTAGCTCTGCCCAAACCAGTAGTAGTGCCTTCACTATACCATCCTTTGCCCCCAGCGCTTCTACCAGCGACATGATGGACATGGTCCGATCGCAGATTTCTGATTTGCAGCGGCAGCAGCAGCAGTTCCAATAGGAGATCTCTAGCCAGCAGGCAATCATTTTACAGGCAATCAGTGGCCTCCTCTCCCAGGGGGGAATGGTCCCTCAGTGATCCACCACCACCACAGCACAGGCCGCACAGGTGAGTGTTTACTATGTTTTTATTTTGAAGGAATTACTCAATTATGTTCATTTGAAAATTTAAAACTCCCTAGTTTTCAAAACTCACTTAGTTTAGAAGAATTGAGAAAATCCAGGGTTCGAGGGTCGGATGGCCATGCCGATCATTCCAACATGACCTGAGAGATGAAAGTGACTTGTGAGAACTGACGGAATCCAAATCGGATGCCCAGTTTGAGCTTGGCGCTCAAAAGTTCATTTTCTAAATACACTTAGTTTAAATGAACTGCCAAATCGGGTCCGGGGGTCTAAAACCTGAAATACTGATCAGATGGCCATTTCGATCATTCCAACATGACCTAGGAGATGAACGTGACTTCTCAAAACTGACGGAATCCAAATCGGATGCCCGGTTTGAGCCCGGCGCTCAAACGTTCATTTTCAAAATACACTTAGTTTAAATGAATTGCCAGGTCAGGTCGGGGGTCTAAAACCTAAAATACTAGTCAGATGGCTGTGCCGATCATTCCAACATGACCTGGGAGATGAAAGTGACTTGTCAGAACTGACGGAATCCAAATCGGATGCCCGGTTTGATCTCGGCGCTCAAACGTTCATTTTCAAAATACACTTAGTTTAAATGAATTACCAGGTCGGGTCCGGGGGTCTAAAACTTGAAATACCAGTCGGATGGCCATGTCAATAATTCCAACACAACCTGAGAGATGAAAGTGACTTGTCAGAACTGACAGAATTCAAATCGGATGCCCGGTTTGAGCTCGACGCTCAAACGTTCATTTTCAAAATACACTTAGTTTAAATGAACTGCCAGGTCGGGTCTGGGGGTCTAAAACCTGAAATATCAGTTGGATGACCGTGCTGATCGTTCCAACACGACCTGGGAGATGAAAGTGACTTGTCAGAACTGAAGAAACTAAATCGGATGCCCGGTTTGAGCTCGGCGCTCAAACGTTCATTTTAAAAATACACTTAGTTTAAATGAACTGCCAGGTCGGGTCCGGGGTCTAAAACCTGAAATACCGGTCGGATGGCCATGCCAATCATTCTAACACAACTTAGGAGATGAAAGTGACTTGTCATAACTGACGGAATCCAAATCGGATGCACAGTTTGAGCTCGGCGCTCAAACGTTCATTTTCAAAATACACTTAGTTTAAATGAACTGCCAGGTCGGGTCTAGGGGTCTAAAACTTGAAATACCGATCAGATGGCCGTGCCGATTGTTCCATCACGACCTGGGAGATGAAAGTGACTTGTCAGAACTGATGGAATCCAGATCGGATGCCCGGTTTGAGTTCGGCGCTCAAAAGTTCATTTTCTAAATACACTTAGTTTAAATGAACTGCAAAATCGGGTCCGGGGGTCTAAAACCTGAAATACCGGTCGGATGGCCGTGCCGATCATTCCAACATGACCTAGGAGATGAACGTGACTTGTCAGAACTGACGAAATCTAAATCGGATGCCCGGTTTGAGCCCGGCGCTGAAACATTCATTTTCAAAATACACTTAGTTTAAATGAATTGCCAGGTCAGGTCCGGGGGTCTAAAACCTGAAATACCAGTTAGATGGCTGTGCCGATCATTCCAACATGACTTGGGAGATGAAAGTGACTTGTCAGAACTGACGTAATCCAAATCGGATGCCCGATTTGATCTCGGCGCTCAAACGTTCATTTTTAAAATACACTTAGTTTAAATGAACTGCCAGGTCGGGTCCGGGGGTCTAAAACTTGAAATACCAGTCGGATGGCCATGTTGATCATTCCAACACAACCTGGGAGATGAAAGTGACGTGTCAGAACGAACAGAATCCAAATCGGATGTCCGGTTTGAGCTCGGCGCTCAAACGTTCATTTTCATAATACACTTAGTTTAAATGAACTGCCAAGTCGGGTCCGGGGGTCTCAAACTTGAAATACCAGTCGGATGGCCGTGCCGATCATTCCAACACGACCTGGGAGATGAAAGTGACTTGTCAGAACTGACGGAATCTAAATCGGATGCCCGATTTGATCTCAGCACTCAAACGTTCATTTTCAAAATACACTTAGTTTTAATGAACTGCCAAGTCAGGTCCGGGGGTCTAAAACCTGAAATACTGGTCGAATGGCCATGCCGATCGTTCCAACACGACCTGGGAGATGAATGTGACTTGTCAGAACTGACGAATCTAAATCGGATGCCCGGTTTGAGCTCGACGCTCAAAAGTTCATTTTTAAAATACACTTTGTTTAAATGAACTGACAAGTCGGGTCCGGGGGTCTAAAACTTGAAATACCAGTTGGATGGCCGTGTCGATCATTCCAACACGACCTAGGAGATGAAAGTGACTTGTCAGAACAGACGGAATCTAAATCGGATGCCCGGTTTGAGCTCGGCGCTCAAACGTTCATTTTCAAAATACACTTAGTTTTAATGACCTGCCAGGTCGGGTCCGTTGGTCTAAAATAAGAAATACCGATCGGATGGCCGTGTCGATCATTCCAACATGACCTGGGAGATTAAAGTGACTTGTTAGAACTGACGGAATCCAAATCGGATGCCCGGTTTGAGCTCGGCGCTCAAAGTTCATTTTCAAAATACACTTAGTTTAAATGAACTGCCAGGTCGGGTCTGAGGGTATAAAACCTGAAATATCAGTCGGATGGCCATGCCGATAGTTCCAACACGACTTGGGAGATGAAAGTGACTTGTCAGAATTGACGGAATTCAAATCGGATGCCCGGTTTGAGCTCGGCGCTCAAAAGTTCATTTTCAAAATACACTTAGTTTAAATGAACTGCCAAGTCAGGTCCGGGGGTCTAAAACATGAAATACCGGTCCGATGGCCATGCCGATCATTCCAACACGACCTGGGAGATGAAAGTGACTTGTCAAAACTGACGGAATCCAAATCGGATGCCCGGTTTGAGCTCGGCGCTCAAACGTTCATTTTTAAAATACACTTAGTTTAAATGAACTGCCAGGTCGGGTCCGGGGGTCTAAAACCTGAAATACCAGTCGGATGGCCATGCCGATCGTTCCAACATGACCTGGGAGATGAAAGTGACTTCTCAAAACTGACGGAATCCAAATCGGATGCCCAATTTGAGCTCGGCGCTCAAAAGTACATTCTCCAAATGTAATTAATTTAAATACTTTTTCAAGCTAGTAGTTGATCTATAAAATCTGCAGTTATCAATTTGATATGTTTTATTTCAATTTATGCTAATTTCTTCGCACTTATTTTTTTATCTATGAATGAATGTTATTATTTATTTAATGTAGGGAGATCCTTCTGCGGGCGGCGACAGAGGAGATGAGCAGGGCTGGGAGGATATGGACGATGTACGGGATATTTCTTGATGTTTGATGATATTCAGACGGATCAGCAGGGTCGATGTGTTTTTTTTTGTGGTATTTATTTGATCAGCATGGTGTTGAGTTTTTTTTTAGTGGTGTTTATTTGATCAGCATGGTGTTAAGTTTTTTTTTTTCGGTGGTGTTTATTTGATCAGCATGGTGTTGGTGTTGAGTTTTTTTTTTCGGTGGTGTTTATTTGATCAGCAGGTTCCCAATATTTTTTTTCAGTAAGATATTTCTTGATGTTTATTTGTGATCAAACAGATTTTTTAGAAAAATTTAAGATTTTTTTAAAAATTAAATTTTTACATTTCAGATGGATTTTCAGACGGTATTTGAGACGAAAAATATCCGTCTAAAATTTTAGATGAACAGTTGAGCTAACTGTCGTATAATCCGTCTGAAATTCAGACTGTATTTGAGACGAAATATATCCGTCTGAAATTTCAGACGACCAGTTGAGCGAACCGTCGTATAATCCGTCTAAAATTCAAATGGTATTTGAGACGAAATATATCCGTTTGCAATTTCAGATGAACCCGTCGTAATATCCGTCTAAAATTCAGACGGCTTTCTTACCACTTTTCGGATGGCATTTTGATCGTTTTAAATTCAACCGGAATTAAGGACAGACGGTATTTCAAACGGATAATATCTCATATGATATTCAGACGGAATATGTGACTGAATTAAATCTATCTGAAATTTTATTTTCAGACGAAAAATGGAACTGTCACAAATTTCTGACTAAGAATATAAGACGGTCTAAGTCCATCTGAAATCCGTCGGAAATCCGTTACAAACATGTTTTGTGATGGATTTTCAGACGGATCTGAGACGGATTCCGATTGTCTGAAATCCCGCTTTTATTGGTTGTGTTAGGCTACGCCTATCGAGAAGGCCGCACACTTGCGCGAGTGATCTTCAGATCGATTAACTACGCCACGTATCGAGTCTTGGTTTAAGTCTAGTGTCCTTAGTGTGCATTAGTTAGTGCATTCCAACTTTGCATTAGTTAGGGTCGTGTCTAGTGTCTTGTCTCCAACTGTTGGCATGCCCATTCACTAGCGTCCCCGTGTCACATGGATGACCAAGGGGCCGCATCTTCTGCATGGTGGCGATACTATCTAAGATGGGAGAACCACCTGGACCACCCCCGTAGGCCCGTAGCCCGGACTTCTATGGCTAAAAAAACCCAGGTGACTACCTAGAGTGGGAAGCCATTATGGACGACTACTTTGAGTGTTACCTTATGTCCGGTCCCATGCAAGTTGACTTTGCCAAAAGGTGACTTTTTTATGAAGCCGCCGACACATGGAGGGACATCAAATACTTCCAGGAGGATAGGAGGTTAATGCCCATCGAGTCATGGTGGGATATGAAGATAGCGCTTAGGAGGGTCTACCTTCCCCGCCCACCTACCTCCAACCACGGGGGTCATACCACAAGCCAACCCTACCAACTCACCCGCAATCAAGTGGGCCACACATCCAACCAACCCCGCCCCTTCACTCCCATCCAAGCCCTCCAAAGCAACCCCAATCAAGTGGTCCGCCCAGTCACCTCCCACCAAGTGGAAGCCCCGCTTCTAGTCGAGCCTAGGTCCACACCCGAGCAAAGAGACGAGAAGCGAGTCCACCACGAGGTGCCTACTCTAACCCGCACCTTTGATGAAATTGAGAAAATGTTTTCGGATTGGTTAGAAAGGACACGTGCCTCTTCACCACCCGTGAGTGCTCCTTTGCCACCCTCTACGTCCGAACCTTATTCGGGACCCTCTTGTTTGGAGCCACTAAAGCCCGAGCCACCTGTGTTTCTAACGGGTACACTTTTCATCACCGAGCCACTACTTCATTGGCTCAAGATAGGCTTGGTCCCACCTCCTTACCCATCCATGGACCCCACCCTACCATTGGTGCCTGTCAACTCCTTCTACACTACATTCCGATCTAGTCACCATGTTGATACCTTGGATGACCTTGTTATGGGATTAGACTCGCAATGGCAGTTGCCGCACTCCTTGGCCCGAAGCTTCGACCAACCCATTAGTCTTAGCTTCACCCATCCGACCTTAGGGTCCATTACCTCCGTGTGCACCGTGGGTTGTGTCACCACGAAGATTCTTCTATTCCTCCCCATGTCGACCGAGCCAAACTTCATACCCTTTTGTCCGAGGGAGGAATCATACTTCCTACCTACGATTACCGTCCCACCCACCACAAGGCATGAAGGTGACCATCCACACCTTCAAGACTTCTACACATGGGACCGTGACTTGTAGGAACCCACCACAAGGGGTCATACCTTCTTTGATCCCTTTGACCCATTCCCTAGTGGGCCCCTTGACCAACCATATATACTTCAATTCTTCGAGGGAGTCCACTACCACACCCCTTCTCTACGGGTCGGGTCGTCTACACCCACCAAGCCCGTTCACTTGCGCGATACACCATCATCTAGGGGAAAGAAAGAAGATGCCTTTCGTACCCCTGGCCCTCCCACATCTAAGTCCAATATGCATGCATGGTCCACTTTAGGAGGTCTAAGAATTCCCCATGACGTCAACCTCCGGTTACGTCAAATGCATGCATGTAATACCTCGATTTCTTTTAGAAATTAATTAGAAATTAATTTGAAATTAATTAGAAATTAATTAGAATAATCCCTTAATAAATAGAATAAGCTAGATTTCGACCATTTTATATAAATCCATAAAAACTATATTCTTGTGGAGGATAACATGTTTAACAAACTTGTCTGCTGTGGCCAACCCAAATAAAATCTGTAAGTAGGCCGAATAAGTAGTTTAAGCCCAAATTGAACACTTAGTTAACCATACCTTGAAACGCCAAATTTGAGCCCAATACTCCATCAAATGAGCCCAAATCGGTGGCAAATGAAAGGCTAGGATGAGAGGATCATTTACCCTCTCTTAATGTCTCGAAACCCTAACCCTAGGAGATGCATTCGACGGAGTTTGGATCGAGTCAACCTTTGCGGCGGCGTTCACATCGACCCGACTTGCGTGGATGAATACTCCACGCATAGAAGCCTCCAGAAGGTGTGTGACCTATTAAAATGAAGCTCTCTAACACTAGAATCATTTAGAACCAGCGGCGGCTACAGAGGAGTTAGACCGAGGGAGATCTCGAGCGATTAGTGGCTGCGTGTACCGGCGTCCTTGGTTTTCTTTCCCCTTCCTTCTTCATCCGATTCACGTAGGTGATAGCAAGCCAAACCCTACAAATAATATATGGTTAGAAGCAGCATCGTGTTAGCTTTCCGTTGATGTAGAAAGCCGTAAATTATAACAAGTATCCTGCTAGAATTTTAGGTTTTAGTAGAAGAATGTCACATCTAGGGTTATAATTGTTCCTTTTCGATTAAGTTATGATTTCAGGCTGTAAACATTAAATTGATTCATGCATCTTGTATAGTTTTTCGTGCTCTTTCTTTTGGCAGTAAAATCCCCAAATTTCATGCTTTATGTCGTGCGAATTTGGTGTTTTAAATTTAACCCTAGAAGCATCGCCGGAGTCGGGCACGGCGAAGGGGCGACGACCTGTTTGGACATGTGCGGCAACACGATAGACCGCACATCCAGACAGGCGGCCCTATGTTGACCGTTTATAGTTTTCTATATCTGTTCATGTCCCTGGAACGTGCGGCCTACCCCTAACCGCATGTATTTCCTGCGGCCAGTTCCAGACCACACATCCCTCCATGCGGCACACTACCGACCATCCATATCCAATAGGTCTTCGGATCTGAGGGGACGTGTGCGGCCAGTCTATGACCGTTCATGGGGTTGTAAGGTCCATAACCGACCGCACATCTGTAACAGAGCAGATTAAATTGTCATTACAGCATGTTATGTTAGTAGATTAATGGTTAATTGCATGTTAGCAACACACCTAATAAACTGTAGTTCATGACAGTAAATAATTCTTGCTGATCTATTTAAATTGAGCTTGATCTTGATTCATCTTTCCAATGACTGTCAAATTTTAATTGTGAATCCTTTATAATTGAATGGCTATTAGGTTCATACTTGTGATAACCTTAATCTTGAACCATTGTATCCCCTAGTTTTGATTTAGACTCAATCGAACCGCTGTTACTTGAGTTAATCCGAATTGGATTAATAGAGACTTGCGCGGCTATTGATAGACCGCATATACCAATGAACGGGCAAGTGGAGACCGTTCATCCCTGGATGATGCCAATTTGTCTTGGCCGATTATCCTTGATCTATCTTCGGCCAAATCCTGTTTTGATCAGTCCAGTAGACCCTAGGCCGACCAGTAGACAATGCACTGGACTCTGGTTCAGTTCCACCCTGCCTATGGTAGCCCGGGAGCCCACTTGGGCTAAATTCTAACTCTTGGTTAGGCCCTGTGTTGTGCGGCCAATAATGGACCATACTTCTTTCAGGCGGCCCTCAGTGGACCGTTCAACTAATGAGCAGCTCTGTCAGGACCACACATCATGTCCTCGATTCTGTAACCTTCTGGCCTTGTGCGGCCCTATCCTAACCGTTCATATAGAAGGGTGGCCAGTCAGCATCCATTCAACCTTGACCTCCCGAGGGCTAAACCCAGCCCAGTTCCTGTTAGTGCGGCCCAGTGTCGACCGCACAAGCCTCTAGCGGCCCAGTATTGACCGCATGTCTTCCAGAGACTAGTTTTCCCGATGTTTTATGGTTTTGAATCCAAGAACATGATGGTTCTTGATAATTTGGACTCCTGGACAGAAATTCTAGACTATAATTCTTCAACTTAGCCTTGGGATATGCCGAGGTAAGTTTATACTTGAATATAATTGGCCATTTAACTTGATTAAAGTCTAGACAACTTGGGATCTTGGATCCAATTAATCAATGCCAACGCACCATAGGGGCCCGGTCTGGTCCTGGGGAGAGCGCCCGAAAAGTACTTGTGCCCATGGAAGTTTGTAATGAAAAGGTGAGGTATTGCACCGAGTGCATGACTAGCGTGATGTCTCTGACAGTGATCTCTTATATCTTACTTGAATCATGTTTGACTTGGTTACAATCTTGCTTGTTGGCCAATTTCCTGCAATTTCCTATTATATATATTGTTCATAAACTTGCAATTCTTGTAATCTTATCATTCTTGTCATATTGTTATTACATTCCATTCTTTAGCACTTTCTGTTATTACGTTGTTTCATTCGATCGTTATATCTTTTCTTTCTGTTCATATACATGTAATTAATTGGTTAATCACTTACACTTGCCTGTCGTTACCTACTGAGCGTTCGCTCACATAGTTGTTTCCCCCCTTTCTAGGCAGCTCAGGTGAAGATTCACAGATGGATGGGAATGGGCGAGAGTGAATACTTGGAGTGTGTCAGCTAGTCGCTATACTGAGATTGTTTAGTTGGTTACATCTAGCTATGTCTTAGAACTGGTGTTAGTTATTGTACCGGAGTCGAGTAGAGATTATGTTTGATTTTGTTTGAGCCATTTGTAAGACGTTTGATGATTATTATAATAGAATTGGAGTTATTTCTGTTCATGGCATTATGTTAATTCTTAGCTTAGCATGTTATCTTTACTGGTGTTTTCTACTGTCGGTCCCGATATTCCGCGTTGGGGCGTGACAGTTTGGTGGTATCAGAGCCTAGGCTTTCTAATATCCCTAGGTTCTCTAAGTTCTAGGATCCTAAGTTATACTGTAGGACCTATAACCTTGTTATAAGTCTAAGGACCCAACCTGGTGAGATTTGGGTAGAAGGCTGGGGTTGAGTTAATAATCTCATTACATGATTATCTATTCTTAATTGAACCTAATATAACCTATTCCACGTGTAGGCTTTTGTAATGGCAGGAGAACACACAGAATGGAGGAACTTACAGCGCACGGTTCAAGGACTTACTCAAGCTTTGCAACAAGTGGCTCAAGGAGGAGCTGCAAATCATGGCACTGGCGACCTTTATCGGAACTTTTGTGGGATGAATCCCCCGCGATTTGGTGACTCGACTGACCCTGATGAAGCCGAGCACTGGCTTGAAGAGATAGGGAGGATTTTTGAAGTGATGCAATGCAGCGATCAAGAACATGTCCTCTTGTCAACCTTTCAACTTGAACGTGATGCGAGGACATGGTGGGACACAGTGAAGGCTACCCTTGGTGATAGACAAGTCACATGGGAGGAGTTCAAGGAATTCTTCAATGGTAAATATTTCTCTGATCGAGTACAAGAGAAGAAGGCGACTGAGTTTGCTACCTTGAAGCAACGAAATATATCCATAGCTGAATATGAAGCTCAATTCTCTCGGCTATCTCGTTATGCTACTCATTTGATATCTACCGAGAAGATGAATGCTAAGCGCTTTCTTAATGGGCTGAAGCTACAGTATATCAACCAGTTGGCACCGATGGAAATTCCAACTTATTCCGAGATGGTGAGAAATGCTCAAGTGTTGGAAGATACTTTAGAAATGACGGAGAGAATTCGTGGGAAGAGTGTTAAGATTGAACAACACCATACTGGTTCTGGGAGTATCAAGCCTGGTCATGGCAGGAA